>CANTUO010000001.1:1200000-1575000 GCA_947670415.1 Insectozyma verbasci | reverse complement strand
GACTTTGATTTCTCGTAAGGTGCCGATTGCGTCAATAAAAGAACAACAACCGATCCCTAGTCGGCATAGTTTATGGTTAAGACTACGACGGTATCTGATCATCTTCGATCCCCTAACTTTCGTTCTTGATTAATGAAAACGTCCTTGGTAAATGCTTTCGCAGTAGTTAGTCTTCAGTAAATCCAAGAATTTCACCTCTGACAACTGAATACTGATACCCCCGACCGTCCCTATTAATCATTACGATGGTCCTAGAAACCAACAAAATAGAACCATAACGTCCTATTCTATTATTCCATGCTAATATATTCGAGCAAAGGCCTGCTTTGAACACTCTAATTTTTTCAAAGTAAAAGTCCTGGTTCGCCAAAAGGCTAGCCAGAAGGAAAGGCTCGGTTAGGTCCAGTACGCATCATAAAGATGGACCGGCTAACCAAGCCCAAGGTTCAACTACGAGCTTTTTAACTGCAACAACTTTAATATACGCTTTTGGAGCTGGAATTACCGCGGCTGCTGGCACCAGACTTGCCCTCCAATTGTTCCTCGTTAAGGTATTTACATTGTACTCATTCCAATTACAAGACCCAAAAGGGCCCTGTATCGTTATTTATTGTCACTACCTCCCCGTGTCGGGATTGGGTAATTTGCGCGCCTGCTGCCTTCCTTGGATGTGGTAGCCGTTTCTCAGGCTCCCTCTCCGGAATCGAACCCTTATTCCCCGTTACCCGTTGAAACCATGGTAGGCCACTATCCTACCATCGAAAGTTGATAGGGCAGAAATTTGAATGAACCATCGCCGACACAAGGCCATGCGATTCGAAAAGTTATTATGAATCATCAAAGAGCCCGAAGGCATTGATTTTTTATCTAATAAATACATCCCTTCCAGAAGTCGGGATTTTAAGCATGTATTAGCTCTAGAATTACCACGGTTATCCAAGTAGTAAGGTACTATCAAATAAACGATAACTGATTTAATGAGCCATTCGCAGTTTCACTGTATAATTGCTTATACTTAGACATGCATGGCTTAATCTTTGAGACAAGCATATGACTACTGGCAGGATCAACCAGATAACTACATATTAGATGAAATCCTCTAAAATAGATTCATTCATCAGAAGTTATTCCAATTGCAAGAACTTAAAAGTTCCCGTAGATCATTCAATTTGAATTTTTACAAACAAATTAAAATCACTACATCCATATAGCCCTCTTTAAATTCTCCTGGTATGATGTCCGCTAAACAATTACTATGTAAAGTTTAACATAACCAACCATGGAGGGAGTTACACTTAATACATCACATTTGAAACAAACGGTTACATATCAAGGCAGACTCCCAAGTGGTTTTAGTAAAAATACTTGCTATTAGCTAGTAATCCACTAAATCCTTCAGTGCTTATACACAGAATCGTTAGATATCTAGTATAAGACTGTTCAGGCGTACTTCATAGAAATTCACCCATATCGTTGTAGCGTAAATAGCTGATTGTATCTTTACGTTACTCTCACACTATTTCCACTCATCGATTTGGCCTTAATAATCACAAACAAATTGTATTTGTTTGTTTTTACTTTGCTTTCGCATATATATCCTTCAAAACTATATTAAAAGCAGTACACTTAAACGATTTTTAACTATGCACAAGCGTGATATCTTAACCTTGTTCTCTGTTTCCTAAACCTATATCGTGTGAATGCTCATTTTTTGTATATAACGCCGCATTCTGGACTCACAGTGCTACCTAACTGGTCTTTGCAGCAAGGACACAAATATAACTTTTGAGATAAATTTTGCCCTTTTATAACCCCGCGGTGGAAAGAAAAAAATATATACATATAATACATAAAAATATTGACTGACTACTTACAATCAAAAATGCATACAATTTATATGCAATATGTAGAATTCATCAAAGATTTAACCTAAGTTTTTTTGCATGACTTTGTTCGTTATACGCGTGTGGATATTATTACTTTTTATTGATGAATTGCATTCGTTAACATACCATCAATATCTGAAACTTAGAAATTCCATCCACTTGTAATACTCAAAGTAATAAAAAAGCCTTAATTTAAGCCCTTTCTGATAGTGCAATTATGAATAAATTGTTTGAGCTTTGTATTGTATAAAAATTTGACCATGAAAATAGAAGTGGTTGATTTGCGTACTGACCCAGTTCATTCCCATAGTCTATCAAAACAATTCTAGCATTGTTTACAGGTCAGAGAATATCGTCACTTACTTGGATTTCCATTTGATCTACATCTGACTACAATTTGTCATTGGTTTAAAAAATTCGTCAATAATCCATAATTTTAAATTTTGTTAACTACTATTAAAATAAAGTCGAGACGCTTACGCTGAAAATTGTAAAGAATATAGTACCCAAATTTTCAGCTCGACCAAAATACTACAACCACTTCAAACCACAGCTACACTCTTTCGAATCCCCATGATTGCAAACTTTCCTACATATAGAAATAAAAAAAACAAATTTTCGGTTGCGGCCATATCTAGCAGAGAACACCGTTTCCCGTCCGATCAACAGTAGTTAAGCTGCTAAGAGCGAGACCGAGTAGTGTAGTGGGAGACCATACGCGAAACTCTCGTGCTGCAATCTTTTTTGGCAATTATTTTTTTGAACATAGTATATATCATTTAAAACTAGAGATCCAGATTTACGATTTGATATAACTTTGGTTGTCAAGAAGTGTTTTTGCTGTTGCTGTTGTTATTGTATTTTAGATTTAGTGTTTTTTTTAAAAAAAAAGACTGGTCAAAACGGTAAAAAATCAGCCATACGCGAAACTCTCGTGCTGCAATCTTTTTTGGCAATTATTTTTTTGAGCATAGTATATATCATTTAAAACTAGAGATCCAGATTTACGATTTGATATAACTTTGGTTGTCAAAAAGAGTTGTTGTCAAGAAATGTTTTTGTTGTCAAGAAGTGTTTTTGGATTTAAAGGGTTTTTTATAAAAAAAAATATTGTTCAAATCAGTAAAAAATTAGACTTTGTTACGAGAATTAAAACAAGGCAATTTCTAAGTACCAGATTCAGATTTATCTATTATCCTTCAAATAAGCCCAATAAATAGATTTGTTGTTAATAAAAATTGCGAATGTGACGTTAATTTATATTTTGATGATTGATGATTGGGAGCGAGAAAAAAATTTTCGCACTAACCTTGAACCAATCTCGTATAACGGATATTGGCTTATATCTTTTGAAAAATGCAATCTCTGGAGATAAGAACTATTTAAATGAGACCAGATGTCTTTGTTTCGGTACCATTACATGTGTAAAATCTTAATTCTTTTTGCCGGTTTGTAATATTGGCACATTTTCACCATACAAATTTTTTTCGAAAAAATGAGTGGAATGTATTTTTCTGTTTAGACCATAACTTTCAATACACGACCGATTATATGTGCAGCATCAAATAATGGTCCTGAACTCAATTTGAATTGCAGGGAACTAAAATTAAAATTTTTAATAGTATCTCTTTGGTTGGGGATTCTGAATAAATTGACCTAACGAAGTATCAAACTCCACTTCCTTATTCTAATTTGAGCATGACAAAATAACCCAAAGGGAGAATTATTTTTTTAACCTGTATATAAATAAACATGTACCTTTGATCTAGATCTAATTGTTAAATAATTTAATTACTTTAATTAAGTAAATATGTACCTGTGATTTAGATCTAATTGTTAAATATTTTAATTACTTTAATTAAGTAACTATGTACCTGTGGTTTAGATCTAATTGTTAAATAAATTAATTACTTTAATTGAGTAAATATGTACCTGTGATTTAGATCTAATTGTTAAATATTTTAATTATTTTAATTAAGTAACTATGTACCTGTGGTTTAGATCTAATTGTTAAATAAATTAATTACTTTAATTAAGTAAATATGTACCTGTGATTTAGATCTAATTGTTAAATATTTTAATTATTTTAATTAAGTAAATATGTACCTGTGATTTAGATCTAATTGTTAAATAATTTAATTACTTTAATTAGGTATCATGCATTAATTTAAAAAACTTTTAGTTTGTACCTCAATTTACTGTATCGTATTCATTATTTAATTTTTCTCAAACAATCGTTCATTCAATATGTTTTATTCTTTTAGTTTCAAAAAAGTTGAAGCACCAACTGATTTCCCAATAAAATCATTAGCTTGTTCGACTTCATTTCCAGCAATATCAATCAATCCGGCATTTGAGAGACAAAAACCAGAGTTTATAAATTCACACCCATCAATAAATCAAACGAAGACAAAAAGTAATACCTTCAGGACAAGGAACCGTTTTATCATAGCAAGAAGCGTTTTATTCAATTTAATAAGAGATGAAGGTTCTGACTTCAAACAAATATCAAAAATACTTTCAAATGTATGTATTAATTGTTTACACAGTTCAATTGCTGTACTAACTTAGACAAGATATGGAACAATGCAAGCAGTTCATTAAAAACTTACTTTGAGTACTTGGCAATTATAGAATCCTTTTGGTATGAAAAGAAAAGAACGGCTGTTAACTCAATTCCAAAATTTGACATGCTGAATGTTTACTATACAGAGATATTTTCGAGCTTATACAAAAAACCAAAAATTGAAATGCCTAGTAAATTTAGATTTCGTATAACTGATCCAAATATAAAGCGTGTAAGGAAAAAGAAAAGGAATAAGTTGGATGGATTGAAGACCAGAGGTAGTACTATTAACTGTAATCTCGGGATAATTACTGAGGATATTTTCAAATTTTAATTTTGTTTTTGTGTATGAACTTTAAATAGTAATAGATCATTTTTTTCTCGTATTAAAAAAACTTTAATTACGTCAAAGCATACAGCGATTGTAATCTTTGGCTTACCTCTCCGACCAAAACGTTTGATTTTGATTATTTGAAGTTGGACCTTTGTTTAAATATTTTTTATTTTTTATATATTTTAAAACTCGAACACCACTCGTCAAATTAATTAAAGATGAATTCAGAATTATATGATTGTCATTCATTATTACAAAGTTTAGCAACACTTGAAGATATTACCTCACAATTCCTAGATGATGAGACAAACCACTTATATCATTGTTCCCAAAAGAATATTGATGAGCTTAATGACTTAATTAACAATATTGGAAAGGTATGTAAACGAAGATACACTAGTCAATAAATACTAACTTTTCTAGCATCCGTTATTAGAGGCTGAATATTATGTTGATTCTCAAATGAAAGTTTTGCATGAGACTAATAAGAGAGCCACCAAGTTCACCACCGAAAGAGCTATTGTTTCATCTGCCACTAATGAGAATGATCTATGCATTAATGAAATGACAATACTGATCTCAAATAAGCTAAACGATAATTTTCTTTCTATGGATGTGAGCTCAGCTGCTGAAAAATTGTCAGAAGAAGCAGCGGTTGAAAGTTCAAATAAGACGAAAAAAAGAAGAAGAAGGTTAGACAAAGCTGCTACCACTATACTTGAAAAGGTGTTTGCAACATGTCCAACTCCAAATAGAAGAGAAAGAGAATTCATTGCACAAAAATGTGGTGTAGAGCCATTGCAAGTTAGGGTTTGGGTATGTCATTAATCTATGTATAATTTCAAGGTGCGTACTAACCGTTAGATCTAGTTTACAAACAAGAGAATGAGAGCTAAGCAATCTAAGAAAAAGTTAGAAGAATTGGAAAAATTTACAGTCACTTTACCAGGTCCTATTGCAGAGCAAAGTGCAACTAGTTTTCAATTAGATTAAAAGTCAATCATCAGTTTTGCTACAAGTTTTGGGCTTGCTCTATGCTTCGATGAAATTTACCTTTTTACATTTAAAATATACCTCAAATTGTTTCTAAATCTTATCTCTAGCTTTTGATGAACTGTTTTATCAAATTATCATTAAATGTGTCTTTTTAAATCTAGGAATCGGAACCCGTACAATTTGTGGATTATTCTATTGATTCGTTCTTTTACAATCTGAGCTAAGTCTATTACCATAATTTTGTGGTGGTTTTTAGCATTGATCAAATTAAGAATCGAATTCCGATACTGAGTAATGCATAAATATAAGTTGATAATTTCTAATTGATCTAAAATATATAAACAAGTTCAAACTACTTTAATAAGATTCGCTTTCTCAATTAGTATTTTGAAATTTTTTGCGTTCAAATTTCGACTGGCACAAGTTGTATGGAACCAGATATGAATCGGTATATCTTTAAAGTTTTGCAGTGTATATTCAATCTACCGCCATGACTTCCAATTAAAAAAAGAATTTTAAATATTATACATCATTCTAAGGTCCTGGGCATAATTTAATGTGATAAAAAGTAAAATCAAACAATTTAAAATTTTTTCTAAACTATGAGGAAAATCGAACAAATTGACCTTACGAAAAATACAACACCACAATTAAGCTCAAGACAAAAGTATGATCAAATTATCGGAATTTTTAGTTCCCCTACGTAAATAGACTTTAATTTTTTTTTTAAGGTGTTCAAAATTGAAATATTAATTTTTTACTAGTGATTCGAAATTTTTGAAAATATTTCAAAAGCAATTTAAAGATTTGAAACCATTATAAAAGACATTTATAAGGTTTAATTAGTCAAACTAACTACTTTAGAAGTTGCCAACAAGGTTCAAGTATTGATTATTTTGAAATTTAACGTTTTTTCCGAGTTTGTAATTGAGGAATAAATTGATCAAGATGAAATGCATTTTGACGAAATTGGCATCAATATATTCAAATATAACTGCTGTTTTCAGTGAACTTAGTTTGACTACATTAGCTTGTATATTGTAAGAGATTTTTACAGCTAAAGTTTGAAGAATAAGTACCGAATACTGCATATAAGATATAATTGCCTCTGAAAAAGTTTTTATCTTTCAATGCGATAGGTTGGACCGATATATTAAATAATCGTGCCAATTCTACGGCAACTCCAAGTTTGTTGAGGGAACATGTCGTAAAATTATACGTTTTTAGGAAATAAGAACTACTTAGAACAAAACAGGATGGACGAATATGAGGTTTTACTTATTTCAAAGTTCAACTCTAAGAGAATAGCTGCTCTCATAACAATTTGCAGTCATATCTTAGTCTAACTTGAGTGGCTTTCGTGCACCGAAGTCGTGCAAGATTTACCAAACGCTTTAGAATCAAAATTTCATGCAAAAGAAAAAAAAACATCAAGTTATAATAATCAATTAATCATCAGCGTTTAATTATAAAGTTATTAATTTTTATTTCAATGTTAATATTAATACTAATTTATTGATAATTCACTTATTTTTCGATAATTAATTTAAGATCAACACCTGCATAAAACATTTTTCAAATCCTTAACTTATAATAATATCTCATGTCGGATACAATTAATAAGAAACTGTTACCTTAGAAATTGATGATGGTGAAGCTTTCATTGCTTACAAATTGTTATGAAAAGCTCCAATTCAAAAATTTATCAATGCTTATTGTTATAGAAGAAATGTTGCAAAAGATGGATTATCATTTATTATTAATAAAAATTCTATTTCCAACTTAGATGCTACATCAGATGATTTAAATTCAAGGGATAATGATAAAATTGAAGTTTTTACAATGAGGAACCATGCTTAAACAACTACTTTATCATCATAATTATCAGGAATAATTTATCAAGGTCAACAATTGGGTTTGGTTTGGTTAATACCTCATAAAACTAGCTACTATTTAATCTATTTAATATATAAAGTTGCATCAAAGTATTTCGAAATCTAAATTTTTTATTCCGTGATTACAAAAGGAATTGTTATGTTACAAATATTTCAAATTAACCCAATTTTGATCTCATTATTAATCATTCAAAAATTGGAAAAAAACGTCATTTTGGAAAATAATCGATACTTAGACCCCGCTCAGCAACTTCTAATATAGCTGATTTGGTTTATTAAATCCCAAAGAATGGTTGCATACTGATCCCAAAATGTTATAATCATTTTGGATATTTTTCAAAAATTACAATTCAGTTTCGAATAATTACTTTTTTACTTCTCAATATTTCAACACAAAATTCCTTAAGATTTATCAGCATTCCAGAGCTACAAATTTGAAGAGTTTCATTATGCAATTAAGTTTTATGATAAAATACGTCGAGCCTGCATATAAGGCAATTTTGTTTCAGAATTATGCTTCAAATGTAAACTTCGTGCGACAACTAGCTTTGGGGCAACTCGTACTAAATTTAATGGCTTATATATTATGAACAGTTTTCTCTGGTGATAACTACCAGTTGTTTGAAACCAAACTCTGAATTTCAAACATTTTTTTTTTGTCATTGTGGCGTTTTTTCAAAAAAAAAAAAATAAAGTTTAGAAATTTGATGCTGAGATATATAGAATGTATAATCTCCGGCTCCTGATTTTATAAGAATTGTACTTACCTATAGGAAATGCGTTTTTCCAGAAGTATAAATCAATAAAATTAGCACGGATTGCCTAAACTCTAAGGCGAGAAATTATTTTTGTTCGGCGGAGCCAACGCTTTGAAAAATACATATTCTCAAAGATAATTTGCAACAAGTTAGACTTATATGCAGTCTTATCATAGTTAAACTTGATTTGATCTTTGTATTCAAACTATTATTCTCCAACTTTTTTCCTCGTATATTCAATCACCTTAGATTAAGCTGGAAATAACATCGCAAAGAAAACACTGTTTTGATTATTATATTCTTCATTCAAATAATGATTAAAACCCCAATTTGCGAGATAAGCGGCACTTTGACCTCGTTCTGCAACTTCTAACATATCTGATTTAGTTTATTAAATACCACGAATTGTATCTATTATGTTTTTAATATGTTGAAATTAGTTTGAAAATTTTGCAAAAATTTCGATTCACTTTTGAAAAATTAATATTTCAATTATGAATGCTTCACCGCAATAAATGTAAAAGATTATTGGATTAGAAGAGCTACAAAACATGATGATTTTATCATATTTTTATCACTATTTCAATAGTGGAGTTAGAATTTTCGTGAGGTAATTTATTCAAATTTTCCCATACTTAAGAGAAAATTTTGAAATTTTGAAATTTTATATCCCTTCGATTCAAATTGCGTTCGGGATCTTTATTTGAGGTATAGAACTTATAATCAATTCTTTAATCGAAAGTTATGGTCGTAAATTGATGAATACATTGCATTCTTTTTTTCGAAAAAATTTTATATGGTGAAAAAGTACCAATATTACAAACCGAAAAAAAAAAATTTGAATTTTGAGATGTTACACATATAAGGGTACAGAAACAAAAGGCATCTGTTCTCTTTTAAATAGTTGTTATCTCTAGAAACTGCGTATATCGAGAAATATACGCCAATACACGAAATAAGGTTGGCTCGAGGCTAGCGCGAGAATTTTTTTTC
Source organism: Insectozyma verbasci (assembly GCA_947670415.1). Classification (NCBI taxonomy): domain Eukaryota; kingdom Fungi; phylum Ascomycota; class Pichiomycetes; order Serinales; family Debaryomycetaceae; genus Insectozyma; species Insectozyma verbasci. Next base: position 1,565,572 of record CANTUO010000001.1, on the reverse strand, counting down.
CTCGCTCCCGAAAGCAGGATTCATCCGAAACTAAACAATTTGAGAACCAAAAATGTTTCAATATGTGTCCACAGATTTTCAAATTCACAGTATATGACAAATATAGCGCTCAAGATGCAATGTTTATAATAGAATAATACGGTAAAACATAAAAAATATAAAGTCTAGTTGAGATTGCAAACCGTAATCTAACAAAGTTTCAACTTTAGATTGAAGAGGTTTTACATTGGGTAGAAATATTTAGAGTTCATGAGAATTGAAAAATTAAATCGAATTTTATAATTGGGATTATATTAGATTATGATAATTGTAATCACTTGTATTAACTTAAAACGAATACTGAATGGAGAATTAGAAACTTCATTATTGATGTGAAGAAAATTGAGATCTGCTGATCAGTTCCAAGTCAAATTATCAAGTAATATCTAAACTAGCAAACCGAATTTCCAACCATAAAATTATTGTGCCCACTCTAAAACTTCTAAAGAGCAAACAACAATAAAAATTGTTGTTGGTAAAGTCAAAATAACGTAACCCCAAAACAAAACACCATTCATTTCTTTTTGATAAATTTGATTTAACTGACTTATCTGTGATAATTGTATTGCTGGTGGTGAAATAGTTAAGATGAAACTAACTATTAAAAAAATTGGATCATCCAAAATCGAGATATTAATATATTTCACACAAAGTGCAATTAACGGCAACAAAATTATTGAAGGTAAAATCATTCTTGACAATAAAGAACCCACTAAAATTCTTGAATAATGCTTCGATGCTGGTGGAATATCTTTCGATGGATACAAATTTGAGCCTAAAACTACTAATATAAGGGGAATTGAAACTGAACCTAAATTATTAATAGCAGTAGTTAAAGTATTATGTATGAATGATCCGTTTCCACTCGTATCAAAAAATAAATTTTGTAAAAAAGGTACTGATGCTACCGTTACACTAAATAACATTGCCCAAAGTGGCGGATTCATAAAGGAAATAAACTGAGATAAAATTGGCACTTGATTATACCATGGAGTTGATTTTAATTCTAACGCTTCTACGTCAGAAGTTGAGGAAGAATCACATGAGCTAGATTGGATTTCTTGAAATGTTACATTTTGATCAACTTCAGGTTCAACATAGTTAATTTGTAAATGTTGTTGTTGTTGATTTTGCTGCTCGGTATCTAATAACCTTGAATTCTCCTCATGAACAATAATACCATTCTTTGTATAATAAGTGTTTAATTCAAGATGACTTCTTTTTCTTAATAATTTATTAAAACCCCATGACCATCTTAAAACTTGACCTAATTGTTGAAAAATTAATAAATACAATATACCCCTTCCAGCAACTTTTTCCAGAGAATCATCTTCTATATCATCCCATAATAGATCAGGTAAAGTATAAGCCAAACTTAGTGTTAAACTAACTGGTAAACTATTTGAATTACCAAACACAGCCATGGCAGTAACAAAATCAGTTTCTGGATCATTTAAATTCAATACATAACCTGTAAATCTAGAACATGAATATGAAATGATTGTTGATAAAATGAAAAAAATGGGGATTATGATAATATCAATGATTTTTTTAAATGATAAATTCAATGCCAATTTTGAAAATATTAAACATGGTGTAAATAAATCAACATTCAATGAAGATAGTAACTTTTGACCTTGTATATTTAATAAACCATACTTCGATGCTAAAAAGCCAGCAAAGCAAATAATAATAACTTCTAAAACAGCTTCAAAAGTTAAAAATGAGATACCTAAATAAGAAAGTGAATCAGCCGGATTTGATAGTAGATCTCCACCTTTAATCATAAAATAATTTACTTGAAACTGACTTCTTTTCGACTCAACTCTCGATAAAGTGATTTGATGGAAATTGAAAATTCTTTAAATTTAAATATTTCAAATGAAAATCAACAAAAAATTAATTAATTTTTTAACCAAAACAAACAAAACAAAACAATAATTTATTTAATCTGTGGCTTTAATTTTTGATGACTATTTTATTGATTTCCCACTGAATAAAATTCAACAAATGATATTGTACAACACTATTAAAATTGACGAATAACGATAAAAATAATAATTGAATTTTACTAACAAATTAACTGATTGAAATATTTGACTTTCAATTTAAAAGATTCTGGAAAAAGAATAAATTTAAATATGTAAATATGCAAATATGGATCAATTAAATATGATGATGAATTGAAATGAAATCCCCTTATTAATTTTAATATATATTATTTTTTTTTTTTTTTTTTTTATTTTTTTATTATTAAGCTTAATATTTAATTGTTATTATTATATTATGTAAGAAATCATCATGGAATATAAAGAACGAAAAGCAAATAATATAATATGTTAGTGTCAGTATATACAAATTGATCGGTCATTTAATTTCAAATTACTAGCTCTTTACTGCTTTTATTTCGTTTGGGCTGTGCATGTATAGATAATAATAGCTGTATTAATATATGATACCACTGATTTACTCGTTTCCCTTGTTATCGTGTGTCTTTAATGACAATTTTGTAACTAATTCTCATTATAAGGATATTGGATTATTTGTTTTCATTTTCTTATTAAGTTTGGTTTGATACCATCTCATAATAGAGGTATAATGTAAGTTTTGGAGTATAGAAGAAGAGTTATTACTACAGCAATACATTCGATTAAAAGATGAACAGATTTTTTTAACCCTTACACTTTTTTAACCCTTTACACTTTTTTCTTTTCTTCTCTTGCATTAAATCAAGCGTGCACTGTTGGACAACGTGGGTTTGAAAAATATGAAAAACAGCACGAAACGACAAGGGCGATCAATTCATACCAAAAGAGAAAAAAAAAAAAAAGAAATGGGCCAGATATTTTTTAGACAGGCGAAGCCAAACGAATACTATACCCTACTACCTACCCATTTGTATTGCATAATTATAAATTGGAGATCAGCATATTCATTTTATGTAAATAATGTTGCCCGTCATTTATATCGCCTTGGGGTTCTCCATACTAAATTATAAAAGGTATATAGGAACAATTGATTTAAGCTTGACATGAGAATGAAATAACTACTTTATGCAATTCTCGATTGAAAGTGTCGCTAACTTAGCATTATTTTTACTAAAGATTTGACATGGTAAATTTATCTACAAACTTTTACAAAAAATTACGCGTTAAATTATTCAATTATTAGCAACTTATTCTTATTCTGAAGGTATTGTTCTTCTTAGTTAAATATTTAATAACAATTCATTATTTATCTTCATTATTTATCTAAATAATCTTTCGTTTACTTGTTGTTGAAAGGGATACATATTTTGCAGTCGAAAAAAAAAAAAAAAAAAATAAAAATAAAAATAATAATAAAAAAAACAAATCAAAATTTACAATACCAAAAAACAACAATTGTATCAAAGATTGTAATTGTAATGAATATATAACATTAATTTCAAATACTTTAATGATTCCAAATTTAACGAAACGAATTAATTTGACTCATCAATCTAGTACTACAACAACAGCAGCAGCAACTACTTCAACACCTGTTAAATCATCTTCTTCAAAATCATCACCATGGTACAAAAAAAAGTTCACAACTTCATCAGACATCGAAGAAGAGAAATACGATGATTTTAGTGATTCCAATGATTCATCTGACAGTTCTTTTGAAAAAACACCATCTCCCAAAAAAATGCAGCAACTACTAAACCCCAGCAGTAATCAATTTGAGTTTTCATCAACACCGATAAGTTCAATGAGTTTTCTATCACCTACAAATAAACTTAATGATTTACATTTACAACTGGATATTTTTGAAATTAAAAGTGACATTACAAGTGAAAATGAGTACGAGGAAGCTGATAAAACCATAAACGAAGAAGATGACGAGGAGGAAGAAGAAGAAGAAGAGGAAGAGAAACAAGAAGAATCTCAAATTGATCCACCACAACACATATCTAGGAAACGAAATTATATTGACTCAACTGCTACACCAATGGTAATAACTCCATTAGGTAGTAATAACAATAGCAATAGTTTTAGTAATTACTCGAAATTATCATCCATTTCGAATTCTGATTCAACTCCTTGCCCACCACAACCCAAACGTAAAAAGTTGAAATTTAAGCAAGAGAGTTCAAGGAATATTTTGCACTTAAACTATGCCAAAAAGAAGATTGTCGAGAACAATAAACCGCTAATATACCAAGATCAACCCGACTCTGACGAAGAGCTTGAAGATTTGAACAATACCATGAGTCGTAAATTAGAGTCAACACCAATATCACAATCTACACCAGCTTCAAGTCGTGCATCAACTCCTCCTATAACTAATAACAACTTCAACAATATATCTGAAGAGTATGGTCAAAGTATAAATGGGTATAAGTTTGTAAAGCACAACACCACATCCAAATCCAAAACAAATTTATATAACTACAATTATGAAACTCCAATCGACAACTTTAAAAATCAATGTCATACACACTACACACAATTAAGAGATGCTTATATACGAAATGATTATGAAATTATCGGTGAATTACCTGTTACATCAGCTGGTTTGATGAATGAAAATGAAAGTGGTATCCATGTTGGAGATAAACGGATAATCAATGAAACAAATCAATTACGTGTAGATTATTTGGAAGATTCAAGATTACCATTTATTCCACCTTATTTTTATCAAAATAATCTTCCAAAAAACTTACAACTAAAGTTAGTTTCAAAATATAATCTAAGGACTTTTTATAATTTGATATTAGAAGATAATGAATCATTGATTGAATTTTTAAAAATAGAAAGAATAAAATGGCATCCTGACAAATGGATTAAGTTCGAACACATTGAAATTATTCAATTGTTAAGTCAGACTATTAACGAATTAATTAATGATATAAAAAGGGAACAATAGGAGGAGACATTTTTATGTTATGAATGAACGTTTATTTTTTATTTTTAGGGCTTTTAATCTTTTGGCGTACTTACTAGTTCTTCCTCTGATTCAATATCTATTTCTTCATCTTTATCATTTATTGTTCCAGTTTCATCTTCTTCAGCATCTTCATCTTCGTCTGCTTCATCTTCGTCTTCGTCTTCTTCTTCTTCTTCCTCCTCTTCATCTTCCTCTTCTTCTTTCTCTATTTCCTCTTGTGAAATTTCTACTTGAGGAGGTGGTGCTTCTTGATTTTCATTATTATCCCAAGGAATATTAAATCTCGTCACTCTTGGTTTTTCAGCTAAGATATTTCTGACCACATGATTTACTTGAACTTTAGCGGGTGGAGCCTCTCTTAACTCTTCTGAATCATATTCATTATTTACGTAATATCCAACTCTAACAAATTCTCTATCATTATATGAACAACTCAAAATTATTACCGTAACACTTACTAATTCACTGGCAGGTATTAAATCAGGACTTGGTGCATCGGCTTTGAACAAAAATGAATTTACTCCAATTGGAACAGGACCAACCAATATAGAATCCAATTCTTGGTCATGATCTAACGAATCTGATGATCCAACATATGTTAACTTCCATTCCAAATCATCCTTCAAATTTTCCAAACATTCAAATGTGATCTGGAATTCATATGGATCAGTAAACCTGGTTGGATTATTGAGCACCTCTATACCTGTTAATGAAACAATTGACATTGATTACCGATTGGATGATCTGGTTTCTACCTTTCTAAATGTATATAATAAAATCTTTTTTTTTTTAAATAAAAAAAACGCGACTGGTAAAAAAAAAAAATCAATAATCGTGGATCCATATGAACAAATACTACCAAGTGTGATCTAATGAAAGAACTTAAAATAGTTATCTGATTTCATCATCGGATCAATTGAAAGTCTATTTGTGTAAAGGGAAGTATTTGCATCTGAGTAAGACTCTTATGATGCGAGTTTGGCATTAGATGTGTCAGCAGAAATCTCTGAGTCCTTTATTATGATAGTCCTTTAGTGTTGACAAATGTGGGACCTGATCATCATGTACAATGCAACTTGTTATTGCAGTTGACTAAATATTCAAACGTCTTAGAAGTCATCTTTTGATACGCGTATCAAAAATTAGGGGGTTATTTTTTTCTTTTTTTTTTAACCAACCAAAGTATAAACAGGGAGAAATTCTTCATATTCTCCATCTTGTTTTCTTTATAATATTTATAAATGAAAACGGCTAAATCGTGAAGCTGTAGTACATATTATCTGTGAGATGATAGATTGTGGGTAATGGATTTTATACTTATGGGGGAGATTCAATGAATTTTTGGTGTGTCACTAATCGCAAGATTAATCGACAGTGGAGATCGATAAACAATTAATTCTATTTCGAAAGCATCAATTATTATAATTTCGGTTTATAAAAGGAACCGACAATACTAGAATCAGAAACCTTATTCAAATAAACTTCATTGCTATATTTTTATACTCTAATGTAGTTATTAGTCTTGAAATGAAGTGGGTTCTTTGAACGTACTTCAATGATCCTTGGTCTTTTGATCCTGTTATTGTTTGTTTTAAAAACCCAATTTCTTCACTATTTCAAATCTTCAAACAATTATCATGTTATCTTACTGACAATATCCCAGTATCCTGGTTTGCATTGCCATTCTTCTAGACGAAGCTCCGACAACCTCATACTCAACTCACCAACATTAATTTTACTATAATAACTACTAATATGCATTTTTACTCTTTTTCGAGCTCCTTTCTTGGCTCGTCTACTATCATTTGGTGGTTGCCATTCAATCATTTCAAGCATAGTAATTTTTTTACTTAATTTATTGAGATTTTTGAACTCTTCAATTGATGATGAGTTTTTTACCATCCGCATGAGTGTTTTTTGATGCCATTTGTCTCTTTAAGTTTGATGGTTTTTTTTTCTTTTTCCAGCTGTCCTCCGCCATTTTAGAAATTTATTAGAATGGCATTAAGACTTCTTGCTTTTCTGTAAATTCGTACAAAATGTCCCCAATATTATTTTTACTACCTTGTAGCAAAATCTTCAACTAATAATGGGTTTATCCCTCTAGAATTCCTTACTTGTTTTTAAGCTTACACTAGCTTCCAATTTTCAATGGTGATTCTTTAAAATTTTCTTAGTTTATTTCGATAGTTTAACTTTATAATTGCGACTATGATAACAAGCAGTTGACCAAATTGAGTAATAGTAAACTTCCATTTTCTGCTTAAATATTTAACATGAATAACAAAGTGGATGCATCAACATTCCCAAACCAATTTTAGTTACTCATTTGGGTTCAATATACTACGGCAATAAACTCCTCAACAATTGATGAAAAGTGAGTTTAACTTTTTTATGACTTCATTATTTGATGAAGCTATTGGTACTTAGAGGCTATTGTTGCAAAAATAGCGTTAATCAATTCAACTTTCTACTAGCTTGTCATGCAAAAATCAGACTCGTATATTGTATAAAATGGTCACAGTAAAGTGAGTTCAGATTCACCGGTTTTAAAAAAATTTGAAGACAAATTTATAGCGATCAGTTCAATCCTTACAGCATCTACACTACAAAATGGTGATTCTCATAAAAGTACTACTATGAATATCTGATGAAGTCATCACCCTAGATTCATAAGCGATTAATTTTCGATGTAGTTCAACTATTAATTGAGATTATCTTGTTAAATGTTTGAATTGTCAGCATAATTATGCAATCAGTCGTGAAACAAGCATTTCCTATGACAATATAGCTAAAACTGTCATTGAAGATTGTTTTTTGCAGCCTAATTTCTTGCATAATTTACAACATCAACAACAAAAAAAAAAAAAATATATATATATATTTTTAATCTATAATTGATCACCTTACAAGACTCAATCCATAACTACTTTAGCGTTAATATGTCTGATCTACTTAGTTTAACAGAAGACGAAGATATGAGAATGAAGCAGGTAGTGAATGAAGAAGAGACACAAGAACAAGAAGCGTTAATTGAGGATACTCCATTACAAAATTCGTTTAGTGACTTGGAGAATGAACTTGAACAGCAGCTAAAAATTGAACTAAAAGAAGAGTTTTTAGAAGAACAACAGAGTGAGGAGATCCCTGAAATTACTGATGACTTAACTTTTGAAGATTTACAGAAGGTATACAATCAATATCAAAATAAATTCAAATTAGCTTATTCAAAGTCAAAAAGATTATTTGATAGTGAAAAAAATCAACGATTAACACTATATTATATGCATAGAAGGAATCAAATATTATTAAACATATTAGCAGACTCAGAAGGAGGCGAACTAATAGAAGGAAGGGACATAAATGATGAAGAAATATTTCATATCTTGAATAAATTGGATGATAAATCCATAAGTTCATCGTTTGATGAATTAATATCGAAAGGTAAGATAGACAAAAATTTGATCTTTAATTTATATTTAACTGAAAAAATTCCAGATTTGATAAATGATGATTTAATTAATTGTGAAATTAATCCATTAAATACCGAAAATTGGTGTATTAGAAATTTAAACAATTTGGTAAATTTAAAACATAAACCAATTACAATAGAAGATGAAGAGATTTTGGATGAGTATAAGGGGAAGGATTTTAATCTAGGTTTATATAATGAGATCAAAGATCAAGAAAAAGATATTATGGAAGAAATTCCAATCATTCAACAAGAAATTAATATAAATGCTTCGACCCCAAATACTAAAAAAAAACGCAAAACAAAATAAAATGAATATGATTTTGATACTGAAACAAAAGTAGGAACACATTTATATTGAAAACTTGAATACTTTCAGTACATGGTACGAAAAGAAATTAAAAATTAATTTGGTTTAGTTTGACGGTCAAAAGATTTCATAAGTACCAAGTTTTGAAAGTATTTTGAAGATTTATGTATACAAATTAATTTCAAATAAATAAGCATTCCATTCGTGACTAGCTATTTTACAGAAATTGTTTACAATTTGAGTGAAATAATCTTGATCAATAAATTAACTCCTTTTGTTACCGTTTTTTATCTTAATATTTAAAATGTAATGAATATAATTATCAGTTTTAAATAAATGCATTGTATAAGTCAATAAATAACTCAAATATTAATCGATACTCAAACCAGGTATTCTTATGTCAAATTTTTGAATGAATTTCTTCGTTCTTTTACAATATTCTCCAATATATGATTAGTATTACTAATATTGTTAGTATTCAAGAATAAGCCAAATATATAAACTCTTTTACCAAAAGAATAGTTGCCCTTATCGATTAATTTTATAATCTCTAAAAATAAATCAACATTTTCAAAAATCTCAGCGTTTTGAGCTTTAATTTTATTTAATTCTCTGATTGCTTTGGACTCAATTCTTGAAAGAACGATGTTCAAATTTTGAATTAATGAAATGATTCTATGATTCACCAAACTTGAGCTCTCAAAGTTTGTATCGAGAACCAAGCTGTTGAATATATGATAATATCGGGTATCTCTATAAGGATTAATAGTAGAAGTATTAAAGATTTTGCTTGTATCTTTTGGATAGCTCAATTGTTTGTCCACCACACTAATCCATTCAAATTCATCAAGAATCTCAATACCCTCTATTTCATTAGCTAAACAACCAATAATAATAAAACATAAATATTTAATTTCCCATAGTTGACAATTCTGAACATTAAAAAATATTACATTGATTATTGAAGTAGTTGAGAGAATCGGATCTAACAATTGTATTCCAAACTTACTAGATCCAATATATGCTCCGATTATCCATAGGTTTTGTTTTAATATTGAAATCAATGAAGAATTATACTTTGATAAATTGTCAATATCAAGAAACTCATCTGAATTAATTTGAGAAAACAAATTCTCTGTTGTTGAAAGTAAGTTATCTAGGTAGTGCTTACCTTCTCCATTTTGAAAAAAATTGTATCCATCTTCAGTGGATAATAAATTGTGGAAAAATTGAAATTGTAAATTTGAATTTAAATCCTCGAAATTGAGGTATGGAAACAATGATTTCGTTAACTTTGATTCAATTATATTCAAAAGCTCAAAATTATTTGGCTCATCATTCAAAATTGTCCATCTATTGAATAATTTACTTAAATATCCAAACTCTTCAAGGTATTTAAACCCAATTGATGTCCTCATGAAATCGACCAATAAAACCTGTCCGTTAGAAAATGTATCTAATATTTCAATTGGTGGCTTTAAACTAATTAAATGATCTAAATTTTCAAAATTTGAGTCTAAATAAAATTTTAACAATAAATCAATTGATTTCCGTACAATTTCGCAATTACTCAAATCGTATAAATTATCCACAAGTATTTTTACAATAAAGGAACCAATTTTTTTTTCAGATTTCAAAAGTTTTGGAAGTACTTTATTTATTAACAATGCTTTTAGTTTTGGATTTGAATTTCTGAATGTAAAATCCAATAAGTTTTGAAATGGAGAATCTTCAAGGGTGAAATCAACATGCTTGAATAGTGTGAAAATGAATAAATTGTTGGATTCTATAGTTTGACTCGATGATATAATATTAAGGAAGCTAGTAAAAAATTGCCACTGCTCGAACATTTTAATTCCTAGTTGATAACTTGACATGATTCCAATAAATCTAATATAACCAATTGAACATGTTGTTTCTAATCTTCTTTTACTCAAGATAGGGTCTTTTGCAGTTAAGCCACTATACACATCAATTTGACATAAAATTTCACTCAATTGTGGCAATAATTTACTTTGCGATAAGTATTTAACTCCCGAATCAGATTGAAAAAACATTTCAATCAACTGGCAACCAACATTAATGTACATCGAGGAGCTTTTGTTCTTATTAACGTTGGTGATCGAAAATCTGTATTTAAATGGACGATAAAATGACATTAATCTCTTGAAAAATTTTGGTGATTTTTCCAAAATTTCTTCAAATCGCTTGCAATTTTTTGAAAAGGGGCCCATAATTAATTCAGATAAAACATTCCAGTTCCATTCTTCATACTCTTTAATTGTTAAGATTTTACAATTTTGAATCATTAATTTGAATTCAGTGTCGTCAACAATAACCAAAGACTTTTTTACAATAGTTGACTTAATATATGATACGAATTCTATTGTTGGTTGAAATTCGGTTCTGGTCAAATTCACAATATCAAATAAGGATAAACTTTTGGGTAGCACTAATTTATCTTTAGGTATCAATTCATTTGGTAAATAATTGCTAGACATAAAATACAAATTAAAAAGCAAAGTAGCAGCCTTTATCTTTAAATCTGGGTCAGTTTCAATTATTTCAATCAAGTATTTGCATATATCATTACTGATAAATGTTATAGTTAATAATCCTTGATAATGATTTACAGTATTTTTAATAAGTGGGTCCTCAATATTTGAATACTCGAATAAAATTCTTTTATTATGATTATTTCCAAGTCGTGCTAAAAATTCTCCTATTGGACTTGATTTTAACCATGGAAATACTTTGATTCTAAATAAATCTAGCAATAAATCTAATAGTGAATCCTTTACCTTCGAACTTTTATTACGTAGATTGATCAATAAATTCTTTATACTTGTGTAGTCTTTAATCGTAAATGCTAATAAGCCATTAAAATGTTTTAATAAAGTACTTATCAAAAATGAAATTTTTTGAAGTTTGAAATTGGTAACTCTCTTAAACTTACTATTGGAACTTTCATTATTTTCATGAAAATCGGAAAATACTGAAATCAATGAATCTAAATCATAACCATTTCTCAAAAATTTTCTTGAATTTTGAAAATTCAAAATTTTCAATAGTATGATTAAGCAACTATATGAAACTTCAATATTCGAGTCAATTATTGAATTTATGATAAGTTTAAATCCACCAGAATGAAAAATTAACTCCGGTTTCAATATTGCTATCTCACATATTGTTTCCAAACATAAAATTTTAAATTCTTTTGGAATTTTTGTTGATGTTGTTTCCTCCTCTTCTGTTACGACTGAAATAAGAGACTTCAATATTCCACAACTTAATAAATTTACTCCAGTTTCAACATTCAAAAATTCTCTAATTAATTTCAAGGCTTGGGTTAATTCAATATATGTTGATGTGCGTGGGTTTGCAAAGCTGATAATTATATAGATTAATAGTTTTGATTGAATTAATAATACCAAACTATCATAGTCAACAATTAAATACCTTAAAATTTTATAGCACGATGCTCTAACTTCACTTGTTTCATGATACAACATGTATTTAATTCGTGGTAAAACCGTCCTAATTTGCACTTCATTTTTCAAATTTGGATATTGCTGGAATAATTCGATGAGATCATTTGATTTAGAAACTATCAAATATTCGTCTGAACTTGTATTTTTTTTATCCTTCAAAGAAGATAAATTCGATAATAAGTCACTCAATAGCCATGTTGGTTCTTGATTAATTAAATTTTTTCTAATATTGGAGTCATTTAAATTTGAAGTTGACTTGTCAAAATTATTCGTATTTTCACGATTAAAGACTGAATGAAATGATATATCAATAGAATTCAAAGTACTGCTTCGATTCCTCTCGAATTCGTTTCTTGATAATGAATGAGTTGATTGCAAAGTTGGATGTTGTTGTTGTTGTTGTTGTCTTTGCTGATGCTGTTGCTTAGATAGTTTATTATTTAGTTCTTGTAGATTCGAACTTGATGAGCTTGTAGTCATATCATTGATACACAGGTTGATAAGAATCTAGTATAGTTTTGATAGTCTGAGAAATTTTTTGCGTGGGGGGAGAAAAAAATTGGCGCTACCAAGTCTGTTACAGATAAACATCAAACAAGTTTACTATGTAATTAATTGAATTTATTTTGGACCAAACAGAGAAATAAATTATTTGATGAAAGGAGTACAAAACTTGAGATAAGTATGTTCCATAGACATTCTGATCATACGTAAACTTACCAAGTATGACCTAATACTAGTTTTAGAATTCTGATGTTTTGTAGGAGAATAATTCACGAGATATTTTTAAGTATTAGATTCATGGCAGTTGTCTACTGGAAGGCGAAATTAATATTTTTGGTATATATCAACTTTGAATGAAGCAGAGTGAGTTTGAAATTTTTGTATTGCACAATTTTGGGAAAAGCTTTGTATTTTGATAGCTATCGATATGACTTTAGATGATATCTGTGCCAAAATAGCATAGAATCGAGATCTCAATAAGTGATTAAAAAACTTCTCACATCTTTGATTTCCCCTACTTTGAAACGGAAATAAATTACAAGAACAATAAATTACAAGAGCTTAGACCATAGCAAGATAATTGAAATAATTGCAACGTTATTAACAACAATTATATCCGAAGAAAAAGTTTCAAATAATATAAGATGAGACGTTATCAAACAAGTTTAAGAAATAAGTTTAAGAAACAGATGAAGATGTTAAACTGATCAAAGGAGGAGGATATAAAATAGAATAATTTAGGACCGAATCTGTTTAAAAAACCTTAATCTCACAAAAAAAAAAATACCTCAAAATCGAAACAGAAAGTTCTGTTCATAATATCGTCTATATATTAAATATGAAGGAGTAGAGTATTGATAAAAACGGTTTATTATTATTCAAATTGAATTACGTCTTGTACTGTATCTTACCATGTAGAGATGACAATCTGGTGCAGTCAAAACTGAAAAACTGGTGAAGGGGAGTGTGTAAATTAGGGGGTAAATCAATTTCTGCAACAAAAAAAAAAAAATAAAAAAAATAAAAAAAAAAATGTGAAAATGAAAAAATGAAAAAAGTGAAAAAAGTGAACAAAAAACCCTGAACTTGACCAGCAGATATTCGCTTTCGATTATTGATTTGTGATTCAATTGGTTTCGAATGACTTCTCTAGCCATGTTCAACGCTTCACCTATAAGCTTTCACTTATAAGCTTTGAAAGTGAGATGATGATATATGTCGTTGTCATGGGAATTTTGAATGAAGTGTGTGATTTTAAACTGTTTCGAATAAAAATCGTAAAAATAAACTAAGTTAATTATCAAATTAAACTTTTGTTTGATCAAGGATCACAACTTTCAACCATTGAACGACTATTGAATCTTAATTATTAACATAAAAAGAATTAAATGAATGATATAAAGTTGCTCAAATAGACTTTAACGTGTCCACTAGTTCAATTCACAACTTCGAAAAAGTATGGTACAGTTTATTAACTAAGAATTAAAGGATGATCAATTTGCAATCTGTGAATTTAAAGTTGAATGCAAATCTTGTTGATTTTGTTAAATTTTAGTAATTTTTTTTTAGCCCTGAGATTAAAAAAGTTTGTTCTTAGATTCGAAATTATTTACTACAGTATAATTAATTTATATGATGTCATATAATTTCATATAATTAAGCCTGTCACTAAAAATCTATCAATGTTAAATTAAATTTGAAATAAAAAGTTTAATTAATTTATAATTGAAACATTTTGACAGGTTATTTGTCTTATTTTCATGTCTCAAACTTTTGTCCTAAAAAACATGGCATAATATTGAATTTCAGATAAGATCATCCCCAGTATTTTACAATTAGAGTATAGCGTCCGAAAAGAAAATATAATTACAAAGTTGTGTACATTGAATAAAAAAAAATGTAAATACTAATACTAAGATTGTGCGGCTTCAATTTGAAACTTATTTCTATGTTAGGTCGAAAAAAAAGAAATCATCGCCTCAGAAGCTTTAAAGTTTGGAACTTTATCGCCATACTTTATACCAATTGTATTGCGACATTGGACAGGTAAAACCACAAAAAAAAAAAAAATGAAAAATGAAAATGAAACGGCATTTCTTCTTATCTTTCAAAGTGATACGACATAAATACACAGTTTTTCCTGTAATTAATATAACCAAAAACTTCGAGTAAAACATGAAAAAGTTATGTAAAATATATGGTGTTTAAAGGTAATAAAGAATAAAGATAATTAAATTTGATTATTAAGCCTGCAATAACAGCTCTCATACTACTACCTCATTTTCATCATCTTTCAAACAAATGTCAAAAATATCATTCCCTTTTGTGTTTATTATTTCATATTTACACTTCTTCTTCTTCTACGTACAACAACTTAAAATTATTTGAATTGTATATGTATAAAAAAAAAAAAAAAATAAAGAACTCTCCTACAAAGACTTAAAAAGTGTGACATTGCACGACGTACATCTTTAACAAAGTTTATTAAATCTGAATTTGCATAATACCGAGTTGAATAGTATACTAAATCTCAACATTCAAACTAAATTATAATATTTTGATTATTGTATATCTTAGAATTTTTAATTAATTGTCTGTGTATTTTATTGTAGTATAAATAAGTAATAGAAAGTAATAAGTTTCTAATTTAATTGAAAAATTAAATGAATTCTGATTGGATGAAAATTAAAGGGTAATTAAAAATGTCGTTCATCAGAAAAAAAGAAAACTAAAAAATAAAAAAAATGAATGATCACACAACCAATCAATAGAAATAAAAATGGAAAACAATCAATCAAAATTATATTTGTTATTAAATAAATAAATAAATGTTATATTTATTAAAAAAGTTTAATCTTATCTATTAATATTTTATTAAGTAAGAATTATGTAATATATTATATAATTATATATATATATATATATATATATGTTTGAACTATTTTCCGTTTTCTTTTTTTCATAAACTTCATTTCAAATTCATCATTATTTTATTTCATCTAATTGATAAACCAAGTCACTAACCAAGTCACTAACCATTCAAGTCATATACTACTACTGCTACTGCTACTGCCCATTATATTTAACTTAAATAAAAGTTTTCATTTCATTTTAATTTTCAATTTATTGTTTTAATTTTTAGTTTTTATTTTTATTTTTATTTTTATTTTTTTTATTCTTCATTCATTCTTCATTCAATTATGTCTGTAACTAAAACAGTCTCTCCGTCAAGATCAAATTCAACAAAACAAAAGTTATCATTATTTTCATTTGGTTCAAATGATGATCAACAATTAACAAACAATTGTACTACTTCATCATCGTTATTATCATCATCATCAGAGTCTAATACTATTACATCCAAGAAAACTAATAATAATTATAAAGATTCCCCCAAAAATTCAATATCGTTAGAGTCTAATGATACATCTTTTGTAAATGATCCATCTTTTATATTTGAAAGAAATGTTCAAGATTGTTGTGTTTTTGATGCTGGTTTGAGAACGAATTCAAGAATTTCATTAAATTCCTTAAATAATAGAGAATATAGTAATAGCAAAGATTCATTTAGAAGACCAAGATCTTCAACTCATAATTCATCAATTTCTTTAACTACTGGCCAATACCTTAAAAACGAAGATTACATACCTCCTACTTTAGATGCAAGTGTTAAGATTTGTAATGATAAACAAACAAATTTAGAAGATATTGAAGTTTATTCATCATATAATAATAGAAGAAATTCAAGTGTTTTGGCTTTGAATGCAGCTTTGGGAAAACCAAGTTTAAGTAGTCCTATTTCTAGAAAAAATTCATTATCTAGTCAAAAAGATTATGAAAGGGAAAGTTTGTCATATAACTATAATTTCAAAGACAATATTGCAACTTCACCTTTATCTCCAAACCCTAACGCTCCTCCAAAATTACATCATTCAAAATCAAGTTTGAGTTTTTACTCTTATGCGGAGATGATCAATAATGAAGAATATCCACAAATCAGTAGAAGACCTCCAAATTTAAGATCTTCTTATTCACAAGGAGTTATACCAACTTTAAGATTACCTAAATTTAAGAGTAATAATAATAATAATAATAATAATAATAGTAATGATAATATCAAACTGAATTTACAACAGCAAGGTAGAAGACAAGCAGATACAAAATCTACAACTCCAGTAACAACAACAAATCAATAGAGTATTTGAAAGAATCAAAAGGGATCCATTTGGGGATAACATCTACCGATAATTTAAGGTTAATTGTGACAATCCAATTTGTTATATGATTTTATTTGCAGTTTTAGTTCATTTTTTTAGATAAGTTAAGTAAGGGATTAGTATAAATGTTTTAGTTTCTAAGAGCCTCTACTCTAAACTAAAGAATTTTTTGATTTTGGAATACAAGCTCTTGAAGCATTCTTCAAGAAAAAATGATCCAAATGGAAAGGTTAGCTTGATACAGCATACTAAAAGCAGATAAATATGGTAAACCAACAAACTAATTACGCAAACAACTAAGCATATTGAGTTTGCAAGCACATTAAATCTTCCACCATATCAAACCGACAACCAGATTAGTTTGGTTTAATTCCTCAAATATTAAAACTTCATATTTTTATACACCTTTGAACCTTCTGTCTCAATTGATATATTTAAGATTAGTAACGAATCCACTCTTTTTCTTGAATTTCAAGTATTATTAGTTTAATACATCAAGTTTATTCAATAGTATTCTCACTTGATTTCGGCTTTCGGAGATAAACAATTTAAAAAGAAAGAAAGAAAGAAAGAAAGAAAAAAAAAAACACCATGGTGGAATCAAAAACGTCCATTCATAAAATGATCTTATATTATACATTTATTGAATCAGATCCATACAGTTCATTGGTTGTTCTCGATAAAAATGGAGCCATTTATTATGCATCATTAGGAAACTCAAAAATGAAGTTATTAAGTACATTGACATCAGATTTCAAATCAATTTCATCTTCCTATCAGTTAAAATCACTTTCGACAATCTCAAATACAAAGAAGATGGACGAAACAATTGAAAACTACGAATCATTATTACAAAACTCATCAAATGAAGAATTTGACTTTCACTTAGAATTAATTTTTGGAACAAGTTTGCAAAAGAGAATTTGGAATGAATTAAAATTGATTAGGGTTGGTAATGTAGTATCTTACGATTCACTTGCAAAAAAGATTGGTACTAACTCGAGAGTGATCGGAAATTCATGTGGTAGTAATAAAATTGCAATTTTGATTCCCTGTCATCGTGTTGTTGCAAAGAATGGGAAATTAAATGGCTATAAGTTTGGGTTACAAATCAAAAAATTTCTATTGAAAAATGAATTAAAAGAAAAATATAATCAATTGATCATTGATTAGCTTTTGTTAAACTCATCTTAGATTAGATTTGATTTTGGGATATATATTCAGACGAACAAGTGATGAATAATTTTTCGTTGCTGGATCAAACATTACAAAAGTTTATAGAATAGAAAATAAGAATTGTACTAATTTAGCAGAGGGCCACAAAAGTTTATTGAATGCAATATCGAACTTATTTGAAAGATTGAATTGGGAAATGTTTAGTGAAGAATTGGAAGTTGAAAGCAAAAAACAAAAAGAAAGACATGGTTAATCATTGTAAGGATTTGAAGTAAAAGCAAAATATTAGGCTGAGGAGAATTAATACATACTACACGGGTGGAACACATAGTATTTGATGGTGAAATAGTTTTTGCAGAGTAATTATGTTGAATAATTTATTGTATTATTTGTTGTTTCATAATCATTTTTACCTTGGACGTTATTGAGCCCTTGATTTGTAAACATTTTTTAAGATTCACCAACTATTAATACATAGTATGGAAGTATACAAAGAATCCAACTACCAACCTTAGTATTTGATAAACAAGTTTCAACCGATAGATCAAAAACTAATCATTGCTTTCTCTTCTAGGTCACATAAAATTTCCCTAACTGACTATTCTTGTAATAGGTATAACATCATTTAATAATCTACCTATGTCTTGATTCAATTTTGAGTCAAATAACAAATTAGTGACTAGTATTATATCATCTTTTCAAAATTAACTTCAACATTTCCATAACCTATAAGATTTTATATAATTCAAATCTCGATTTAACTCCAGATATCTCCAAATGTTTTGGAATAAGCTTTTTTTTGTAATGTTAAATTTGTTGAATCATTCGACTATTCACAGCCACCACTAATCGAGCCATTATTCTAAAACAACTTGAAAAACAACATTACCACTACCTGAGTTAAAAATCATGAAAAATTTCATAAAATTTTAAGTCTACTTTTTCCAATATTTCACTTGCAAAAGTTGTTAATAGATCACTGTAAGTTACAGCACTAAATTTTGGTCGATTTAAACATCTGAAACCACTCTCATATACTCCTCAAAGTAATAATTTGGTTATATCTTTTCCAAGTTTGTCTAACCTACACAATCCTCATAAAGATTCTTCATTAAATTCTTTACTTGAATGAACATTATGCAGTTTTGATTGGTTCGACTCTTACAAATACTAACTCCAAGTATTTAATATTTAACAATCTTGTACTTACAGTTAGCAACGTTTTTAGTCAGCTGCAAATAAGTAAGTTTTGTTTCAGAATACTGCTTCAAACTGCGTATTTTCAATGCGATGATTCGGTGCGAGTACAAAAGTTTTTGCGCTAGCCTTGAGACGACCTCGAAGCCATGTCTAATTTTTAGTTTTTTTTTCCGGCGTTGTTTTTGTTGTTTGAAATCTCAGATACCAGATATAGATCGCGCTATTGCGATCTTACTTTGCGCTTATTTAATAAGATGTGAGTCTCTCAGCGAATTTCAATACAAGCACTGCTGAACTTCAAGCACAATTAGACGTAATTTTTACGCTGAAATGGGCATATCCATGTATATTAAGTCTTTTGTCAATTGAAATAGGCTCAAATTACGGCGCTTTGAAAGCATCTATAAATAAGCGCAAATTTTGACATTAGAGCATCCAAGGCGCTTAAGATGAATAAAACAACTGTAGTCTAGGAACTCCTAATTTTTCAAGAAACTGAATACTATATTTAGTACTAGTTTTCGAGGGGTGCAAAAACATTTTTTACGAAACACACCTGGAATTTAAAATGTAAGAATACATCTGGAGACATTGAAATGGTTTGGAATTTTATTCATTGATATGTATACTTTTAACATGATATATACAAACAGTTACATAAAAAAGACCAGAATATGAAAAGCATGTTGTGGCTCCGTTATTCTTATACTTCATTGTTATCCAAATGAACAAATTTACTATTGAATGGCGTGTGTTTGATTGTTTCAAATAACACAGAATATAAATTTCGCTTGTACGTTAGATGAAGCAAAAGCATTACTTTTTTTAATTTGAAATTTACTTTATAAACTTTTATTTTTCAACGAGTTGGGTGAATGGTCTAGTGGTATGATTCCTCGTTTGGGTTTAACAACTTAAACATTGAAATTCGAGGAGGCCCTGGGTTCAATTCCCAGTTTACCCCATTACTTTATTTTTTTGAATTTTTTTTTTATTGTCTGAATTGGTCAAAAAGTTATAACGGTTTCTTCAATATTTTTTATGAAATCCATCTATAATTGTTCTAAAAGGTTTATTTTGCTTTTCATTTTATCAGTTAGAACTAAAATAAACCAAAAAGAAGCTAAGAAATCTTATTTTTGCAATATTTTTATAAATTCTCAAAATTTGGTTAAAATCTCAAACTTTATCATAAATTTGAATAAATCAATAGGTAGTTTCCATATAAACAAAATTATAGAATGTCCTACGGATATTTTAGTCCTAATATTACGTATTTATTGTCACAAAATTAGTGATGAATTTCTATATACGATTCTCTCTATTATACAATACTATGATTTTAATTTTGATGCATACATGACTCGGTGCAATGAAGTAAGTTCTCGTGCTAGCTTTAGGGCGATCCATACTAAATATATATGTAATGAACAATTCATTCTATCAAGATATAGAGCAATTTGATCAAATCAAAACCTTAAACTATATATCTTTATACTCCAATTCTTCAAATTCAAACATTTATTTTTTGACTTGGATTTTTGGCAGTCTTTCACCATACAAAATTTTTTCAAAAAATTGTAATTCAGGGTCGAGTTTTGTTTAGGGCCATAATCCTCAATTAAAAAATGAATTGCATATCGTACGACCCACTTTAAGGTGCTGGTAATAATTTGCTTTGATCTAATTCAAAATTGAAAAAATTTCAAATTTTCTTCTAAGTATGGGAAAATTTAGATAAATGGACCTAACAAAAAATTTTAGTCCACAATCGAAATCGTAATGAAAGTATAATAGAAGTATTCAGATTTGTAGTTCCTGCACCCTGGTAAAACTTTACATTTTTTGCGTCAAGATATTAAAAATTGAGAAAGTAATTTCTCAAAAGTGATTTGAAACTTTTGCAAAACTTTCGAAACGATCATGGCTTATTGAAAGCATTATATAAACGTTCTTAGATGTCAAATAAATTGAATCAGCTATATTAGAAGTTACTAAATGAGGTTTAATAATTGATTATATCGCAATTTAGCGTTGTTCTTCATTTTTTGAATGACAAATGACGTTATCAAACTTATTTTTTATCAAGGAATACTTAAATAAACTGCTGACACTAAATTTACTGAAGTTTTGATCAAAAAACTTTGAAGTTAAGGACTTAGATATTGAAGGATTTATTTGCAAGCTAAGTTTCGACATTAACTATGACGAGACTGCATATAGGTCATTGCTTAAGATTATTGGTTCTATGAGCATTTTTTGTGGTGCGATTATGTCGAGGACAATAAAAAATCCTGGTCTCAAATTCATGCCAATTATTGGGCAAAATGGCCCTAATCGAATCTAACGCGTATTATTATGTCCAAGTTTGATATAATTGGCCGCACAAAAAAAAAAAAAAAATTCATCCTTTAAAACATTTGACGTGGTAAAAAGTTCGAAAAATTCTACTGTAATAACTACAAACAACATAATAATGTACATGTTGAGTCAGCTATTGATACTATTATCATCAACAATTACATTTACCACAGCTAATTTATTTGATTTTTTAAACAATCAATTTCATAGCGGTGCAAGAAATCAACCAAATAATCCAAAAGAGTTAGAAAACCAGGTTTTAAATTCGAGATGTAATAAATATTTATGTCCAGATACAAAATTATGCGTTGAAGCACCTAAATTCTGTCCATGTCCTTATCCATCATCCCAAATTAGATGCTTTTTACCAAATGATAAATTTGTCTGTATATCAAAGCCAAGTGGTGAAGGTATAAGTGAAAAATATAATAGTGAAGATGCTTATAAGCTAGATGCAAAAGATGATAATATACGAGATTGTGGTTGGGTTAAAAGAGCATGGAATGGATTAGTATGAAGAATATATATATATGTTATATATAATTGATTAATTAATCGTTAAGGCATTTTTTATATTATCTAATCTGAGTCATAATTATTAGTTAATGAATTTTTTTTTCTTTTTCAGTAATTTTTCAGATTAAGCGCACAGTTGATTTCAAAGTAATCAAATCTATTCAAGAATTTATTGGTTAAACAAGAATTATCAGCTTCTTAGTATGTTGAGAACCAGAAGGCTTAATTGCCATACAGCAAGATCATTTGCTACTCAAGCATTTCATGTACCTTCAGAATATCAGTCAAGAACTCCTCCATATTCAAAATTAATTCCAAAATTATCACAAGTTCAAAAATTATTGAATAATCAACCTTTAACACTAGCTGAAAAAATTTTATATTCTCATTTAGTTAATCCAGAAGAAAGTTTATCATCTGGTAATGTTGCAGATATTAGAGGACAACAATATCTAAAATTGAATCCTGATAGAGTTGCAATGCAAGATGCATCTGCGCAAATGGCTTTATTGCAATTCATGACCTGTGGTATGAAACACACTGCAGTACCTGCATCAATTCATTGTGATCATTTAATTGTTGGTAAAGAAGGTGCTGAAAAAGATTTAAAATCATCAATTGCTACTAATGAAGAGGTTTTTAATTTTTTACAAAGTTGTGGTGAAAAATATGGTATACAATTCTGGGGTCCTGGATCTGGTATTATACATCAAATTGTTTTAGAAAATTTTTCTGTACCTGGTTTAATGATGTTAGGTACTGATTCTCATACTCCAAATGCTGGTGGATTAGGTGCAATTGCTATCGGTGTTGGTGGTGCAGATGCAGTTGATGCATTGACAGGTACTCCTTGGGAATTAAAAGCACCAAAAATATTAGGTGTTAAATTGACGGGTAAATTACAAGATTGGACTTCACCAAAGGATGTAATTACAACACTAGCTGGTATATTAACTGTTAGAGGTGGTACCGGTTACATAGTCGAATATTTTGGTGATGGTGTTAATAACTTAAGTTGTACAGGTATGGCGACTATTTGTAATATGGGTGCCGAAATTGGTGCCACAACTTCAGTATTTCCATATAAATTAGCTCATAAGAATTATTTAATTCATACAAATAGAGAACCAATTGCCAATATTGTAGATCAAGTATCAAAAACTGGATTTTTAAATGCTGATTCTGATGCTCAATACGACAAAGTTATTGAAATTAATTTATCAGAATTAGAACCTCATATAAATGGTCCATTTACACCAGATTTATCAACACCAATTAGTAAGTTTGGCTCAAAAGCCAAAGAAGAGCAATGGCCAGATAAAATTAGTGCCGGTTTGATTGGTTCATGTACAAATTCAAGTTATCAAGATATGTCAAGATGTATTTCAATTATAAATCAAGCAGAAAAAGCTGGGTTGAAACCAAAAATTCCATTTTTTGTCACCCCAGGAAGTGAACAAATTAGAGCTACAATTGAAAGAGATGGTTTAATTCAAACATTTGAAAAAAACGGTGCTATTGTGTTAGCAAATGCATGTGGTCCATGTATAGGACAATGGGATAGATCAGATAATCCTAATCCTAATGAATTTAATTCCATTTTTACAAGTTTCAATAGAAATTTTAAAGCAAGAAATGATGGTAATAGAAATACTATGAATTTCCTTACATCCCCTGATATTGTCACAGCTATGATTTATTCAGGTGATATGAATTATAATCCTATAACGGATTCCATTGAATTAGAAAATGGAGATACTTTTAAATTTGAACCTCCACAAGGTGAAGATTTACCTCCACAAGGCTTTATTAAAGGTAGATCAGAATTTTATCCAGAAGCAAATCCACAACCTAAACCTGAAATTGAAGTTAAAGTATCACCAACATCCGATAGATTACAATTGTTGGAGCCTTTTAAACCATGGAATGGCGACGAATTGTCAACAAATGTTTTGATTAAAGTTGAAGGTAAATGTACAACTGATCATATTTCAGCAGCTGGTGCATGGTTAAAATATAAAGGTCATTTGGAAAATATTAGTTATAATACTTTGATTGGTGCTGTTAATAAAGAAACAGGTAAGGTAAATACTGCTTACGATGTAAATGGTGATGCTTTTACCATTCCAGAATTGATGATTAAATGGAAAAACGAAAATAAACCTTGGATAGTAGTTGCTGAACATAATTATGGTGAAGGGTCAGCAAGAGAACATGCGGCATTGTCACCAAGATTTTTAGGTGGTACAATTATATTAGTTAAATCATTTGCAAGAATTCACGAAACCAATTTGAAAAAACAAGGTATGTTACCATTGACATTTGCACATGAGAATGATTATGATTTAATCTCAAATGGTGACAAGATAGAAACTATAGATTTGAGAAACTTAGTTGCAAAATATGGCGATAATGGAGGATACCTTAAATTAAAAGTTACCAAAAAAGATGGTTCAGAGTTTGAAATTTTATCAAAACATACAATGTCAAAAGATCAAATAGAGTTTTTTAAAGCTGGTTCTGCTATCAATTACATTGGTAACTTAAAGAAAAAACAACAACAATAATAGTAACTGTAAATATATTAGATCTATGTATCAATCAAATCACCATTTTTATCAGGATCGTCCTCTTCGTCATCATCACCTTCTCTTTCTCTGCCATAAAATTCATCCAAAATCCTTGGACTGATTCTATTTAACATTTCTTTAGGGTAAATTCTTAATAAACTCCATGCAATATCCAAGGATTCAAAAATAGATCTATTTTCATAAGCACCTTGACTAATAAAATTCTTTTCAAATTTTTCCAAAAATTCTAAACTCAATTTATCTTCAGTTGATAAAGCTTCTTCACCGACAACCGCTTTCATAGCTGCAGCATCTTTACCTATGGCATATTTCGCATATAATTGATTTGATACATCACCATGATCCTTTCTGGTCATACCTTCACCAATGGCACTTTTCATTAATCTACTCAAACTTGGTAAAACATTGATTGGAGGGTAAATACCTCTATTTGATAATTGTCTATCAACAAAAATTTGTCCTTCAGTAATATAACCAGTCAAATCAGGAATTGGATGTGTAATATCATCATTAGGCATGGTTAAAATTGGAACTTGAGTAATTGACCCATTTCTACCTTCAACTCTACCAGCTCTTTCATATATAGTAGATAAATCTGTATACATATAACCTGGGTAACCTCTTCTACCTGGAACTTCTTCTCTAGCAGCTGAAACTTCTCTCAAAGCATCAGCATAAGAACTCATATCAGTCAAAATTGTTAAAACATGTCTTTCAGTTTGATAAGCTAAATATTCGGCAGTAGTTAAAGCTAATCTCGGTGTTATAATTCTTTCAATGGTAGGATCATTTGCTAAATTTAAAAACAAACTTGTTCTTTCTAATGAGCCGTTTTCTTCAAAGTCTTGTTTAAAAAATCTACTTGTTTCTAAATTGACCCCCATAGCAGCAAAAACAATTGAGAAATTTTCTTCGTGACCATCATGAACATCTTTTGTAGGTCTAACTAATCCTGCTTGTCTACAAATTTGAGCAGCAATTTCATTATGTGGTAAACCAGAAGCTGAAAAAATTGGAATTTTTTGTCCTCTTGCAATTGAATTCATGGTATCAATTGCTGATATACCTGTTGAAATCATTTCTTCAGGATAGATTCTTGCATATGGATTAATTGGCGACCCATTAATATCTAAATATTCTTCTGCGAATATTTTAGGACCTTTATCAATTGGTCTACCTGAACCATCAAATATTCTACCCAACATATCTTCAGAAACTGGTATTTTTAAATTTTCACCAGTAAATTCAACTCTTGTCTTTTTAACATCAATACCTGAAGTACCTTCAAAGACTTGAACAATGGCTTTTGAACCCCTAACTTCTAGAACTTGACCTTGTCTTATTGATCCATCTGGCAATGTTAAATTAACAATTTCGTTATATCTTGGGAATTTTACATTATCTAATATAACCAAAGGCCCATTAACACCCCCAACTGTATTATAATTTATTCTTGGTTTAATTTTAAAACTATCCGTAACAGCTTTTTTATTTAATTCGTATAATTCTTTATCTGAAAGTGACATGGTCGATAAATTGCAAATTTATGTAAAGAGCTGAATGAAAATTTTAATGTATCTAAAACAATCACAATACTTTAATAATTGGTTTCGTTTAATCTTCTATATGAATTAAATATCTGTATTAGTTTTTATCAATTGAAGATTCAATAGAAGTGGAAAATCGTTGATTGTTGAAAGAAGCAAAAATGTAATTAGACATGTGGACACTACAAAACAAAGATTTCGAGGAACGCTACCAAATGGGCTCAAACGTCAATTTATCAAGTATTTTATGTAATATTTATAATAGTAAGATATCACTAACAAGATTCCAAGAATCACTATTTACTTTATTAATATCATCATTTTGATTATTTTTATTTTGAAAGTTGGATAACAAGTTTTTTAAATGTAAATCTTGCAATTGTATTGGTGGTTTATTATTCTTTTCTGATTTAATTATTTGTATGTAAACATTATCGATTAAGTTTTGAAATATTTCATGCTTCAGTTGTGTAATATTTCTTGACGGTAAAGCAGCTCTCTTATCGTTCGTAATTTCACCTTCTTTATTATCAAAAAGACTTTTAAATTGTACTATTTCAGTCAAGACTTTTTCAAAATCACACCAATCTGATAATTCAAAATTAGACGTACGTTTGTTTGGATGATGCTGTAAAAAAACTTGGAAATTTATGATAATTTTAACTATTATGATTAAAAATTTCAAGAAATCTTTGATTGATAGTTTGTTAAATGGTTTGTTTATAATTTTGTGTGGTATTATAATTTTTTTACTTGTACTATTTGACTTTGAAATTGATGAACTTAAATTATTAGTATTAGTATTTTTAATTATTGGTATATTATTTAAATCTTCCGGTGTAATGTTATTAAAATTTTGATTTCTTCTTTGATAATTCAATGTTTTTGAGCTCAATGGCAATTTATAATTGTTTCCTAATTTTAATATTTTTTCATCAGTATTACCTATATCTTTAATATCATATTCTTTTATTGATTGTTTCTCTAATCCTTCTTCCGATTCTTTAGTTTTACCTATTATCATCATCTCTTTTTTTTGAATCAAATTGTAAAAATCTTGATCTGGCAAGTAATTTTGTAATTCAGTTAAATAAGGTAATTCAAACTTGTCAAATATTTTATACAATTGAATTTGTAGAATGATTAGTCTTTCAAGAAATTGATTTATGATGATTAAATTATAATTCAAAAACTCAGTTAATTTTAATATAGGTTGGTTGTTAAATAGAAATTTTTTACCCTCTTTGTTATAGTTTTGAAAATTATATTCGTTTAAAATTTCAAATTTTTCAAATTGAATTTTATTAAATTGAAAACTGAATAACTTCATTTTGCCCTCTTTAATATCTTGAACTTGTTTATTGACAATGGAACTTTCTATTTCATTACTTGTTATCAAATTAAATTTTTTATCTTCTAAATCTTTACTTAAAATTGAAATTTTGTTTGATTTCGATTTAATTTCCTCTCGTAGTTTATTTATTTTCTCATTATATTTTGCAATTATGTGTTTTATACTCTCTAATTTATACTTGAGATCTATTAATTTTAATTTATTTAACTGAATTGTTAATGAAATTATATTTATAATTGATGGAGTTTCAATTTCAAAATTCATTAATTCATAATAATGTGATTGAATAGAGTTAAAACTATCATAACTTGTCAATTTGAAAATATTATCCACTTGCGACCTGTATAATTCAACATCAGATTGTTTGCTGGTAGAATCATGCTGATATTTATTAATTAATGAATGTGAATCAATAGACATTCGTGTGGTCAATAGTTTATTTTTTTTATTTTATTATCTTATCAGTTATAAATTATATGCAGTAATACGTCACTACCAAGTGTACTTATATGAGAATATTAGGTGGCTGTCTAGTTGTGCAAAATACCCCTTAATAGCGACAGCACTTAAATTCATCACAATATATATACAAGCTATTTTAATCTATGTACAGCTATTTAAATAAGAAAATGTAGATTGTAATCTGTTGTCAATTTCTTTTTTATCTAGTAAATCTAATAATTGTGGAATTGTTAAACCAGGTTGATTTCCGCTCAAAGCAAATCTTAAACTCATAAATATATCTTTCTTTTTAAAATTTGAGTTAATTAATGATTTTTCAATTCCATTATCAAGAGTATATTTAATAATTTCTTTTACATCTTTGTTTGGTATCTTTAAACTTGAGTAATTAATATCATTAATTAAATAGTTTAAGTGATGGTAAACTTCATTCAAATTATTTAAATTACCGTCCAAGTATATTAATAACTTAATAAGATACTCTTTATCCTTTTTTGAGCCTACAATCTCTTTAAAAATTGGATAACATTCATCTACTACTTGATTAAAATCATCTTTAAATTTTTTTTGTAAATGTAACTTATTAAAATAGAATAATTTTAAATTATTAACTTTTGCATTACCTTTAGTTAGATTTTTTAAATCAAAAAATTCAATTAATTGATTCATATTCATCATTTCATTAAATTTTTCACCCAATTTTCTCAGAGGACTCCATCCAAATAATGATACAAAATTAATTAAAGCTTCAGGTAATATACCTTGATTTTTTAAATTTAATATATTTAAATTTAAATCACCACTTCTTTTAGATAATTTTTTATCATTTAATGAAGTTAAAAGTGGAATATGAATGAATTTAGGTGGTTGCCAGTTAAAAGCCTTATATAATGCCAAATGTTTTGATGTTGATGGTAACCATTCTTCACCTCTTATAACATGAGTAATTTTCATTAAATGATCATCAATAATATTTGCAAAATGATATGTTGGCATACCATCATTTTTAATAATTATAAAATCATCAAATCTTCTATCTTTATAATTATATTGGGGTTGTAAATTTAAATTTCCATGTAATTCATCATAAAATGAGGGATAAGAATCTGGTGATTTAAAACGAATAACAAAATTATTTGAATCATGATTAATATTTTTCAAATTATAACATTTTCGATCATAAGTTACATTTGTAGGTGGTTTTAATAATTTAGCAGAAGATTTTAAATCTTGTAATCTTTCTTTTGAACAAAAACATTTATAAGCTAAACCCAAATTTAATAATTGATTCGCATATTTTATATAAATATCTTTTCGTTCACTTTGTTTATAAGGACCAAATTTACCACCAATTCCATAAGGACCTTCATCAATATTAAAATTACACCATTTTAAACAATCAATTATATTCTGTTCAGCTCCTTTAACTAATCTTTTTTGATCAGTATCTTCTATACGTAATATAAATCTACCATTTGAAGATGATTTTGCTAATAAATAATTATATAAAGCAGTTCTTAAAGAACCAAGATGTAAAAACCCAGTAGGAGATGGAGCAAATCTAGTTCTAACTAATTCATTATTGATAATACTTGAAGAAGTTTTTGAATAATGTTTAAAGTGGAATAATTTCTTCATTCATTTAAATTTAAATTGATTAAAAAATTCTGAAACACAAATAAAATAAAATAAAATAAAATAAAATAAAAAAAAAAAAAAAAAAAAAAATTTTAC
The DNA here is from genome assembly GCA_947670415.1 of Insectozyma verbasci. NCBI lineage: Eukaryota > Fungi > Ascomycota > Pichiomycetes > Serinales > Debaryomycetaceae > Insectozyma > Insectozyma verbasci. The sequence continues at coordinate 1,535,687 of CANTUO010000001.1, read as the reverse complement.
GAAGTCGTGTAATATAACTCAACGGAGCAAATACTGTGTCGTGTAATCTTGTTCAACGGAACAAATACCATGTCGTGTAATATAACTCAACGGAACAAATACCATGTCGTGTAATCTTGCTCAACGGAACAAATATTATCCCCAGTCGTGTAAATTGTGGAATTAAATTTAAAGAAATTAGACGATCATTTTAATTTATAATTAATTAATATAAATAGTTGCCACTTATCCCCATTCCTTGAAACGTTTAATTATTAGAACTTATTAAATAACGAACAATTGATTATTATACATTCTACAATATGATTAAAGATAATACTAATAATAATAACACAGAAAATCAATGTACTTGCCATCATCATCACAATAATCATGATGATAACGATAGTATTGCTTCAACTAATAACAATGATTTTTTCAACAATAATGATTTAAATTCAAATTTTGATAAATACGTTGAAAATTTCGATAAATTGTTATCTAATATTGGTATTATTACAAATTCAATTTTTGATATATCAAAAGAAACTAGTAAAGAATTGAATGAAAAATATAAACAATTTTCAAAGAATTATTTCACTAATAATGATGATGATCAATATAATAATAACAATTTTGATAATTATAAATATAATTATCCATCATTTTATCGATCTACTTTTGATGTTTTACAAAATTTTTCACCTCAAGATGGTCTTAAATTATTAAACTATTATAATCATAAATCTCCAACAATTACACAATATCATAAATGTTTAGATTCTAACGGTATTTCAATTTGGGATGAATTTGGATTTTGGAGATGTTTATTTCCACAATCAAATTTAAATAATGATTTATTAAATTTTAAAAACCAATATTTTAAAGATAAAATTTTAACAAAAGAAGATTTTTTAAATAAAGTTAAACAACTTGAAATAAATGAAAATGATAAAATTATTGATTTAGAAAAACTGGGAAAATGGTTTAAAAGTTTTGATGAATTTTTGAAATTTAAACATGATAAATTTTCAAAAGAATTAGTTGCAAAACAACGAAAGAGAAATGAACAAGAGCAAATACAAAATACTAATAATAAAAATACTACTACTACTACTACTACTAATAATAATAATAATAATAATACAAGTAGTAAGAATAATACTGAAGTAGTTTCAACTTCAATTCAATCAAATATGTTTACAGATTTAGATAATAAAGAAATAAAATTAATTGAAAGTAAAAAAGAATGTTTTAGTAATGGAGATTGTAATATAATAAAGATGATAAAATCAAAACCAATTGGATCAAAAGATTGGATAAATATAGAAGAATGTAGAGAAACACTAACCAACCACTCATCATCATCACCATCATCTTTTTTGGACAATAATGATAATGATAGTAATAGTAATAGTAATAGTAATAGTAATAAAGGTTGGTTTTGGAATAAGTAAAGTACCAACTCAAATGTAAGTAATTATGATTGTATATACATAATATATAAATATATAAATATTGATGTTTCCATCAAACAAAAAAAATAATTATCACCAAGAATACTAATTAATCAATTACCATATATAAACATTCATACAGATATATCACACACATTCATATATATATATACATATATACATACTAATGAATCCTTTAAATAAAATCATATTTCTTTCAGCATTTTTAGCATCTGGTTTTTTATTAATATTATTATCTTGTGCTTTATTCAATAATTATAAACCATTATGGGTTATATTTATATTTTTAATTGCACCTTTACCAAATTTGATAGCAAATTCAATTGAAAATGCAAGAGATTATAATTTTTTAACTTTTAATGACTATAATAATCAATCAAATTCTCAATTTAATCAATCTCCTTTACAAGAGTTTTGTAAATTTTTAACTGGTTTATTGATAATATCGGGTATTTCTTTACCTTTAACATTTTATCATTGTGGTTTAATTCAATTTGGTTCTATGTTAATGAGTATAATAGGTGGTTTAATTGTTTATGGTGATATTATAATATTTATATGGTTTTTCAGTAATGAAGAGGAAGAAAATGATGAGTTTAACTTTTAATAATAAACAAACATATATTTCATTAATTGAGTACAATTAATAAAAGTATTAATATTATAGTTAATATTATTATTGTAATTAAACTACCATTTTCTTTAGTTATTTGTCTAAATTTATTTAACCTTTTATTTGCAAGTTGTAAATTTGATTGTGAATTTTCAATACCACTTTCTAAATCATTTAATATAATTAAATGATCATCTATTTCTGAATTTATATCTTGTGACATTAAATGTTGTCTATTTATAGATTGATGTAATAAATTTAAATCTTCATCTTGGTTCATCATAGTTTGTTGATGTTGTGCAAATAATTGATGATTATTTCTAGATTCTACTTCATCTTCTGGTTCATCTTTATAAGGTTTAAAAGTATTTATATTATTTATATTAGTTCCCATTAATTGACTTGCATTCGTATTATCAATATTATTATTATTTACCACCTCCACCTCCTCCTCCTCATCATCATCATCTTCTTTGTCGGGGTTATCTTTAAATCTAACTGATTTAATTAAAATTTCATCCTTTTTCATTACTGATTTTTCTTTATACTCAAATTGGTACTCAGATATTTCTATAGTTGAATCATTAATTAATTTATTATATAATGAATTGTATTGATTTATATATGATTTAAATTGAGATAATAATAAATTATCAACATCATTATTAATATTAATTTCTTCAATTAATTTAAAATTTTTCACAATGTTTTGTAAATTATTTATTAATTCAAAATCATCATTTTTTGAAGGTTGCAAATTTAAATCTAATATATTTAATCTTTCATCAATTAAATCATTCAATTCATTTAAATTAAATTTAATCTTTGATAGAATTAATTTTGTTTCTCTTATTCGTGACATCTTGAGACTTTAATGATATTTGATATTGTTAATCTTATACTCTATTAATACTCTATTATTTAAGTCACTGTATAATGTTGTGACAACTTGTTGTTATTAGTATTATTATTATTGTTCTTATTATTATTGTTACTAATTTATGGATAAGAAATTTATGAAAACGAGCTGTGGATCTTTTTTAAGACATTGAAAATAATTTACGACACATTGATATTAATTTGCGACAATAAATAAAATATAATATAAATATATATATTTTTTTTGTTTGGGCCTTTCGTCCCAAGTAGTACCAACAAATACAACGTGATAGTACTACTGGTGGTACCACTGATAGTACCAAATAACGCGATATGAAATTAATTTGAGAATATTATAATATTTTTTGTTTGGGCCTTTCGTCCCAAGTGGTACCAGAAAATACAAAGGCTAGTACCCCTGGCGGTACCACTGATAGTACCAAATAACGCGAAATAAAATTAATATTAAATTAACCAGGAGAAAAAAAAAATAAATTATATAAATTATCACCAACCTCCCTGCAAATTTAATTGAATTTAAAATCAATTATTGTTGTACATAGACATTATTTAAATGTTTTCTAAATTGAAAAACTTTTCAGAGGATGTAGCTAAAAGTTTAAATGATTTAACTGCTTTAGATAATCAACAACAACAATCACAACAACAATCACAAACACAATCTAATAAAATTGACCAATTGCAAAAATATTCAAAAATTTTAAAAACACAAACTCCAGAATTAAATGATTTAAATGACAATGAAGAAACTAATGATTTATCTGATTCTCAACTTAAAAAATTTTTAAAATATGAAGAAAAATATCCAATTTTATTACAATCTTATAAAATTGAAAAGAAAAAGAATGAAATAATATTGCAATTGGAAGACGTTTTAAAAGATATTACTCCAATTAATTCAATATCTGATATTAAAGCATTAGTTGATTATTTGAACAATTTAAATGAAAAAAATAAATTATTAAATAATGAAGTTCGAAGTTTAAATAAAGAAATTTCAAATGTAAATTATAAAGTTGCTAAAACAGAGGATGAAAATAATGGAATGAAATTAGAAGTCGAACAATTGAACTCTTCTCAAATTACAAATGAGAAACGTATAGAGCAATTAATAAATGAAATAAATGAATTAAAATTTAGTGATGATAAATTAAAGGAACAAATTAAAACTTTGACCAAGGAAAACCATGAATTGAAACTTCAGTCAGAAAATACATCAGAGGTTAATAAATTAGATCAAGATGATACTAGTTTGAAATCAGAAATTGAAGAGAAACAACATAAAATAAACAATCTTAATACAAAATTAGACGATTTGATTACAAAAAACTCCGACTCAGAGACCAGGTTTAAGTCAATAATAGATACAAAAGATAAAACAATACAGGAGCTCAAAACTGAAGTTGAAAATTTACATCAACCAAATTTACTACAAGATTTAGATTCTAAAAATGAAAAAATACAAACTTTGGTAAATGAAATTGAACAGTTAAAAAATTCCAATAACAATCTAATGGACAATTTTTCACAAATTGAAGGTGAAGGAAATAAATCTAATAATAACAACAAAAACAAACAAATTCATAATCTCAAATCCGAAATTAATCAATTGAAAAAACAAATTTCACTGTACGAACAACAACTAAATGACTCGAAAATTGAAAAATTGCAACCTCAATCGAATGAAAACACTATTGAAATCAATGGATTGAAACAAGAAGCACCAACTGATAATTTAGAATTAACCAATTTAAAAACTCAATTGGAAACTAAAACTAATGAAATAGAACAATTTAAAAATCAAATTTCATATTTAAACAATCAATTACAAGATAAAAAAGATGAAATTGAAGATTTAAAAGATCTGTTGAAAGAAATAGGAAATGATTTAGTTTCAACAAGAGAGCAAATGAAATCCTTAAAATCATCTTCACCTTCGCTTGAAACAAAATATGAAAATTCACAAAAGGAAATTAAATCTTTGAATTCACAACTTGAAAATTTAAAATCTGAAATTTCACAAAATAAAGAATTTTTTAAAACAACCGAAAATTCTTTAAAAGAGCAAGTTCAAACAGCAGTCAAGATTCAAAAAGAATTAGAAAATAAATTAGAATCAACAAATAAGGAGTTGAATAATATTGAACAAGAAAAAGAAAAGTTTTTAGCCCGTATCAATGATTTATCAAATTTCAAAAATCAAGAGTCTTCTTTAAAATTGGAAATTTCTTCACTCAACAATTCAATAAAACATAAAGAAAATACATTGGCCGATTTCAAATCAAAACTTGACAATTCTCAGAGTGAAATTAAGTCTTTAGATGAGAAATTGAAAGCTTTAACAACCACAAATCAAGAGTTACAATCTTCTTATTCAAATTTATTAAAAGATAAAAATGATTTACTTACTAAACAAGAAATTTCATTGGATTCTATAAAGAATTTAAATTTGCAAATTAGCAATTTACAATTGAATAATCAAGAATATAAAAACGAAAACTTACAGTTGAAAAACAAATTGGAATTCTTAGAAAATGATCAAAGAAATTCCAAGAATGATTTAATTTCAATTAAAAAACAACATGAAGAACTGATCTTTAAATCAAAAGAATATGATCAGAGAATTGAAAATTTACAAGATGATTTAAATGAATCAAGAAATTTATTGAGTGATAAAAATAGAGAAGTGCAAAATATTAAAAGGTTATTAGTTGACGCTCAAGATTTAATTAAACAAAAAGATTCTGATTTTAATTATGAAATTGAAAAAATCAATGAATCCAAAAATGAAATGGAGAAACTAAATAATTTAAATATTAAGAAGAAGACTAGAGAAATTGAAGAATTAAAAAATAAAATTGAAATTTTGAATAAAAATCTATCAGTTAACGAAAATACTTTGAAATTGGAAAAATCAAGACAAAATTCTTTACAAGATTTACATTACACTGATCAAGCAAAAGTTATAAATGAACTTCGTTCAACAGTTGATAATCTTAAAAAATCACTAAGTGATTCGACTGCTAGAATAAAAGAATTTGAATCAATAAATATGCATTTAAAAAAATTAAATGAAGATAATATACTAAAATTTGAAAGAATCTCAAAAAATTACAAATTATTAACTCAACAATATAGATTAATGAAAGATTCCAAAGAAACAAAACAAATTACATCACCAATCGAAGAACAAAAAGAAGGGATCAAGAACCAAGAACCATCTTCAGAAACAAATACAGCTTATTTGAAGAATGTATTGTTGGGATTTTTTGAACATAAAGATCAAAGAGATTTATTATTGCCTGTAATTAGAACAATTTTTCAATTTTCAAAAGATGACGAAACAAAATTCTTGTCATCATTAAAGTAGATTTATAATTTATAATTTGATGACAATATTCTATAAATCAAAAGAACATGAACACGAGAAGAAATTTGTTATACATGGGTCAATTTTTAATAAAAAGTAAGCTGCAAATTTTTTCCACCCCTTAAAATGAAAATTTATCAAGTTGCAATTTATAACCCGTCATGAATAAAGAGCATCCACTTGCTTTCAAATTCTTTATCATCTTAATAATTTAATCGTATTGAAATATTGTTATATCTACAACATTTGCTAGTATTTCAAACAAATTCGTGTGTATATTTCAATAATTTATAATGATGAGAGATGATCTCGTAAAAATTTAAACTTAAATGTTGAATTCGTTTGATCAAAAGAAACAAAAAATTTTACAAGAAATACAATCTGATGATTTGGATTTATCACCAAAAGGTACAATTGATGAGCTATGTATTCCAATTATAAATTTAATCAATTCGAATGATGACATGGTTACAACTTCATCCTGCTCAGGTAGGGTTTCAGTTTATTTAGAAGGTACAAAATCGAATCGTGCTGTTGTCTCCAAAGGAAATCATGGACGTTGGTTATTTGTAACTCATGAACCACACGATTTGAAAGATTGGACAAGCAAAATAAATTTTGTTTACACATCTTCATTTCCCGACCCGAATGCAAGGTTGATCTTATATAAATTTGAACCATTAATTCTACACGTTAAATGTAGAAACTTGGAAACTGCTAATAAATTATATCAAGTAGCTATGAATAATGGTTTTAGAGAAAGTGGCATTGGATCGAACTTTAATGTTGCAATTAGAATATCAATAAAACTAGATATACCGATTGGGTATAAATCACCAAAAGATGAGGAATTTGAAGAAGATATATTAAATCTTTTTGTAACAAAGGATTACATAAAGTATATAGATCAATTGTCATTAGAAAGATTTGAAGAAAATAGTAAGAAATTAAATCAACTATACAAAGCAATTGAAAAAGATTTAAGTAATGGAACAGTATTAACGATAAAAACAAATAAACCAAACTGGGAATCAAAAGAAGAAAGAAGACGAAGAATGGTTAAAGAAGGATTGAAAAGACAAGAAGAATTGAGGGAATTGAAGCAGGATCAAATTCAATAAACAAGTAAAACATACTCAACGGAATCTATACAATATTATTCACCACCAACAAATCCATTGAAGTTGGAGAGAATTCTTTGATTCTTGAATTTATGATTTAGGTAGGCGTGTTTATTGGAAAAATGCAAGAGGCTACATATATAATTGGTCTAAAATGAGATTGAAGGTTTGTATGATTAATTTGAAAGAAAAATGTGGGATAGAGTTTAAATATCTAGCCCCTGATTTTAATCAATGAATGAGAATGATATGATATTATACCGACAAGTCAAAATCAAATACAGAGCTTATAGATTTTAGGACAAGATTTACGAGAGCAGAAGCAATTTCATTCGATCAGCACTACTGCTTTATCAAGGACATCTCATATTACTTTCACAAGGACTATGTACAAAGAAATAAGGTTTATTCTTATTATTTGCAAGTGGAAAATGCAATAATTTGAGGTAGTTGGATATAAATGAAGAATGAATTGAAAAGAATTGAATAAAAACAAATACATCATACTTCAAGTGAACGGAAATGCGTACAATTTCAACTAAGTTCATGATATGCTTGAGCTGATTTTTGAATCCTTATCAGTCGATAGCGTAATTGTTTCATCGTCAACAATTAAATGTTAAGTAGATCTTACATATACATATTGCAGTTGAGTAGCATACTTTCAGTTTAATATTGATTAGTTCAAGTTTGGTTGTATTAATTGTCTGATTCCTTGGATCTGAGGCTTAAGTAAATCTTGCTATAAAACCTATTTTGGATCAAGTGAACGTTAATGCTTTGCTGCAATCAGTAGATCTAAGCTCACACAATTTTGACGAAGAGATTTTTAGACTATTTTCGACTATTTGGACTATTTTCGACTATTTTCGACTATTTTCATTTGTCAAGTAAAACTACATTTAATCCATGTTGAATTATGTATATTTAAGAATATAGGTTGTTGCTAAATGTCCATCTCAAATATATAATAACAATTTGGTTATATTTCATTTTTTGATAAAAATCTAACATAGAGATATAATAACTTAAATTCCTTAATTTCTTCTAAGCCTTTTGTATAGATTTATAGAGTATATTATAGTCTATTATAGTAGTATTCACATATAAAACCTCTTATATTATCATGATTCATCAATTGAAAAATTTGAAAATTTTGGTACACACCTTTTTTTTTTAATTCTTTTTTTCACCTCTTTACTTTACTTTGATTATTAGAAATGTCAGTAGAAGAAGTTGAAAAATTATCAATTGAACAAGAAGATAAACAAGAACAACCTAAGGAAGAAGTCGTACTTGGTGAAGATGGTCAACCATTATCTAAAAAGGCTTTGAAAAAATTACAAAAAGAAAAGGAAAAATTAGCTAAAAAACAAGAAAGAGAAGCTCAATTATTGAAAGAAAAACAAGCACGAGAAGCTGAAGCTGCAAATGATCCGGCAAAAGAAAATTATGGTAAATTACCGTTAATAAACTCAAGTTTTAAAACTGGAGTTAAAAGAGTTTTAGTCAAAGATTTATCAGTTGTTAATGATGGTGAAAAAGTTTTATTTAGAGCAAGAATTCATAAAACAAGACAACAAGGTGTAACAATGGTCTTTTTAACATTGAGACAACAAAGTGATTTGATTCAAGTATTATTGAAGTCAAACAAAGAAACTGATTCTTCAGCAATTAGTAAGCAAATGGTTAAATGGACAGGTTCTATTAATTTAGAATCAATTGTTTTGGTTGAAGGTATTGTTTCAAAAGTTGAAGAACCAGTTAAAAGTTGTACTGTACAGGATGTTGAAATTAAGATTGAAAAAATTTATACTATTCAAGAAACTCCAGAACAATTACCTTTATTAATCGAAGATGCTAGTAGGTCAGAACAAGAAGCTGAAGAATTAGGTTTGCCAGTTGTCAATTTGGATACAAGATTAGACTCGAGAGTTATTGATTTAAGAACTCCAACGAATCAAGCAATCTTCAAAATTCAATCTGGAGTTTGTCAATTATTTAGAGAATTTTTATCTAAAAAAGGTTTTATCGAAATACACACACCCAAAATGATTGGAGCAGCTTCAGAAGGTGGTTCAAATGTTTTTGAAATAAATTATTTTAAAGGATCAGCATTTTTAGCTCAATCACCTCAATTATATAAACAACAATTGATTGCAGGAGATTTTGAGAAAGTTTTTGAAATTGCACCTGTATTCCGTGCAGAAAATTCAAATACTCATCGTCATATGACAGAATTTATTGGGTTAGATCTAGAAATGGCGTTTGAAGAACATTATGATGAAGTTTTGGATGTTTTAGATGAATTGTTTATGTTTATTTTTGTTGAATTAAAAAAGAGATTTTCAAAAGAAATTTCAACTGTACGCAAACAATTTCCAGTTGAGGAATTTAAGATTCCAAAAGATGGTAAAATGGTTAGATTACATTTTAAAGAAGGTATTCAAATGTTAAGAGATGCAGGTAAAGAAATTGAAGATTTTGAAGATTTATCAACTGAAAATGAAAAATTATTAGGTAAATTAGTTCGTGAAAAATATGATACAGATTTTTATATATTAGATAAATTTCCATTAGCTGTTAGACCATTTTATACAATGCCAGATTCTGAAGATCCAAGATATTCAAATTCATATGATTTCTTTATGAGAGGTGAAGAAATTTTGAGTGGAGCTCAACGTATTCATGATGCAAATTTATTAAAAGAAAGAATGAAAGCTCATGAAGTTGATCCTAATGTTCCAGGTTTAAATGATTATGTTGATGCATTTACTTATGGTTGTCCACCACATGCTGGTGGAGGAATTGGATTAGAAAGAGTTGTTATGTTCTTTTTAGATTTGAAGAATATTCGTCGTGCTTCATTATTCCCAAGAGATCCAAAAAGATTAAGACCATAATAAACATTATTATATAAAAGTAGTTGAATATGTATATAAATATAAACTATATATAGTAGTAATATTTTAGTATTAAATAAATTAAAGCGAGTTTGAAATTGGTAGCACAAATAAAAAAAAATTAACTTAATTTGATTTGTATATCTACAATCATAATTGATAAATATAAACATGGAAGGAATGATTATACCAAATTCAAAAGATCAACATGCTACGATATTATTAATGGGTCTAAGAAGAGGTGGTAAATCATCTATTTGTAAAGTTGTATTCCATAATATGCAACCACTAGATACTTTATATTTGGAAAGTACGTCTAAACCAACTACTGAACAATTTTCATCATTAATTAATTTATCAGTTATGGAATTACCAGGTCAATTAAATTATTTTGAACCAAATTATGATTCAGAAAGATTATTTAGTAATATTGGTGCTTTGGTTTATGTAATTGATTCACAAGATGAATATTTAAATGCATTAACCAATTTATCAATGATTATTGAATTTGCAGTAAAAGTTAATCCTAAAATTCAAATTGAAGTTTTAATTCATAAAGTTGATGGATTAAGTGAAGATTATAAAATTGATGCTCAAAGAGATATCATGCAAAGATGTGGTGATGAATTATTAGATTTAGGTTTAGAAGGTGTTCAAGTTTCATTTTATTTAACTTCAATCTTTGATCATCTGATTTATGAGGCGTTTTCAAGAATTGTTCAGAAATTAATTCCTGAATTACCAAGTTTAGAGAATATGTTGGATAATTTAGTTAGTCATTCATCAATTGATAAAGTATTTTTATTTGATATAAATTCAAAAATCTACGTTGCAACAGATTCAGGACCTGTTGATATTCAAACTTATGAAGTGTGTGCTGAATTTATTGATATAAGTATTGATTTGGATGATTTATACATTGAAAATGAGGAAAACAACAACAATAACAACAATAATAATAATATTAATAATAATAGTAATAATAATAACCTTTTGAATAATGCACAAAATATTACATCAAAATCTAAAGAATTAAAGTCAATAAGTCATTTAAGTAATGGATCTGTATTATATTTAAAACAAATGATTAGAGGTTTAGCATTAGTTGCATTAATACGGAATGAAAATCAAATATCAACATCAAATAATACAAATATAAATGAAACATTTAATGAAATTTTACTAAAAAGATCAAATAATGATGAAATTGAAAAATCATTAACTATAATTGATTACAATGTGGATTTATTTAAAGATTCATTAATGAAAATATGGAAAACTTCAAAATTAATTAAATAAATAAATACAATTATGACAATAATAATATATATACTACTACGTTTTAAATATTTGTATTCGTAAAACACCTTTAAGTAAAACAAATTTAATTTTAAAATAAAACTTGTATTCACTTAAAAATTGAAATATAAATACAAATATAAATACAAATATAAATAAATCAACAAAAGTCAATGACATTTTCTTGAAATTAAACATTAAATCAAAAATTATAAGACCCACACTTTCTAATCTATATCAAAATTAAAATAACTTCAACTTAAAATTTTTAATCTTACCCATTAAAAAAAGGATAAAAATTTCAAATTAAAAGAATCCATTATAATAATCATTAGACATAGATTATTAATGAAAGTTGGCATTACTAATATAAACAAATGTAATCCATGACGATGTTAATAGAAAAGAAAAACAATAAAGCTTTTCTACAACTATAACGTGCAATGTCTATAGATTAATTAATAATGATTACAAGACTACGTGATCTCTTGTAATATCTCAAGGTAAGTATGAAGAAAAGAAGAAAAAGAAGAAGAAAAAAAAAAAGAATTTGTGGGAAATTGACGAGTATTTATAGTAAAATATTTTTGTATTGGTGTTTGGATGTTTGATGGATTGATGTTTTTCAATTTCTCTTTCTTTCATAGTATTGATTAATAACTAATTGTTAACTAGTATTACAATGTCTATACAAGATAACCTTAAAATATGTACGGTATGTGCGTCTAATCAAAATAGATCTATGGAAGCTCATAAACAATTAAAAGAATATGGTTATGACGTTCATTCTTATGGTACTGGTTCAAAAGTTAGATTACCAGGTCCGTCAATCGATAAACCAAATGTTTATGATTTTGGTACACCTTATGAAAAAATGATTGAAGATTTAATAAGTCAAAAAAATAATAAAGATTTATATATACAAAATGGTTTGCTTGCAATGTTAGATAGAAATAAAAGAATTAAAGATGCTCCCGAAAAATGGGAATTTAATGCAATTGATGGTAAATTTGATTTAGTTATTACTTGTGAAGAAAGATGTTTTGATTCAGTAGTTGAAGATTTAATGTTTAGAATGTATTCAAATACAGCTGATGGTGCAAATGATAATAAACAAATTGTACATATAATAAATGTTGATATAAAAGATGATAATGAAAATGCAATAATTGGAGGTAAAGGTATATTAAAATTAGTTAATATGATTGATGATTTTAAAAAGAAACAATTACTTGAAAGAGAAAATGATGAAGTTGAAGATAAATCTGATATTTTATTAGAAGATCAAATGATGAATATTTTAACTGAATGGCAAAAGGATCATATTCATTTACAAACTTTATATACTGTTTCATATTATTAGTGTCACGATTCACTAAATGCTTATGTAGTAACTAACCAAATAACTAGTAATAGATGTAATATATAGTAATATATAGTAATATATGGTAATATATTGTACTATATACTGTTTCATATTATTAGTGTAACGATTCATTAAATACTTATTTAATAACTAACCAAATAGCTAGCAATAGATGTAATATATAGTAATATAGTAATATATAGTAGTATATTGTACTATATAGTAATATATGCTAGTAATCAATCCATTGCGCTACCAAATGCTACATTCTCTTTTTTTTTCTTTCACTTCAATAAATCAATTTGAATAACCAAATCAAACAAACAAACTAACTAATAATAAACTAATGAATTCTAATAATAAGAAAAAATCAAAACTATATAATAGTAGAATTATAAAAACTCAAATTAATGACAAAGCTTTTGATAAATTAGATAAAAAATTAAGTATTTCTCAATTTTTATCTTCAAGAAAATTTGAAATTCAATCATTTGAATCATCTCAATTAAAATCCAAAAATGCTTCATCTACAAGAATTTTTCAAAGTTTACCGAGAAGTTTAAGAAGAAGAGCTGCTTCTCATGATATTAAAAGAATTCCAAAAAGAATGAGAAATAAAGCTTTAAGAGAAATGAATCCTGCTACAACAACTAAATCAATTGGTAAAAAAATTCCCCATGGTAGACAATTATATAAATTATTTAAAATGAAAAGAGTACTTAAAATAGCTAGTAAATTAAAACAAATGAAATATGAAGTACCATTTGACTCGACAATAAATATACGAAAACAATATAAAGCATTAAATGATTATTTGAAAATTATTCAATTTGAAAAACCACCACTTTTAAATAATGTGAATGGCTCAAAAGATCAAACAGGTACTAATCGTTTAAGTTTAAAACCAACTGGAAATATTAAATACTCAAAAAGGCAAAATAAATTTGTTTGGTTACCAACTCATATATGGCATGCAAAAAGATTTAAAATGATGAAAAATTATAATTATCAAATTCCATTCAAACCAACTCAAAAATGCTTTAAATTAATGAACAGACAAAACAAATTCAAAGCTGTTTGCTTTGACACAAGTTATTATCCAACCATGATTCTTGAATTCAAAGAACAAAATCAAAATCAAAATCAAAATCAAATTGAGAATATATTAAAACAATTATTAAATTCCAAAAATATACCTAAAACCTTAATTAGTGGCAAAAAGACTTATAATGACTGGATTTATTTTGATTCAAAACCAATTGTTAAAGGACTTATTTTTGTATGTAATACTCGAATACTAATTAGAATGTTTCCATCTGTTTATCCTACATTATTTGAAAAGTTAAAAAATTTGATTCAAGATGTTGGTATCATATATGATTGCAGGTATTCATTAGGTAGCATTGAATTATCAGGGCCCCTAAGTTTGAAATATCTTAGCAAAGTATTTTACTTTCATGAACTATCACCAAATATTAGAAATTTATGGTCAAATTTTATACAATTAAAAGATAATAACTTGATCCCCATTGGTACAACATTTTCATTTAATTTAAAAGATCCAAGAATTTATCGAAAACCTTCAAATTTCCCGTTCAATTCAAATAAAGACTTATACGATTTAATAATAGACTTACAAAACAAATCCACTGTTGAATCTCAAGTTATTGATAATTTATTTACTATTGAAGGTAGAACTAAATCCTATGAAAACCAGTTATCATTAAAACAACTAGGAAAATATTTTGATACTCCACAAAAGAAAGCTTCAGATGTTTCACATAGTGAAATACCAATTATTTTAACAAAAATCAATACTGCAAAGTGGTGTTTCATATTACCTTGGCATTGGGTATTACCATTTTGGCATCAATTAAATAAGATTCCAGGTTTAAAACCCGGAGGTTTGAAACAAATTAAGCAATTTCAATTTGAGTCTAATCTACCTAGCTTTCCTCAAGATTATCCTTGGTTAAAAGATGGTTGGATACACAATGATTTGGTTGGAGAAGCAACTTATGAAAAAGATTCTAAATTGCCAAAAAGCCAAGTTACTTTGCAAGACTCCGAAAATAAGAATAAACAAGTTTTTAATGCTTATAAATGCGATTGGAATACTTTAAGAAATATGATTTTTTTAAAAAACCAAAATTTGAATGATACAGAGATTCTTTGTAAAATCGAGGAGTTTAAATTGGAAATTAATGATATAAATGATCCTGTAATTGAGAAATTTAATGAATTTAATCAATTTCATGAGCAATTTTACAATAATCAATATCAAATTGAACCAATCGACAGAATAATATATACAAAACTACCGGTATTTCAAATTTTAATAAATTTAGTTAACGATGGTGCATTTGAAGATAATGCTAGAATCTATTCAGAACCAAATAATTCACATTTTGAATGTATTGGATTTGTAACAACTGGTGGATTAAATTTGAATGTTGGTAAATTTTCAGGATTAGGATGCATAATTGCTCGAAAAGATTTGCTAAATAAACCTATATACGTTAGAAGTTCTGGCAAATCAAAATATTATTTGGCAAATTTCAAATTAATATTATAATTGTATAAATTCTTCATCGTCGTTTCTTATATTTAAATTCACAAAATCATCCTCAACCTCTTGAATTTCTTCCCAACTTTGATTGGTTAGATCATTATTATGGAATTCAGGATGAAAGTGAAGTATTTTATTTTTTGTTTCAATACATTGTTTTTTGAAATTTAAATAGTCGTTTACATTATTTAATAAAATGCCAATCATCATTGATGGATCTAAATCTTCAATTTTCAATTTATTATAATTTTTTGTACGATATGTATTTACATTTATTGGATTTTCATAAACTTGTGGAAAATGTGGATCAAAATATAACAACTCCACGTTTCCTTCCTCTTGTTCTTCATATCCAATAAAATAAAAACTCGAACTTGGTTTACCACCTGATATTCCAACCGAATGTTTAGTCGATAACAATTGTAGTATACTTTGATGGTAATATTTATTAACTTGATCAATTCCTAATCTAACTGGAAATAACAATAATAAAGGTTTTAGTTCTAATAATATAGTTATTTCATCATCATATAAATCACAATTATCACTAATGAAAACTTGTGGTATTAACAAATTATTTGCATCATTAGCCTGCAGTAATTCAATTAAATTTTTAATAGAAAATGATGCCGCATTTGGTCCAAACCATTGACCAGGTTTAATTTGTAATGGACTTTCACTTGCAGTTTTTATAAAATTATGAATTGAAAATTTACAACTACTTGAGTCTTGAAATAGATTTATAATATCTTCCGTCATATTATCTTTATTTTTATTCAATTTTAGCAATGTATTGGCTAATAAATTTTGTGAAGTTCTAATCATACAACCCCAACCAGAATCACTAGTAAAGTTTTCTTTATCAAATAGACTTTTTAAATTAGTAAAATTAATCAAAGTAGACTTATTAAATATGATTGAAGGGAAAAATTGAATTGGTTGAGGACCGTCAATTGTTTTTGGAATTGGTTCAAATCCACATCTATAAGTAAAATATATTAAATTATTTATATAATTATTTGCTTGAATTAAATTAATAAATTTATTACCTAGTATATATAAAGATGAATTAATTGAATTTGAATGGGATGAATTATTATTGATAACTTGATTTAAAAGTATAGTAAATTTATTATAATTATTATTCAATGATAAATTTGAGTCTATATTATTATTATTATCTTTTGAATTTGATTTCAATTGACCATCTTCATTATTATTTGAAATAGTTGATTCATTCATAATTTCAAATACTGTTGATAAGGGTTATTTAAGATTTGATATTTTTTTTGTTATCATTTAAAAATAAAAATCATAAAAAAAAACAGTCACGTGCTTCAGATTTCAGTGTCGCATATATTTTGCATGTCGCGTTTTGTAATGACACAAGATAATAAATGACAAAAGAAATATTTATTAATGTTGTCATTAATTCTTACTTTACTTTTACTTTAAATTTATTATTATAATGCCTAAACGTGGTAATAGAAGGAAAACTTCTTCAAGAGGTGGTAATAAATCTAATGGCAGAATCTTTTCAAATGGAAAAAAGAATAATAATAGAATAAGAGGAAATAAACGAAGATCACCAAATGATTCTACTTCATATAATGAATTAATGGATTTAAATGATAATATTTATTTACCGCCTTTAAATGAAAATTCATTAGCTTCTGTAGCTAGAAATATCGGAAGAAGAAAATATGGCCATGGGTCATTAATTGAAGAAATTGTATATACAAATTCTCAAAATCATGATGATTTAATGTCTAGAAAATTAAGAAATCGACCCGTTCAATTTGTACTAGCTAAAGAAATTTATGATCCAAATGTCATTCTACATAAATTAACAAATAAAGATGATGAAAGAGACAAGGTAAATGTGAATGATATAATAGACGAAGAATTTAAGAGCATATCCTTAGATGATTCAGAAAATGAAATTGATGAAGAAAAAATTAATGAAAGTCATTTGTTTAATGAGGGAGAAGAAGAAGAGGAGGAGGAGATAGAAGATGAGGAAGAAGAAGAAGAAGAAGAAGATGATCAATATGACCATAACCATGGAATGTACGGCTCTGACGATGACGACAATGTACAGCAAGGTGAAACATTATACGAATATGAGGGAATATCAGAAGAAGAGGATATAGATAATGAACTAGAGCTTAGATTATCAAAATTGGAAAAGCAAATGAATAGAGTTTCAGAAAAAAATGATTTGGAAGCAAAAAGCTTAAAAGATTCACAACTTGATATTATAATAGATGCACCAACTCAAAAAGTTGAAGCTAAAAAAGAAAGTCCAGACATGTCATCTGACGATTCACCTGAATATGGATATCTTGAAGAAGATTACGAGTTTGATGTTTCCAAAATTGAAGTTTCAAATGTTAGATTCGGTATTAATAATCAATATTATATCAAATCAATTGAGCTAGTTGGTATACCAGACTCCTTTGTATGGATAGATGAAGATGATGTAATTGAATTTGCATTAAATAATGGAGTCAAACAACATAGATTATCAAGATTTCTTTCATTCATAACAAAAGGATTGATTGATAAACAAGTAGAGGAAGAAAATGAAGAATCTGAAGTTTATATATCCGATGATTCAGAAGTTGACGATTATCCATACGAATCGGAAGACAATCTTAATGATTTAATTGAATATTCAAAAATAAATAAAATCAACTTTACTGATCGCGATGATCTATTTTCAAATAATTTACCCTTTGAAGACAGAATTAGTTATGAAGAATTGGATGATGAATTAGAGGAATCATTGCAAAGACAATTAAAACAATATCAACACGATAGAAAGAGGAAAAATAATGTTAAGGAACAACAAAAAATTGAAGAAGCAGTCGCAAGAAATGATATGTTGATTAAATATCCAATAAGCCTTCATATTAGAGATATCAAGAAAGAATTTGATTTATTATTGAAGGATGAAGTTAGACAATCTATGAGTTTCCCAACATTGGATACTCATGCACATAAAACAATAAAGAAAATGGCTGATTGTTATCATATGTCAGTTCATAAATGTGGAGCACAAGGAGTGAGAAAATATTTAAAGATTGTAAAAACAAAAGCAACTTTTAAATATTTACCAAATTATCCAAATGTAGATAAAATTTTGAGAGGTAGACCTATATTTCATAGAATTGATAAAAAACCTGATCCTAAAAATGGTAAGACAAAAGATTATATAACGAAATCAAATAAAGCTAAATTCAAAGAAGGTGATATAGTTGGAGCGGAAGCACCAGAATTAGATTCAAATAATTTGGGTAGACAAATGTTGGAGAAATTAGGTTGGACAAAAGGACAAGGTTTAGGTACAGATAATAGAGGTATAAACGAACCAATATTAGCAAAAGTGAAGACTAGTAAATTGGGTATACGATAAAGTACTAGGCTATTTACGTTTTGATTTTTTATTAGATTTAAGTTTTAATGCAGCATGACCTTCTTTTTTAACGTGATTAAATAATTGATTTCTTGATTCAAATGATTCGTGACAAATAGTACATGTTTCTTTAAGAATTGGAGTTGATTCTTTTGAGGTATCACTATTTGTAACTTTTTTCTTTTTGCTTTTCTTTTTTGGTTTATTATCCCATTCAACTTGTAAACTGGTTTTATTAATTAATTCAGCTAATTCTGCTTCCAACTTATTTTGTTCTATTTCGTCTTCGTCAATTTCGTTGTCAACATAATCGTTCAGTATAGAGTTTTGCTCTTTATCATGAGTCAGTATATCATCGTTTTCATCTTTTTCATCATTAACTTCTAATATTTCACGAATTGAGTCATTGCCCTCTTCCTCAATCCCTTCCTCATTTCCCACAACTTCCTGTTCATCAAATTCACTTGCAGTTTCGTAATCACTTAAATTGTCACCCTCGTTATCAATTCCCAAATCTAAACCTTCTTTTCTCATTTCCCATTTCAATTGTCGAACTTGTTTCTTATGTTTCTTGGAATTCTCATGTATTTCAAATTGTTGTTCATTTTTGAAAATTTTATCACAAACAATACATTCGTATTCGTGAACTTCTTGTAAATCATTTCCATTATGTTCTTCAAATTCGGAGTCCGTAGTATCATCATCATCATATTCTTCTTGTATCATTTTTTCAAACTCTTCAATTTCCTCAGAATTCAACTTTTGCCAGTTCTGTTCTTTAAATAAATCATATTTAGCATTCTGTTTTTGTAGCTTAGCATTTTCAATTTCTTTCAATTTTCTATTTCTTTCAATCATCTTCATTTTTTCAAATCCTTGTTTGACCCTTGGGTCTCTTTTTTTTATAAAATTAACAAATTTCTTAATAATTTCATTGTATTCTTTTCTGGCATCGTCTCTAATTTTTTTATTTTCCTTTTCCATTAATCTTTTACTTCGTCTGTCGTGAGCCATTGAATATCTATACTCATCCATCCATTCAAATTTCTTACAAGTAGAAAATGAGCTCCAACTTTTATAAAATTCTTTAATCTGATCGATATAAGAGCTTGTACTATTACCGTATAATGGGTATTTCAAAAATTGGGAATCTATAACATGTACATTATTTTCATCATCTTTAAAATTTTCAAAGCCTGGAATTTTATAATATTTACCATGTTGAATCTCCTCTCTTGCTAATCTCTCAAATAATCTAGAAACAATGGAATAAAACCCAGTGGTTGAATCATCGAAATTTGTATACATGGAGGGGTTAAAATATCGATAAATTTCTTCAGTTGAAATTGAGCCAAGATGTGAAGCTCCCGTATCTGTTTCTAAGCTTTCATCTTCATTCAATATTGAATTTTTATGAGAGTCGTACCAAGATCTTTCTTGTGGATCACTTAAAACTTCATAAGCTGACCTTACTAGTGAAAATTTCAAATTTGCTTCCTCCACATTATCTGGATTTTTGTCTGGGTGTAGCAACAATGCTTGTTTTCTATATGCTTTTTTCAACTCTATCTCTGTCGCAGATTGTGTAACTCCTAACAACTCGTAATAACATGTTTTCATACTTTAGTGAAGTTAAGCATCATGGATTTTTTTTTTTTTTTTAATTGATAAACGATGAAATAGTTTGCAAAAACCAGACATTGAAACTAAACAAATTCGATCATTGTGACATGCCATATTACTTGCTTACAATAGATGAAGTCAGCAACTACTCACATAACCTTAAGCCCAGATCTGAATCTTTTCTGGAAACATCTTTATTAGTAATCTTGATTAGAAATCGGATAGAAGCTCCAATATAACCATGACAATATTCCACAACACAAAATTTATCGTTCAAGTTACGAAATCTTGTTAGACTGGATTCTAAACTATGATGAGCTTTGAATGAATTGACCTTTGGTATGAATAGTGAGTCTTTAGAATTTTAAGTTGCAGGATCAGAAACTTATCAATTTCTGTGGTTTCTCCATGATAACGCTTGATTATTATTGCATTTGGGTACTCTATTTGAAAAGTGATTATTCAAAATCAGTTTAAAATTTTCAAACTTTTGTATCGTTGTCCTCTTTTCACCATGCAATAAACTTTGATTATTATTAAGATTTTATCTTAACCGAACTTTGAAAACATTATACACATTATCGCTAAAGTCAAATAAACCAATCCGTTGTACTAGAAGTTGCTTAATAAGGTCAAATTGTTAATTATCTTGTAAATTAGCGAGTTTTTGCTACTCTTGAATGGAGAATAAAGTAATCAAATTTATGTTTTCTAACATCAGTTTGCTCCAACTTACCCGAATCAATATTGACAACGATAACTTGAGTATTGAGCGAGTTATTGGCAAGTCTCAAAATTTTTTGTGTTAAGGTGTTCAAAATCATAATATTAAGTTTTCAAAAGTGGTATGAAATTTTTGAAAAAATTTCAAAACGATTATGGCTTTTTGAAAATCGGATACAAAACTTTTTGGCATTGAATAAATTGAATTAGCTGTATTTCAAGTTGCTAGGCAAGGTTTAAGTGCCGATTATTTTGCAATTTATCAATTTTTACCGTTTTTTGAATGAATAAAATGATCAGGATTTGGTCTTTATAAAATATCCTCGCATTCATACATTCTAAATTAGATGATGATTCTATTCACTTAAGTTTGAGAACCATAGCTTGATTATTGAAAGGCTTATTCACTGATTAAATTTTAACTATGATGGGGCTGCATATAAGTTAACTATTTTTAGAATGTGTTTTATTCGTGAGAAACGCTCTTAAAATTCATTTCTTTGTTTGTGGATTTTAGTAAAAGAAACAAACCAGTCTTGGGCTCTACTAGTATTTACTTCTTACATTTCTTTTGCTAAATTATCTGACCCATCTTCTTGTAGAATTCTTTTAATTCCATATTTGCATTTATTCCATTGCTTAAAATCCAATCTTGGACCTTTTTTATTAAAACCCAGAGCGTGAATATTGTAATAATCGATTTCATTAATAGTATACATGCTGTATTGAAAACGCTAGATTCAGTATAAAAATTCTTCTTTTACATTCGGGAAATAACTGTTTCACTTTTGATAAGCTTAAGACAATAAATCTCAAAATACACAGCGCAAAAAAGCTATAAATAAAGATTTAGGATTTAGGTACAACTGCTAGAAGGTTAAGGACTCAGAATGGAATCTCAGTAGGTTAGTCTATTCAAATTTTACCATATTTATGAAATCAATTTTGATTTGAATCGGTTCAAGTTTCAGTCTCAAGCTTAACTTACTTCTAAACACTTGAAAGAATGGCCTGTGTACATTTGAGAATGATAATGTTTCCAAAGTGCTTCTCAAATCAGCAAAAATATATGCTAAACAAATGTAGAATTGATCTCAAAAAGCGCGATATTCTAGGTACGAGATATGACACAAAATTAACGGCCAAAAAAAATATTTTGAAACCCCGGGCAAATAATAAGATCCATCAACAAATCAAATGTAGAAACAATAGCAATTGGCGCATGACGATAGCACCATAAATTGCACGAATGAAATTTGAATAGAGGCTTATTTCGAGAAATCTCTGTATTTCTGGGTTAAAATAATGTAGTTGTAGATTATATTCAAGCCTATTTTCAATAGTCTTAGTATAGAAGGGGCTAGAGATACCAAATTTTGAAATTTTTTAAATTAATTTTCGAAGTTACCTAACGATTCACCCCAAAAATTTATAGAATCCCTGAACAATTTGAGGCCATATTTTTAATTCATTTTGTGCTTCTAATGTGTCATTCCGAAGTAGATGAGAAACAGTAGTTATAATTTACAAAAATATATTTTCGATTTAAGAGGCATCATAACTTTTGGAGTAACAAAGCACTGGTCTACAAGTTGATATTTAAATCAAAATTTGTTATTCACTAAGTCGCCTAAAACTTTTGGTTTAGTCTAATAGCCAATAATGACGTACATATATCTCATGGAGCTAGTTGAAGTAGGACTACCTGCAGAATGATAATTCAATTTGTCATTTTGGAGGTTTATGGAGAATTTACAAGTAAATGAAATGGTTTCGCTCTTTGCGTAAAATTTTGTTATATATTGAGCAGAATAAGTAGGCTCAGTTGTTTGGCCAGTTCTCTAATACATTTAAATTATGTTTGAGTGTGATCAAACAACGACTTTCACAATCTTAGTTGCGGAAGAGCAAAATGCCTTCAATTTTTTTCATCTTGTTCAAAATAACAATAGGGAAAGTTTTTAGCAGTCATTAAATAATTCGAATAATTAGCATTGTGATTTTGATTGATTGGTGGTACTGGTACCGATGGAGGAGGAATTGGAGCAGGATGAGTAAACAAATAAGGATTAGGTGGATATCCATAAAAATAAGGCATTATAGGTTGATAAAATGATGAAGATTGTGTTGTGGATGTAGAGTTTGCACTTGATGATGTTGTTGATTTTGCAGAACTGCTGTTATTATTGTTCAATTTTTGAATTGCAAAAGAAGATTGAATTATAATTGGATTCATAGATTTATTGTTCAAATCTTTATCATTAAAATTCACGATTTTATTGTTTGTCATTAAAATTGATTTTATAGCCATCTTAAAGTTTTTGTAAAATATAAATCCAATTTTACCCAGTTTACTTTCATCCTCATTCTCATGATAAAATTGTGGTTTAATAATTTTTGCTGATTTTATAGCACCAAATTGTTTCCAGAAACATTCCCATGTCAAATCATCATTGTTGAAAACTATTGGTAAATTATTTACATAAATATTTGTTTCTTGGTAATTCAAATTTCTGAAAAAGTTATCAATTATATAGATTGGATTAGGATAAGTAATTTCAATTTTAGTTTTCAAATTTGAATCTGAATTCAACGACAAGTAAAAATTGTTAAAAAATGAAAACAAATAATGGTTGTGCTTATGTTGAGCAATCGTTAGCAAAATTCGATTTTGTTTGGCATCGTCAAGCTCATTTGCATCATCCTTTTCAACTTCATTTGCTATTAATGGTGGTACACGTTCAGTATCAAAGTCCATAAAATCGTCCCAAGTTAATTCGTTCAAATAATATAATATTTTTAAAGTACTATCCATTAAGTTCTCATTATTTGTGAATTTGATGTACCCAAAATCGAAGCAGTTAATTGTAGAATCATTTAAACCTTCATTTTCATTCACTTGCTGTGGTTGCTTATCAAAAATTGGAAAATATATCGAGTCAATTTGATTATTGAACTGTTTAAATTTATCCAAAAATTTCTTAAATTTTTCAATCGTAAATTGTTTGGGTAAAAAGTTTATTAGATTCTCAAGTATAATTAAATTGAAATTTTCATTATTTGAGGTTGATGAAGGTATACTATTATTTCTTGATGAGTTGGTTACAGGAGTTTGATTGTTACTTGGTGACAAATTTGAATTTTGAAATCTTTCTCTTTTATTCAAGTATTTATTCAAAAACAAAGGTATGTTTTGATTATTATTAAATATATTCGGTGTATGCTTATTGAATTTTTCAATCAAAATTTCAACATCCAAGTAATTATCAAATTTAACAATTGCAAAACTCGAGGAGTTAATCGAATCATTACCAGAAGTATTACTAAAGATTTTGACTTCATTTAATGATCTGAAAAGGGAATTATTTAACAAAAACTGAAATAAAACATGCGATGGATTTGATTCTTCTTTAGTAATTGTAATAACTTCAGCTTCTTCATCGTTAAACATCAAATTTGTAGATAAATTCTTTATAAACAATATACCTGGATGTGAAATGAATTTTGAATAATCTAACTGGTATTCAACTGAGTCATCATGTAACTTATGGATTAGCATATCTAATTGATTTTTCGATTTAAAGTTTACAATGAATATAGATTCCGAAACTGAATTTTCTTTGTGGTAGGTAACACCATCTTCTTGAAATTGCAACGTCAAACTTTTCATATACAATATGTCAACATTGAGTACCTTAAGTATAACTGGAAAACTGCAAAAGTGAAAACCATTGGGAACTTTATTATGGTCTGCAAATATATAATTATTTAAAGTGTCTATTAACTCGTAATTTATATCCAAGTCTTCTATTTCATCGTTCTCATTGATACCATTTTCATTCAATTGATCAATTGGCGATTTCTCAATATTTATAGTTGTTGATTGAGAACTTGAATTCAGCGATAAAGGTTGGGATTTTAAACTACTATTATCAGTTTTAGTAATTCCACTAGTGGTTGATGATGATGATGATGATGACGATGACGAATTACTTAGTGATGGTGAATGAGTCATGCAAATAAATAAATTGGAAAATCAATTTTTTAATACCCCAGGTTAATTAAGAGCTATTATATAGTTTTTTTTTTATTTTATTTTATTTGTGGATGAAAAAAAAAAAAAAAAAGTAAAAATAATATGTTAAATGGGTTAAAATTTAAATCTTTCGCTAATGTAAAACGTATTAAAAATTGATATTTGGAATAATTAAACGGCTGTTTCCAATTGATATTGAATGAAATGTTTTACCAATAAATATTGAGCTAGAAAAGCGACTGCTGTATTATTTTATGCAAAATATGTGAATGTTGAATTAACTACCTTGAGCACTGAATTGTAGTTTGATTTGTATTTGATTATATAGATTGATGACTATGTGATAAATGAAAGGACAATAAAAGTAATTTTTAACACTTTCAGCTGAATCTTCTTATTGATCTTTGAAATTTTATTAAGGTGATAAAAAAAGAACAATTAGTCTAAATATTTATCACGAATAATAACAAAACCTTTTGTGTGTTGTTCAAAAAAGACCTGTAAAATTATTTTAAAAGTATCTCAATAATTCTTAGGTGTTTGTTAAATCTGACTAATATTAAATTGTTATATAAGTTGATGATTTATTTTGTTATATAACAAGAAAATTATCAGATTTTTACATGAAAATTTTTTGTCAGGGCAACTGCTATGTGATATATATATATACGAGTTAGTGTACTATGGCATGAAGAGTATTGCAATATATATTAAATCTCACTTAATTCTTGCTATAGTATAAGTTTATAGTTTCCTGGAAAAAGTTTAAAAATATATTTGCTGCAAAAATATACTATAATTGATTTTTAATTATTTTCAAAAGTAATAATATGTAAACAGAAAATTAAACTAAAAACAGGCCATACATTAAATTAAATAAGCATCGTTAAAAGTTGAATCAGGTAAATTAAATTAAGCGTCTACATAATACTAATTAAACTTTATTATACGAGGGCGTGTACTTTGAACGAATAATAATAATAATGAGATGGATCGAAAAAAAATACTAATACAACAACCATTTATTATACGTTACATTTCTAGAACCATTAAGTCACATTTATGATCCATTAAAGTCAGAAGATATGAAGCAGATAATAGAACAGATTACATTAAATAAACTTGAGTATGTAATCATAATATCTTATAATTTTTCTTATAATAAAAAAGCACCAATAACAATTTATATTAATCAAATTGGTAATCAACTAATTGGTGATTATATATATACTATAGAACAATATTCTACAAGTTTGAATATTTCTGGTAACTCTATTGATGATCAATTGAAACTGTTAAATCAACTACTAGTCAAAAAATACAACGTACCAATTTACCTAAATATAAGTGGTGAATTAAATTGTTCAAATATTCAAATATTTAAAGAAATTACCCAATTGATTGAAATTTAACATTGAGCTGTAAAATGTTATTATATGTAAATTAAAGTACAATTTCGTCACACTTACTATATATATTTAAAAATAAATAATTTTATCAGAATATTTTATTTGCAAAGTTAATGTATCAACTATTTATTACCTTGTTTTTATTGTTCCACAAGATTTTCAATTAAACATCCATTGGACCAAAATATTCTAATTTAACATCAATTTTTTTATCATTCAAATAAGTTTTTATAACTTTCATGAAACCTCTTGGTCCTAATAAATAAACATCATCATTTTCAGTTATAAAATCTAGATCTTTCATTTCTAATCTTCTTTTTTCAGCTTTATCAATTATATCTGTAACAGATGCATCTTCTTGATCAAAATATTCAATAATTTTAACGTTATCTGATTTAATTGACTTTAACCAATTTTCAAATGGTCTTGATTTAACATCTTTATTACAATTGATTAATACAATTTTTCTATTTTGCTTTATAGCAGATTTTACGATTGAGACTATTGGTGTAATACCAATACCACCAACAACAGCAACTAAAGGTTTTTCAACTTGTTTATCATCATAAACAAAATTACCATTTGGTGGAGCAATTTTTAATACATCACCAACTTTTAACTCATTATGAATATATGATGAAATTTTACCATCTTTTAAATGTCTAACTGAAATTCTATATTCATTATCTTTTGGAATATCCGAAATTGAATATTCCCTTGAAATTTCAAATTTTTCATTTGGTAACTGCCATCTAATACACAAATATTGACCTGGTTTATTAATTGGAATTTGAAATGTTGAATCTTCTGGAGTTAAATAAATTGATTTAACGTCATCACATTCTTTTTCAATTTTTGAAACTTTGAAATTTTTGAATTCTTTCCATGGTTGTTTATTGTATTCTTGTTGTTCAGCATCTATTAAAATTTTGGCTAAATTACCATAAGCTGTTGCCCAAGCTTCGATAAATTCAGAAGTTGCGACTTCTTTTGGTAATAATTCAATCATAGTTTCAATTAAACAAGTTCCAACAATTGGATAATGTTCAGCTTTAACTTGCAAACCAACATGTTTTGAAACAATTTGTTGTACAAACCCAGTTAATGGTGATAAATCTTGAATATTTTTAGCATAGTTTAATAATGCAAATGCTAAAATTTTTGGTTGTCTTAATGATTTTTGATCTGTTGTATTGAAAAATGGTTTAACTTCATCATAACCCCCAATCATACGTTGATAAAATTTAGCAGTTAAACTTTCACCAGCTTGTTCCAAAATTGGAACGGTATCTAAAATAATTTTAATTTGATCTTTAGTTAATTCTTTAATTTGATAATCAACCATTTTAATTGTAATTCTAAAA
Source organism: Insectozyma verbasci (assembly GCA_947670415.1). Classification (NCBI taxonomy): domain Eukaryota; kingdom Fungi; phylum Ascomycota; class Pichiomycetes; order Serinales; family Debaryomycetaceae; genus Insectozyma; species Insectozyma verbasci. The sequence goes on along the minus strand of CANTUO010000001.1, from coordinate 1,507,516 downwards.
ATATAAACCCTTAATTGTTTAATCAAAAAAGAAAATAAAACGTGGTAAGATGGGTTTATTCCACCTCTATTTATAATCCAAATTTTCAAAATTCATTAATTCCAAACACATGTTAAAAATAAAATACATCAGTAATTAACTGTGGAAAGTTAATAATAATAATAAATCAGAAGTAATATTTTATGATGAGATGCATCGAAAGATTGAAAACGAATACACAAAGTATAGTAATCTTAAAATCTTGGTATGGGCTGATTATGTACTCAAATATTTTTACATTAAACTATCGATGGAAAATTGCGGAATACTTATATATTGATTGTTCCGACATAAATTCTAGACCGTAACCAATGAGATCTCGTTTATTAATAAGCGAAATCTGCTAACTCCGCGATGTTTAGTTATTTGGTAGCGCGCCATTTTCATACAAAAGGTCTAGTTTTGAAACACGGAATGACTCGATGGGTTCACGTTGACTAAAATTTGAAATTTTTAGGAACACAATAATTAAATTAGAAACACAAAAAGAATAAATGCGTATTCTACTTCTCTTATGAATGACATTATTATATTAAAATTTTCTATTTACTTTCATAGTTTTATACCCAGGTGTTTGATAGAATTTTAAAATTCTTCTATTTTATAAATCATTTTACCATCTTGATGTCTTAATTTCTTAATCTGTTGTTTATAGTCATTCCTCCAATCATCAAAGTAATCAATTTTGAATTTTAGTTTATCTTTTAAAACTAAAGTTAATGCTTCTAAACACCATTTTTTGTTTATTATTAAATATTTTTCATCAGCAAAATTATATTGTGTCCAATTATTAAGTAGATTACTTGACCATTTTGAAGTCCATGGATTTATATAACTTTCTTTAGCGAAATCGATTAATTTATCAATATCATAACTTGGCTCGTTAAGATAAAAATTACAACCTGAAACAACATAGGAACCAAATTTCTTGGGTTTTAGTATTTTATTTAATAAAGTATCTGAATTTGATCCAAACAATTTACTCAATGATTCCAGGGTATATTTGTGAAATGGTAAGTTTAAAGTATTCATTTGATCCAATTTTGTTATATTATGTTGAAAATATTTTTTACAACCGATAAGATCAATTAATATATCAACTTTATAATCATCTATCGTGGTTGTTGTTATGCGATTAATTTCTTCTGTTGGAGTTAGCAAGATATTGAAGAATTCAGTTGCAAAGAAATCTGGTTTTTTATAACTCATTGGAATTTTTTCACCAGCAAAATATAAACCATCATTAAATGAATCATAGGACAATAAGTGTATAGTTTTTTTAATTGATGGATTATAGAATTTTCTAACAATTGAATCGGTTAATTCCCCCATAATTTTCATATTACTTTCTTTTATTATTAATATTATATTTAAATGTTCAATCGATGGCTCTTCATTAAGCATTAATTGTACTAAAGTTAATCCGATGTTTGTGTCACCACCATTTATAACCACATTATATCTTTTTTGATTAGTTAATGGTTTGAAATATTTCAAAAATTGTTTTGCATGATTGTATAATAGTGAAATTGATGATAATTTGGCTAATGCAGGTAATTCAATTTGATTGTTATCAATCGACGCAGTTTCATCATTTACTTCTTGTTCTTGTCCTTGTCCCTCTTCTTGTTCTTGTTCTTGTTCTTGTCCTTCTTGTTCTTGTTCTTGTTCTTCTTGTTCTTCTTGTTCTTCTTGTTCTTCTTGTTCTTCTTGTTCTTCTTGTTCTTCTTGTTCTTCTTGTTCTTCTTGTTCTTCTTGTTCTTGTTCTTGTTCTTGTTCTTGTTCTTGTTCTTGTTCATCTTCTTCTTCTACTTTAAAGTTTTTAGTTCTCTCAAATTCGCTTCCTAATTTAATATTTATCTTTTCCAAATCATTCATTGTATTTTCATCAACTTTAATCAATACATCTCTATTTGGATATATAATCTGTGAAGTTGATAAAGAACCTCTTTTTGAGTTTGGATCAATTAATCCAAAGACTATATCACCGATTTCAAAGTCTTTTATGGACTTACCAACATTAGTAATCACACCAGCAAATTCAAAACCCAAACCTACTTCAACATTACTTAAATTTAATAAATATTGATTAATTTTATAAATATCATAAGAATTTAATGATGAATATTTAATATCAACAATTACACTATTTGATACAGGTGGTAAATTTAAAGTTTTATAATGAAATTGTAATTCAGTTTCTTTATTTTGAACACTAATATTTTTAATATCAAAAAATTTCAATTTTGTTAAATCTGGTAAATCTTGTAATCTAAATCTACTATTTGGTTTTTGAAATTTATCTTCAACTAGTGGTTTAGGATAAGTTGTATAATGTTTTTTTTCTAAATATGCCAATTCAGGTGGAATTTTATGAAAAGGAGAAGCTTTTGCTTTAACTTCTTGTTTTAATTTCAACTGTTTATGATGATCTTTTAAATCTTCTTCAGGTGGAGGAGCAAAACCAACTGATTTTTTAAGTTTATCATTTTTTTTCATTTTAATTGGTTCATCATGACTAGTATCTTTTTGATTAATATTATCATTACTTTTATAAACACCATCCTTTTTATCATTATAATCTATTTCTGTATCATGATTTGAAATATCTTTAATATGATTTAATTCTGTTTTATTAGAATTATCAATGTTATTATCAGTTGTTATAGATTTATCAGACATTGATGATTAAGATTAAAATAATTAACAATTACTGATAGTCCCTAAATTGAAATTGTTGTGGGTATAAAATTATAACCGATAACAACAAATTAGAACAGTCGTGTACTTAGGTTCAATGACAACGGTCGTGTCAAATTAGAACAATCGTGTACTTACGTACAATAACAACGGTCGTCTAATATTGAACAAGTTGCCAATGACAACAGTCGTGTAATATTGTACAAGTTGCAAATAATAACAGTCGTGTAATATTGTACAAGTTGCAAATGACAACAGTAGTGTAGTAATAGACAAGTTGCAAAATAACACCGTCGTGTAGTAAAATACAAATTGGTAGTTTTATAATTTTGCAACCAAAAAGAATCGAAGTGTAAATGATACCAAAAAAAATTAATATATAGTTATCTAAACCATACAAAACTTATTAAATGAATTAACCAATAATCAATAATCAATAATCAATATGTGGATTTCAATTGTTATATTTTATATTATAACTTTATTACTATCTTTACTAGGTTTACAGTTACATATAAATATCTTTAAATATCCTTTATATTTAACTATTCCAATTACTTTGGCAGTTTTTATTCCTTTATCAATTATATTTTTATTACCTTTGGATTATATTGGTTTTAATTACAATTTAAACAATAATAATAATAATTTATGGTTCAGTTTATCAAATAATATAATTTTATTACTTTGGAAATTAAATTATTGGATTACTTTTTTATTAACTTGGTTAATTTTACCATTTTTACAAGAATTTTTTAAATCAGGTCAAATTTCAACAATTGGTAAAATAAAAGATTCAATTATTTCAAATTTAAAATATCAAATTATATTAATTGGAATTTTTATAATTTGTATTATATATTTATATTTTGAAATTGGTTTGAATTTCACAAGTTTAAAATTAATGGTTATTGCAGTATCTCATTTATATTCTTTAATATTAGCTACTTGGTTAATGGGTCATGGATTAATTAGTATTCCAAGAATTAAATGGATTCAAGGTTCAAATATTAAAAACTTAAATTATAATTATTTAAAAATTCCAAAAATTTTAGATGAATTGGAAGATTTAAAAATGAATTTAAAAGATGATATATTAACAATTTTAAAATTACAAAGAAATTTAAATATAGATGATGAAGATTTCATTTATCGTGATTATATTTTGAATTTATATAATAAAATACCAATTGATTTAAAAAATCAAGTTGAAAAACAATATTTACACGATACTTCAAATATTGAAAGAAATGAAATAAATGAAAATTTCTTAATTAAATTAAGTTCTCAATTTAATTTGAATTTACATAAATTGATTGGAACTGAATCAGATTTTAATTTAATTGTTAATAAAATTGTAAAATTAGAGGATATTCTAAATTCAATTACTTTCAAACGATTAAATTTCAGAACTGAAAGCAATAGAGTATTAATTAACAGCAAATTTAATTTTTATTACTGGTATTATATATATCCTATATCAGCAAGATTATTTTCAATTTTACTTGGATTATTTTCAATTATAATACTCGAAAGTGAGTTTTTCCATTCAACTAAATATTCATTAATTCAAATCATTATAAATAAAGTTTCACTGTCACCAACTATACAATTTTTCACGATGTTAACATTATTTTCTTATATTTTAATATCTTCATTAAATTCATTAACTAAACTAAAAATTTTTAATATTTATAATTTAGTTGCTTTTAAATCGGATCCAATTAGTGTATGTTGGTATACTACATATATTGCAAGATTAACAATTCCATTAAGTTATAACTTTTTAACATTATTTATTATAAGAAAATCGAATTTTGAAAATTGGTATGGTCAATCAATTCATTTAACAGGATTATTTAATTATTTAAATAATTGGTTACCAAGATTAATTTTAATACCTGTATTATTAGCAATTTTTAATGTTTATGAAAAATTAAAGAAGAAACTTGGTTTTAATAATTTTTATGATTCTTGGATTGAATTTAATGATGAAGATGAACAAGAAGAAATAAATTCAAATAATTTAGAATTAAAAAGAAAAGATTTAATTATTGTTGAAGCAAAAAGAATTGTAAATAGAGAATTACAAAAGAGACAATTGAATTTAAAACCATTTAATTTAACAAATAATAATAATAATAATAATAATGACTTGTTAAATACAACAAATAATAATAATTATGCTGATTTGAATTATAATAGAAATCAACAACAATTTAATGATGAATTAATGAATAGAGATAGAATAGATGAAACGAATTATGAGAATAATAATTATGAGAATAATAATAATGAAAATTATCAAGATGAAGATGAAGATGAAGATGATATTTATTATGATGGAATAATATCAAGTAATAATAATAATAATTATAATAATAATTATAATATTAATAATAATCAACAACAACAACAACAACAACAACAACAACACCAAAATATATGGACAAATGTTAAAAATTCAATAGGTGGTCTATTTAATAGAAATAATCAACCTTATAGAGATGAACCATTAGAAGAATTTAATTATGATGATGATGCAAACGAAAATTTAATTTTATAGAATATAGTGTATAAAAATCAATACATAAATAAACATTTATCATCTTATAGAATACGATACGATGCGATTACTTAATTGGGTAATAACTTACAAAACTCTTTATCTTCTTATAGAATACGATTACTTAATTGAGTAATAACTTACAAAGCTCTTTATCTTTAATTATATTTCAAAATAGGAGTAGAATAGATAAAAGAAGTCACGCTTTTTAGTTTTTTTTTTTTTTTTTTTTTTTTATTTTTTTATGTTAAATTTAAACTTTTAAATTTTTCACAATTTTCAATAATTTCCGAATTGTTTGAAAGTATTATCATTAAACGTAACTCGATCAATTCTAGCTTTTGCCACATTAACAACTATATAATATTAACGTGTTGTTTGTTTGTTTGTTTGTATGCTTATTTGTTTGTTTATTTGTTTATTTGTTCATTTGTTCATTTGTTCATTTGTCCATTTGTTCATTTGTATGTATGTATTCCTTTTTCTTTTTTTTTCCTTGTGCGAAACTTGATTCACAATTCTACAATATAAAACGATAACCTAATTAAAAACTGACATTTTGATGTGAAACGTGTGACCACTAAATATTGATATAATAATTGGGTCCATTGGAATTGGATTTTATTTCCTAAGGCGAGTTAAATGAAAGAAAAAGAAAAAGAAAATAACGAATATTTCGACCCTTTCATTTTCACTCTTTCCCTTACTTATAATCAAGTTTATTTATATGTATATATTCTTTCTATTAACTTGAATTATATTATATTATTATATTATATCATATTATATTATATTATCAATAAGAAGATTTATTCGCTTTTTCTATTCGCTTTTTCTATTCGCTTTGTATATTCTTTTTTTTTTTTGGTTTCTGTTCTCATTCTTTTCTAATCAGTTGAAATATTATTTTTCAAAGTGAATGATTTACAACATTTTGTCAATTATTATTATCATCATCATTTAATCTTTTATCAATTTAGATTAAAGCTTACAATTATAGTTATATATACTTATATATATTGTTCATAGAGATTTATACATTATTATTACAATTTTTCATCATTTAATTTAGTTATTTAGTTATTTATTTATTTATTTATTTATTTATTATATACTATCATTCAATTATCAATTAATTTAGAAACTTTTAATTATTTGGGCATAATTTTATAATTTTATAAATTTATTCATATATCATTATGGATTTAGTTAATATTCAACCAGACCATTCACAATTTTTAAGTAGTAAACAATCTTCATTATTTGATCATATAACTTCAATTAATAATAATAATAATAATAATATTAATACTGGCACTCCCAATAATTTAATTCATAAAAAAAAATTAAAATCAACTCAAACTAATATTAGAAGTTATGATATTAATAATTATTTAAAAAAGGACGATGATGGTGATGATGATATCAACAGTTATTTAAAAGAGGACGATGATGATGATATAAGTGATATTAGTGAAATTTCAGATTACGAAGAAGATGATGACGATGACGATGACGATGACGATGAAGAAAACGAAGAAGAAGACGAAGAAGAAGACGAAGAAGAAGACGATGAAGCAGAAGATGATGAAGCAGAAGATGATGAAGCACAAAAAGAAGCAGAAAAAGAAGAAGAAGAAGTTGGAAAACATAAATTCTCAAGTGGAAAGTTCTATATTGGAAGCTCTCCATCATCAACAAGTAAAACACAGTTACCTCAAACTTTACAACAGGATGATTATCAACAACTACATCAATATACTAAACATCGACAAGATTCATTATTTAGTAATACACAACTCATAAATTTATTATCAACTAATCAAGAGGAAAACATTAATGAATGCAAATCAACTGACGTTTCAGAAGATGAATTAGAGGAAGAAGAAGAAGAAAAAGAAGAAAAAGAAGAAGAAGAAGAAGTCAATGATAGTGAATGGCTAAGTATATCAGAATCCGAATCCTCAACATCATCTACTATTTCCAAATTTTCAATCAAATCTCCTAAATCATTAAATGAACAATCACATTCTTCAAATCCGAATTTAATCACTAAGATAAATCCATTGTCATCGGCCTCTTCGTCATCGAAACCTAGTTTATTAAGTTCTTTAATTAGAGATCCTCCATCAATTAGACCTCCCCCATTACAAAGATCATCTACTGATAATCAAGCTACATCAAAATTATACAATAATCATAGTAATCCTAGACAACAATTATTATTCACTAAAAAATTTCCATCAGTAACTGATCTATCATTGTTAGATAATAACGTAAAATTTAAAAGTTCATCATCAAACCTAAGTCTATCCAATAAATTGCATTCTAATGAAATTAAACGACCTAATTTAGTCAAACAAAAAAGTGTCGTGGGAATTTCTGATATAAATATATCTAAAGTACCAACAAGTGCAAAGATTCAAAATGAAGAGCATGAATTATTAAGTTCAAGTTTAAATAAATACTCAAAATCTTTATCAAATCATTCACTAAGAAATTTACTTAGTAAAAGTTCAATTAATCTTTCAAAAATTTATAATTCAAGTAAAAATAAATTAAAAAAAGAACAGAATTCAACTCCAAAAGAAAGAACAGAAGAATCAAAACAATTACCTATTTCACCTCCATTAAGTGAATCAAAAACCGATTTAAAACAACAGCAGAAATCCTCAAGTTCATTAAGTTCATCCTCATCACCATCAATTAAGATAATCAATAATATTCCCAATTGTACATCACCACCATTAATCAACACTACACCTAAAAAACTATCAAGAGTAACAAATTCTTATTTAACATTAAATGAGAGTTTATTAAATGAAAATTTATCACAATCATTAAAAGAATCAATTTTGATTGATAATAAATTGGGGAAAGTTGCCTTACCAGAACATGTAATAAATGTGAATGAAATATATTTGAAAAGACAAGATGGGCTTAGGGATATTGATGATTTTGATGATTATCATGCGAAAGGATGGTAGGTAGCCTATGATATAAAAATGTTATTGAATTTTTTCATTTTTAATTTCAATTAATTTTACACTATTTAATCTAATGTATAGAGAATAAAAAATTATATTTATTAAATTACTATCGAATTATATACTTTATCATTACTTTAAAAATCACATTATGGGTCTGCTCGACAATTTTACCACTTCATTTGGTTCCTTTAATTTTGCATAATTATAGTTTGTCTGCTCTTGTATAGTCTGCTTTAGCTATACAATTCCTACCACAACTGCTACACATTGTTCAAAATCATTATTAAGCTGTTCATTGCTATTACATCGCCTACTAAAACTATTTACAGCAAATAGCCAAATACATTTATGAGAACTGACATCTTCCAAGATAATAAAGGAGATGAAAGAGAAGCTGTCGATGGTTGTATAGGTACATCAAATTCATCAACTCATCAGAACTTGCGTTCATGATGTATAAGCCAATATATTTGGTACGAGTCGCCCAACCTCTAGGGCCAGAGATTATTTTTGACAAGCCGAGCCACTGCTTTGAAATATTTTAGATTAATAACGAATCTTACTTATGCAGTCTTGAATAGTTAATCTCAAAATTATATTTGATAATAATTCTCTCCCTGTTGAAGCTATTATTTTCAAATTACAAAGATTTAAATCCCTGCTAATCTCAAATAAGCTGATGCTAATATTATTTAGTGAAACACAATACTTAAGACATTATTCCTCATTCAAAAATAGTTAAAAAACGTTGAATGCGAGAAAGCCAACACTCAGACCGCATTTAACACATCGTAGAAGGTCTGACCTAGTTTATTTTAATTCATAGAGTTTTTGTATGCTGTTTTCAAATGAATGCTATTTATGGTGTCAGTTTTTTTGTGAGATCAATTTATTCAAATTTTCCCATACTGAACAAAAATATTTGAAATTTCTCAATTTTGGTTCTGAGCAACTATAGCCAAGTCCAGCGTCTTTAGTTGAGCTACAATATATATAATCCGCCGTTTAATTGAAAGTTATGGTCCTAAATTAAGTATACTTTGCATTTTCACTTTTGGCAATTTTTTTGTATGGTAAAGAAAGCCCCAAATGATAACTCAAAAAGAAAATGTTTGAAATTCAAATTTTAAACAACGTAAATCATATAATTCAGTGCTTCTGGTTTTGTATAAATAGTACTAATTTGGTGAAAATGTGTTGGTTATGAGGTATAAGCCAACGCATTTGATACTAGTCACCTCAAAGTTAGCGTGAGAAATTATTTTGTCATCCGAAATATATTTTTTAGTAACTATGAGACTACATATAAATATGTGTTTCAGATCTAAGATCCAGATTTCCTATTTAGGAAACTGAAAAAAGATTTTGTATTCAGTTGATTAAAATTGATCTAGTGCAGCAAAATAAATTCAAGTGTTCCGAAATTTTGTTCCGAAATTTTTACAAAATTTTCAAACCGGTTATGGCATCTTGGAAATAACATACAAAACCTTTTAGGCATATGATCAGTTGAGTCAGCTATACTAGAAGTTGCTGAATGTTGTTTACTTATATCGCATTTTTTTCCATTTTTTAAATAACGAATAAAGTCTTCAGAACTACATTTATTCTGCTGATAGTGACATTCTTTAAACAAGCGCGCGCTTATAATGAAATTGGTTTGAGTAAAAAAGCTTGGTTATGGACTAAGCTATTCACAATTTAAATTCTCAAATTTAATTACGTGATGACTGCCTATAAGCGAATGTGTTTGTGAATTTTGTAAGTGTGTTATCTTCAATGCGACCGTTTCGCCGTACAAAAATAAAATCTAGCTCTAGATTTAAGACGACCCGCACGAAATATATTAGTCTATACATCAGAAACACCGCATACTCTCGAAATAAAGACGAGTTATATGAAATCAAGAACTTGATTATATGCAGTATATAATTTTCTCAATTTCAAACTTTCTTTTTGTGAGTTGTCATTTTGGCATTTTATCGTACAAAAATTTTTCCAAAAATTATGAACTCAGATTATAATTTATTTAGAGCCACAACTTTCAATCTAATGGCGGAATGTATATACTGAGTCCCAAAATATACAGTTGAACTTAGTTTCAATTGATTTGAATCAAAATTGAATAAATTCAATTTTTTCTTCAAAGTATGGGGAAAATTGTATAAATTACCCTTACGAAAAACTTGAGTCGACGATTGAAATCGTAACTGAAATATGATAAAATAGCAATCTTATAGTTCCCAGATCCCAATAAACCTTAAGTTTTTTTCTTTTAAGATACTCGAAATTCGTAAACTAAGTTTCCAAAAGTGAATCGAAATTTTTGCAAAAATTTCAAAACGACTATGGCGTCCTTAAAAACATCATTCAAAATATTTTCAGGGTCAAATAAACCGAAGCAGCTAGCTTAGAAGTTTCTAAATGAGGTCCAAGTGTTGATTAACTCGCAATTTAACGTTTTTTTTCTTTTTTGCAATGAGGGATAAAACCATCAGAATTATGTTTCACTAAGTGATATTAGCATCAATTTAATCCAAGTTTACTGAAGTTTCAGCAGAAAAATTCTGACATCTACAGCTTGAATGTTGACAAAGTTGATTATGGAATAAATTTAGAAATTAACTACTATAAGGCTGCATATAGTCAATTGTGTAGTAAATTCTCATATGCAAGCATGTAAATTTTCGCCTTAAAATAGTGCCAACAAAATATTTTAGTCGCGCTAATGTTAGGGCGACTCGTACTAAATTTAATGGCGTATATGATATGAACAACGTAATCTGTGGTGATAACTACCAGTTATTTAAAATCAGGATTTTTGAATCATGTATTCTATTTAGTGATAATCAAATTTGTAAATCTGTGAAAACACAGTTATGAGTTAAGTGGTTATAGTATGCACTAATTGGACCGTCTTTTCGTACAACTAATGTGATCTCCATAGCTATACAGTTCAGCTCCTTCAATGAGAAAAAATGGGTAACAAAGAGAGAGCACGAATAGGACAAATACAACTGATGTGCTCTGGAATGCACATTGCGTTCCATTTATAGTTATATACAACAATTAAACAATTCGGTCTTCGTATTTTCTAAAGGGTTGGTGGTGCATCATCTTCTCTTGCAACTGGTTTTAAACGAGCTTCTTTAAAATTTGTTTGAACAGGTGTCTGCTCTCCTTCTATGAGTTCATCTTCTAATGGCTCGACATTTTCAACTTCTTCAATATAATACTTTAACATACTTTCAATTCCATTTTTTAATGTAATGGAACTTGAATCACAAGTTCTACATGCACCTTTTAATTTTAAAAAAACGGTACCCGAATCCAGATCAAATTTAACAAATTCGATATCTCCACCATCATCTTGAATAGCTGGTTTAATTCTTGTGAAAATTAACTCCTTGATCATCGATACAACCTCATCATCTTCTTCATTAATTGTTAAATCCGATGACATAGTATCTTTATCCCCGCCTTCTTCTTCAATGAAGATTGGAGCTCCATTAGTCAAATGTTCGGTCAAAATTGAAAATATTTCAGGTTTTAATAATGACCAATCAATATTTGGCCTCTTCTCGATAGTAATAAAGTTCGATCCATACATTATAGATCTAATACCATCTATGGAGAATAATTTGATTGCTAATGGAGAATTATGAGCTTCTCTACCACTTAAAAATTCTTTTGTTTGATTTTCTTGTAAAATCTGAATACTTGAAGGTAGGAATTTTAAAGCTTGCTCATTTGGAGTTTCCATGGTTTGTATGAACAAGTTTCTAATTAAGTTTGGACTAAACTTTGGGTGACGATGTAGTAGTAATTTTCTAGTTAAATTAAACATGATAAGATCAAATAGATTATAAATGAATAAAATTAAATATTTTTGTTGATCGCGAAGAGGAAAAAAAACAATCATATTAAATTAGTGTAAATTGTTATTGTATATATGTATATTGATGATATCTTATTTCATTATAATTCATCAAATAAAATCTTTTCAAATAATGAAGCTTGTTTTTCTTCAAATTTTGAATCATCTTTTTGACTTTCATTTGATATTGTATAATCTAATTGTAATTTATTTTCAGCAATTGATAACATATTTTCTTCTATAGTATCTTTAGTAATCAATTTATAAACATTGACTTCTTTTACTTGTCCAACTCTATGAGCTCTATCTTCTGCCTGTTTGTCATCATGTGGATTAAATGATTGATCAAATACTATGACATTATTAGCAGCAACTAAATTTATACCAAATCCACCTGCTTTTGTTGATAATAAAAATATTGGTATTGTAGGATTTTCATTAAAAGTATCTATTGTATCTTGTCTCTCTTCAACTTTTGTTGCACCATCTAATCTAACAAATTTATAATTAAAAATTGATAAAACTTTTTCAAGTATATTCAAAACTTGAGTAAATAAAGAAAAAATCAACACTTTTTCACCACGTTGATTTATTATAACATCTAAAATTTCTTTTAATTGTAAAATCTTGCCTGAATCAAGGAAAAACTCATCACTAATTTGAAAATTTTTTAAGGTAAATGGGAACTTTACACATAAATTATATAATTCCAAATCTGACATAACTTGCATATCTTCAAAAATATATTGTTGATTCGCTTCAACATATTCTGGTTCATTCATTATTGCTTTTGCCATTTTTTTAATTGTATTGTCATCATAACGAAACCTAAATAACAATGGATGCAAACATATTTTTCTTAGTTGCATTAAAAGATTTGACGATGATTGTATTGGATCTTCCTTGGATAATCTATTTTGTTCTTGAACGGGCAATAGTTTCCTTCTTTCTCTTTCATCTCTGACTTCTTTTGCATTTTTTATAAACTCATGATAATTCTCAGTTTGGGTTTCGGTTGATTGACAATAAACGATTTGATGAGTTTTTTTAGGTAAATGTTGTAAAACTTGATCTTTTCTTCTTCTTAATACAAATGGAGTCATCATTGTTTTAGCATTCTTTATAGCTTGCTGCGAAATTAATGGGTTAAAATCGGATTTTTCTTCTTTATTAACAGATCCAGATTTTTGATTAAATATACCTTGTAAATCCTCTCTTTTTTCAACAAAAACATGGGGCATTATAAAAGCTAATAAACTGATTAATTCTTTTAAATTATTTTGCAAAGGTGTACCAGTTAACAATAATCTAAATTTCCCTTTTAATCTCATCAACTTATTATATCTTTCAGATTGAGAATTCTTTAGTAAATGACCTTCATCATAAACAATACAATTAAAATTTTGATTTTTCAAAAATTTCACATCTGATGGTGCTCCACAAGCTAATGAATAAGTAGTTACTAAAACTTCATAATCAGCATCTTGTAATTCATACCTCAATTCTTCTCTTTCTTTTTGAGCCCCATAATAAGCTTGAACTCTAATGTCTGGGCAAAATTTTTGAAATTCTCTCAACCAATTTTCAAGAGTTGAAGCAGGTACAACAACTAAATGTGGGTAAGGTTCACCAGTATGTTTTAGATACGCCATAAATGCAATAACTTGACACGTCTTACCTAGACCCATTTCATCGGCTAATATACATGACAATTTGTTGTGATATAAACAATTTATCCAATTTATACCAACTTGTTGGTAATTATTAAGCGTTATATCATCTGCTAATAATGGAGGCTTTTCTTTGATATATCTCAAACCTTTTTGTTTTTTAACAATAATTACATTATCATCATCATCTTCTTCTTCTTCTTCTTCCTCTTCTTCTTCAGTTTTATCCTCAGGATTTAATTCTAATACATCTAACTCACCATTTTCTTCATTTTTTGAAACACCCCATAATTTCATCTGTCGATTTACAATATCTCCAAATTCTGAACACTTTTTAATTATTGAATCAATTGCTTTATATCCACGTAATGAACTTTCAATAGTTTCAATCATTTTTAATCCCATTGTTTTTTTTCTTTTATTTAATGGTTCATCAAAGTTGTAATCACTAATTTCATAAATTGTTTCAAATGGACGTTTTTCTAAAACTTTTTCAGCAAATGTTGGTTCTATACCTGATATATCAATTATATCATCCAAAGAGGCATTATTAACAAACTCAAGAATCTTGTTATCCATTGATGTCAAACCTTGGTGACCACTTTCATGATCATCTTCCGAGGCATCACTTATATCATCATCATCGTCTTCATCTTCATCTGATAACACTATTGTTGTCTGATTATTTTTCTGTAACTTGGCCTTCTTTCTATTTTCGGCAATTTTACGTTCCAAATTTTCAAGTTCATCATCTGGAGATAAATTGATGGTTGAAGATGATGGTGTAAATTCTTTAAAATTGAACTTTTCACTTAATGAAGTAGGGGCTGGTACTGGTGAGCTTGAAGTTGATCTGGAAATGTTATTTAAACTGTCTGAAGCTCGAACTAATCTTCGCTTCTTGTTCGGATTTATTAATGAATCTAATCTACCTCTGGTTGCGGTCGAAGTTGAAGGTTGTTGTTGTTGTTGCTTGTATTTATTGACTAATGATTGAGTTTTTCTAACTTCAACTTTTGTAGAAAATCCATTTTGACCATGACTGATTGATTCCTTCATAGGCGAATCTTCAATTTTGATTTTTGCCCTACCTTTCAATTTGACAGGACTTTCATCTTCAGAATCAAGTTCTATAGTTGGAGTTCGATGTATCACTGGTGGTGCTTCTGGTTGTTTATTGTATTTATCAGCTGGGAAATTATTATTCAAAAATTCAGAAATGTCTTTTAAATTACCTTTGAATTTCGCTAATGCTCTAAGTATATCAGATTCATTAAGATAATGAAATTTGCTTTTTATAATTGCATAATTTGGATGTGATCTTAAGATTTGCCGTTTTCTTTCAATGTCTGCTTGTTTATCATTTATTGATGGTTGATTTACTATTGAGCTTCCATTATCCTGTGACTGGGGTGATGAATTTATTAAGATTGGGGAAGACTGCGGCACTTGTACAACATTTTCCCTTCTAGGCGTTGATCTGTCACTTTCAACATTATTACTATTACTATTTTGATTTGATTTATACCAACTCATTTGGATCAACCTTGGAATTTTACACTGTTGATGAGGCAGCAAAAAAAAATAAGTTTGATTCCATGCATTCATAAATTTGTAAAACGCGCTAATTATTGTAATCGCTACCATCCGTGTTTAACATTTTTAATATGAACCATATTTATGATATTTTATACCGTTACTTTATGAAACAGAATATTTTCAACAAATGCGTCGATTGATCTAAGTAAATTTTTAACTAGGTTTCAATAAAAAGTGTAGTAAACTTTTCTATCTTGAAATGATAACAAATTCTAAACAGTGGAATAAAATGTCAAGACGTGTTAACTATACAGTCGAAGTCCTAAAGTTTATAAATCAACGTATATGTTTACACTGTTCAGATGTGACAAAAAGTAGCATCCAATAATAATGCTAAATATATGTGAAATTTTGTCAGCAACTTAACTACACCAGTTTAGAAGTTTAAGATATAATAAAAGTATAGTGATCAATATCGAATTACTACCAGATCCTAAATTTATAGCTACTGGATGAACTCTTACGATGAAATTTGTAAAAATATTGATGCTACCGTGATTTAATGCAAATTAAATAATTTTCTAATGGAAAATGTTTACTCCGTAAATAAAATACCGCCTAATTGTACATTAGACCCCTATAAACCTTTACCTAACTTCCTAAATACTCAATTTTTCATATTTTTCTTTCAAATAGTTTTCATCATTTAAATTTTTTAAATCATTGATTGGTCTTTCACCCATTACACTTATCCTATAAGCATGTCTTATTACAGGTTCATTAAAATCAACAACTGGTGTATGAATGGTGGTTGCATTATTCCACAATACAATAGTATCTTCATCCCATGAAATTCTAACTTGCAAATCTTGTGATTTCTCTAAATGATCGTACAAAAAATTTAACAAATAATCAGATTCTTCTTGTTTTAACTCAATTATCCTTCTGCCAAATTCTTTATTCAAATATAAAGACTTCTGTTTAGTTAATGGATTTATTCTTATTATTGGATGAATATTTTCTTCGGCAAAATCTCTTCTTAAGATCCCTCCATTTTTCTTTTGATTTTCAAATTGTTCTTTGGATGAATGCAAAATATGCAAGCCTTCTAATCTAGCTGCAAATTCTTTACTTAATCTATTATACGCTTCAACACAATTTGCAAATAAAGTATCACCACCAGACTCAGGTAATTGTAAAACAGAAAACAAGGTTAATTGTAGCCCATTCAAAGAATAAGAGCAATCAGAATGCCATGAAATAGAGTTATTTGAATTTTTGAAAACCGAGTCCAATTCTTGTTGTGAAGCACCTCTAAATGTAATATGCATATTTGGGAAATTTTCAGGTGAACCAGAAGTTGGATGAATGTGCAAAGGACCAAAATATTTCATAAAATCAACAGCAAACTCAGGTCCTTTAGAATTAAAATTTTGATTTTTAAATGCAACAACACCACGTTCTGTAACAAATTTAGCAAGTTCATTTTTTCCCAAATCTGACAATTCTGATAATTGAATTCCATCAATGATTGAACCAAGTTTTGGTGATAATCGTTTATTTGTAAAAGAATTAGATTTATTTGCAAATAAATGTGAATATGTAGAATCTTGCGAATCAGCTAATAAACCTTTATCATGAAATTTCATAAATTTATACGGTGGGTATTTGTCATTTGGATTCCAAGTGGGTAAATATTCTGGATACTTAGCTCTTGTTTGGTTTTCAGAATTTACCGTAAATGAACCTCTTTTAGTTTTACCACCATGAGCAGTTTGAAATTGGGATGCATCATATTTATCTTGAACTTGAACGGGAGCCATATTAATAAATGAAATAATTGATAAAATTAATGAGAAAAATTGACAAAACTAAATATGACTTTGTGGATATATTATCATCTTTATATAAACTAAAAGAACACATAGTAGTCGCAAATGTTTTGGTTGCAAACATTTTACATGATGCAATTGTGGCATCAATAGAAATTCTTATTTTCAACCAAATATAATCAACTGCATAACAACGCAACAACAATTACAACTAAACATAGCAAATTTCTATCTGTTGATGTTTTTTTAACGTTAAATAACTACAATCGTCTCCAATCAACTACAAAATGATCGATTTTAATTCATAAAAATATGTAAATATACCGTTGAATGAAGATTTAGCGCCCTTTAGACAAGAATATCATTAAAACTGACATTAATTTAAATAATTAATACTGTTTACTGGTTCTTATACTTGTCTTAATAAATTTGAATAAATTTGAATCGGTGATTCGTTTCTCTTGAAGGTTAAAATCCTGAAAAAGCCACAGTTTTTAAGATCTGTTTAATTGCGCTTTTTTTTTATTTTTTATTTTTTTTTATTTTTATCACTTATATTGTCCGGTACACTACCTTGTTAATTCATTTTTAATGGTTTATAAAATTTTATCATGTGGATCAAATGGTAATTATCAATTAGGTATATCAGATAACTTAGATCAGAATACCTTACAATATTGCAAATTTTCTTCAAATAATTGCGTAGTGGATCATCTTACGTCGAAGCCAATAAAAATTTCATGCGGTGGTAATCATACATTGATCCTATTAGAGAATAATAAAGTGTTAGCAACAGGTTCTAATAATTTAAATCAATGTGGGGTGGATAATAAAAATTTTATAACGGAGTTTGTTCAACTTGATGGTTCGTATAAAGACATATCTTGTGGTTGGGATTATTCAATATTTGTAAGCTTCGAAAATGAACTATATGTAACTGGAGAAGCTGGTTTGACTAAATTAATTGAATTGGAGAACTTTAAATCTTTGGAAAGTTGTATGAACCACACTATTGTTCAAGCCAAGCCGCTGGAGTTTTATGGATTCGGACAATCTAGAAAAGGTCAATTGGGTATAACGAAAGAGAAAAATCTTACGACCCCGTCTAAATTGGATTTTGGTAATTGTGGCATAATTAAAAGTTTTAAATTAGGTAGAGACTTTACAGTTTTAGTTGCTGAAACAAACGAGATTAAGATATTTGGCAAGTTTCCTTACGAGATGAATTTGAATCAACAAAAAGTTGATAATCTACAATGTATGTGGTCATCTATACATCTACAAGAGAGCAATAACATACTATCGATTGGGAATAATAGTCATGGCCAATTATATTCTAATAGTAATGTTGGTTTGATTGACGAATTTAAAGTAGGAAGTGAACATGGTTTAATCAAATTCAGAAATAATAATAATATTTATTCCTGGGGTTGGGGTGAACATGGAAATTGTGGGATTCAAAGAAAAGAAGCTGGAGATAGTACCACATTTGACTATTTAAATTTATTATATGATTTAGATTTCAAAGTTCAATTATTTGAATGTGGATGTGCAACTAGTTTTATTGTCGTACAAGTGAAGTAAAGGGTATTCGAATTATACCAATTATGCACTTACTGCAATCTCAAATCAACAGAAGCTAAACAAAGGGATGTGCTCAAACTGGTACACATTATAAAAATGAATGAGAAATTTAGTTACGTAGTTTATTTAAAGTTTAATGTCACGAAGTATCTTCTCCATATTCATCTAATGCATAAATATCTCACGATACTAGCTCGAAAGATGGAAAATATGTTCAACGTATTCAATTTTGGACGATTGGAATAATAATTAAATCATTGTTAAAATTATTCAAATTACTCAGACCCAAGAAAGAATTAACATTTGAAATAAACAATCTTAATTATCTTCTTTAATCATCCATAAGCCGTATAATATTGAGTAAAACATTTCACTGAATATTATACTAAGTTGTATATCGAAGTTGAAAATTTTTCATCTTTATTTAATGCGAATAAATCCAGCAAAAAAATTATATTAGGTGGTAATTTGATCATACCCCTTAACTTTCAATTTCCTATCTTGAGTATTGTAAATTCTTTACACTTGGCCAAAAGAAATAAGTTTAGTTCGGCGTAAGCATGAAAATGTACATAGCATGAGCAGTGGCATTTGAGTGCTCGTTTTCAACACTAATACTAATAACACTCTGCAATTTTTAAGATCAAACAATATGTGTACCGTTTCAACCCCACTAATTCTATTCTAAAGTGTTTGAAGTACTCAAAAGTCTTCATTATTTTCATTCATTCAGTTTTATGGTTCGTTTTGCAGCTATTTTAAACTTCCAAGTTTTTTTTTAAAAAAAAAAAAACATTAATCACAAAGCTCAGCACCAGATTAGCAAAGAATTTTAAACTTTACAGTCCAACTATGTCCATTTTTGGTGCAATATGTTCAGGTAGACCAATGATTCTTTCTCAGCAAGTGGAGCCAACAAAATTTGTAATTACAATTCCGAATGCTTCGAACGTTAATTATATTACGATATTTATTTTACCAAATTCACCATTTACAGATCCGAACATTACAGCATTAATATACTTTCAAATCACCAACAGTAACTCAGAATTTAAACTTCTTGGTGGAATAAATCCAACTAAACCATCAGCAATATACAAAGTAAATAAGAGCTCAAAAAAAGATGAAGATGACGGTATGAATCTTGATATTGATCTTAATGACGATGTTGTAATTAATATTGGTATCTCAATTGAGCCTACTCCGCAAGCTGAACAGCTTATAAATGATTCAAAAAGTCAATTGGTGAAAGTAAATAAAACTGGAATTAACAGTGGTGTTTCTGATACTGCTTCTTTGGCTAATAAAATTGTAGGAAATGCTTATAATTATCTTGCTAGTTTTATTGATGATCTGGGGAAGGTTCCAATAAAAGCATTTGATAATTGGTGGGATAAATTTAAGACAAAATTACAGAATAATCCAAATTTCTTGAATGAGATACAAAATTAAGTTCAGAATTAAGTGACTTGATTAAAGTAAGAATTCATAAGCTTTTAAATGCTTTTATTAGTCGAAAAATAAACTAAGAATTCATAAGCTATTAAATGCTTTTATTAGTCGAAAAATACGCTTATTATACGCACCGATAATTTTATGTGAGCAGTTAATTGATTCAAATCATCAATCTACAAACAAATCTAGTATAAGCTGTCAGCATACACACAATGACCTAATATTTAACATGATCATCAATACGACATAATGCGAACTTAATATATATTAATTTTCAATTTTTACATAACATTTATTTACAAAATTATTTTGCAGCCAAAAGTAAATTTATAAGAAGCCAAAGTAATGACGCATTCAATTCGGAAGTATAGTTACCCCTGCACGTGCCATTACCCTAGAGTGGTAAAGTGGTAAATAATAAAATTGCCACACCAAGAAAAGTAAAAGATTCTAACTAAAGCAATTGTTAGCGGCTGCAAAATCTGAAGAGATTAGGGGGTAGCCTACTACTACTACTACTACCACCATTCGAACTTTGTTTGCATTAATGATTAAAAACTTAAACTGATGATGAAATTTAAAAAAATTTTGATCGATAAATGAAAGCTAACTATTGAAGCTCTAATATCTGATAATAATATGTCCAAATCTGTCTAACATAACCGAGATTCAATTATTATTTTACTGCAATATTGTGAGTGTATTATTATGTTTAATAATAAATTCTTTAACCGTTTTTCCCTAAATGACAATTCGAATATCGTGCTTTTTAGATTCAAATGAAACGCTACCATCTCTTCTCGAGATTAAAAATAAATAAATAAATAAGAAAGAAAAAAAAAAAAAAAGAAATAACGGTGTGTGGCGTTTTTATAAATTTTCAATATATATATATAACAGTTTTTGATTTATAATCAACAAGTTTTCGTTTTATCATATATCATTTCATTTTAATAGATTTTGTATTTTAAAAAGTCCAACCTTTTATTACTCCTATTATTTTCATTAGATATTATTCAACTTTTATCAATTTTATAACTAGAATTTTACAATGACTATCGATTCAGCAACTAATTACTCATTCGGTACTAAAGCTATTCATTCAGGTGCTCCAATTGATCCAACTACTGGAGCAGTTATTGAGCCAATTTCATTATCTACTACATTTGCTCAATCTGAGCCAAGTAAACCTTTAGGTATTTATGAATACTCAAGATCAGCAAATCCAAATAGAGATAATTTTGAAGCTGCAGTTGCTAGTTTAGAAAATGCAAAATATGCCATTGCATTAAGTTCAGGATCAGCTACAACTGCATTAGTTATTCAAAGTTTACCAATTGGTAGTCATATGATTAGTGGTGGTGATGTTTATGGAGGTACTCATAGATATTTTACAAAAGTCGCAAAGACTCATGGTATAAACTCTACATTTGTTGGTGATTTAGCTTCAGATTTGGAAAATAATTTGAAATCAGAAACTAGATTAGTTTGGTTAGAAACTCCATCAAATCCAACTTTAAAAATTACTGATATTTCAAGAGTTAAAGAAATTTTAAATAAACATGAAGAATCAACTGGAAATAGAATTATTTTAGTAGTTGATAATACATTTTTGTCACCATATATTTCAAATCCATTAAATTTTGGTGCTGATGTTGTTGTTCATTCGGTCACTAAATATATTAATGGACATTCAGATGTTGTTATGGGTGTTTTAGCAACTAATGATGTCGAATTACATGAAAAATTTAGATTTTTACAAAATGCAATTGGATCAATTCCATCACCATTTGATTCTTGGTTAGCTCATAGAGGTTTGAAAACATTACATTTGAGAATTAAGCAACTGAGTGAATCTGCTTCAAAAATTGCATCATTTTTACAATCAAATGAAAATATTATCGCCGTCAACTACCCAGGTTTGAAACAACATTTAAATCATGACGTTGTTGTAAAACAACATAGAGATGGTTTAGGTGGTGGTATGATTTCATTTAGAATCAAAGGTGGGGCAAAAGGTGCTGCAATATTTACAAGTTCGACTAAACTTTTTACATTGGCTGAATCATTAGGTGGTATTGAATCATTAATTGAAGTACCTGCAATTATGACTCATGGAGGTATTCCAAAAGAAGAAAGAGAATTAAATGGAGTTTATGATGATTTAATTAGAGTTTCAGTTGGTATTGAAGATACTGAAGATTTATTAAGAGATATTGAACAAGCATTGAAAACAGTTGTTTCAAGTATATAAAATATGAGAATATATATACAAATTAATGATAGAAGTATTTATTTATATGATTTTGCAGCCAAAAGTTGTGTATATAATTATTACTTAAATGTTCTTAGAAAAAAAAAAAAATAGAAAACCGATTCCCACATATGAGATTTGGTTTTACTATACTTTTACAAATTGTACTTTCATTATCATTGTCTAATTGTTCAATTCTAAATTCACGAAATACTTTGATTTGTAATCCTAATAATACTACAGATTGTTATCCAAAATTGTTTAAACCAACTAAAGATTGGCAAATTATAAAACCAAATCAAGAAATTCCGCCAGGGTTACACGTTAGATTAA
This sequence comes from Insectozyma verbasci, assembly GCA_947670415.1. Taxonomy (NCBI): domain Eukaryota; kingdom Fungi; phylum Ascomycota; class Pichiomycetes; order Serinales; family Debaryomycetaceae; genus Insectozyma; species Insectozyma verbasci. The sequence continues at coordinate 1,484,677 of CANTUO010000001.1, read as the reverse complement.
ATATAGCAACATTGGAAAAAGAAGCAAAGATAATGGATAAAGAAGAATCCGAGAATTCGATTGACGATCTAGTAATTAAAGAGGATAAAGTAATAGATCACAATGATTTAAATGAAAGGGTTTCAAAACTGAAAAGGTCAAAGGTTGATCAAAATGAACTTACAAATTTTCATAATGCTGCTGAAGAAGTTGAGTTTAATGACGGAGATACAGAGAGATTACAACTCTCATTGAATACTTTGGAAGAATTAAGTCATGATTTTGAATTTGGTAACAAGATCACATCAAATACAACATTATTGATTAAAATGATTCAGTTATCTAAAGAATCACCAAATTTTAAAGATCAAATATACAGAATTATTGCTTCTTCCTTGAGAAATAATCCAAACTCAGTAAGAAACTTGATTCAAAACCTAGATCAAGAATTTATAGATACTTTATTTCAAGAATTGCCTAACTCAAATTCCATTATTCAAAAAAGAATACTCGGTATATTTCAAGCATTAATTCAGCTTCAAGATTTCAAAAACACATATTTTAATCCAAATGGAAAGGGGATAAATGAATTAATAAAGATATATCCATCATTACCTAATGATTCAAAGATTAGAGTAGAAAATATATTTCAGGATTTAGGATTAATCAATAATATTGAGAAAAGAGAAGATGAAAATCCAGATCATTCAATATCAAACTATCTTCAAAATCGTATAATTTCAACTGATGATTTAAAATATTATGAAACGTTGGTAAATTTGCATAAAACTAATAAAAACCTTAAACCAATTGATGAATTTTTGCAATGGTTGACTAAACGATTAGAAACTTCCAAGAACGACAAGAAAAGAAGTGATAATGATGATAATTACAATTACTTGTTAACTACCAGACATGAAATATTTGGGAATCCAATGGGGATGAGAAAAGCATTAGCTGACGAGCTTTAGAATATAGATAAACATAATTTAAAAATGTACATTATCATGATGAACAACTTTAATCAAATAAACCGAAACCCATATCTTCATCTGATTCTTCAGCTTCTTCTTCTTTAGTTTCTTCTTCAGCTTCTTCAGCAGCAGCACCAGCAGCAGCACCTGAACCAGCTGCTGGAGCAGCACCACCGGTTGGGACACTTGATAATTTTTCATTACCTTCAGCAATTAACTCTTCAACATTTTTACCTTCTACTTCTGCAATTAATTTTTCAACTTTTTCATCTTCAATTTCGACATCAGCAGCTGATAAAACGTTTTTTATATCTGAAGCTGATGGTGATGCATTACCAGCATTGACTAACAATAAATATGCAGCTAAATATTTCACTAAAAAAAAATCTTGTTAGTCTCTAATTTTCAATTTGAAATAGATCCCCCTAATTATTGCTTCTATTTCTATGTCTTTGTTGGTCTACTTACTTTTCAATTTAGTATTTGATTATATTATACGATTTTTTCATTTTTGTTAGTGAAGTGAGACCTCAAAATAGTAAATTAATTGATGTGTTCAAGGTCATGTGAGTTACACGTGCATTACAGGGCTACCAGTTGAAAAATTGGCTGCAAAACATATACGATATAAAAATATAGAGCGACCTAAAAGTTATTCAACACATTATGTTATTTTGAATATAAAGTAGATACTCAGTTGATGAATGAATTTAATATTTGCTGAAAACTTAAAAAAATGTCAAAATTCTGTCGTTATTTTTACATACAACTGTACAATAGTCTTTATTCTTATTCAAGGATGTTTATTAATTGTAGACATTAAACGATCCTCAATATAACTTATGTAATTTGGTCTTAAACTAAAACATTCAAGTTTTATACACCAACCTAATACTTATTGATCCCTCGACGTAAAACTCCAAATCTAACACTAAAATAATGCCACAATTGAGGGCGATTGATTTTTTTTTTTTTCGAGCAGATTTTTGGCCACAAATTAGTTGGACAACAAACCATTGGTATACTTATATTGCAAAGTATATACACTATTACTTATGCCAGGAACTTAAAAATTGTTTGGATTTTACCATACAAAAATCTTTGAAACTCTTGTAATAAAGCTACGAAATTTTTTGTGAGATTTGCTTGCTATGAACAATTTTTAAGAAATTTCATTCAGTAAAGAGCAGCTAATTATGTCCGAAATTTCAAAGTATTTAGAGGAATAACTTGTAATTGAGCTGCGCGAATTATATATGTGCATAATGTTTCGAAGACCCTTGAGGTAATCGGTGTTTTTTTTGGTAATCAATCTCTCGTTAGCTAACTGGAATATAATCAAATCTTGTAGTTTTTTCACCCTAAATATCTTCAAAGGCTGTTATTATTCTCAACTACCTTTAAGAAAGTTTAATCTTCCAATATTGAGATGAAAATTTCAAAATTTTGTAAACGGTTCTCGTGTCGTGAAATCATCCTATATAGTGTGTTTATGGCCTAAAGATAACTTCCAAAGCTCAAACTTAAACTCTAAAAGTGTTATTCGATTGTTTGAATTTATATTCAACAATTTGGTAGAAAGGTAGAATTTTAAATGAAAAATTATTAACAAATTTATTTTCCATGTCAACCCTGTAACAAGAATAGAGTTTAAGGCACATTACTTCAAGAGCGCAACTTCGCTTCTTTGTAGTAAAATAGGTTTGACCCATACCTTGATCTTTTGATCCAAGTAATTCAGATAAAAGTTATTTGTGCAGCTTTATTATCAAAAAACTTTGGTAGCGCAAGGCGAACCACAATTTGACTCGTTCAAGTAATTTGTAATCAATTGGTAAATCAATGTCCACTCACAAATTATTCCCCAGATTAAATAAAGAACAAGAAGATGAACTAATTTCAAATGTTCAACAATGGTCATTATCGAATGGGTTGGTGATGTATCCACCCAATTTTGAAATTTTTCAAGTTAATGTGGCACCAATTACCATTTATCCTACTCCAATTTCGAAAAAGTCATTCGATAAAGCAATGGATCTACAAACGACATATAATGAGTTATATATCAATTTAATAAGTCAGCACAAAAAATACCTTATTTCTATACTATCAGAATTATCTAAATTTGATCCAAATTTCACGGGTAAACTATTTGAAATTTACGACAAAGTTAAAAACAATAAGCAAAATTTATCATTAGGTATCTTTAGGTCTGACTATATGATTGACCAGAAAAAAGATGAAATAAAACAAATTGAATTCAACACTGTAAGTGTTTCGTTTGGTGGATTAAGTAATAAAGTTAGTCAGTTACACAAATATTTGAATGATAGTGGCCAATATACGGAATATAAAACTAAATATTACGAAGAAAGTGAATTGGAGATTAGTTCATCGATTAGAGAAATTGCACAAGGCTTAGCTGAGGGAGATAAATATTATAATGGTTCTAAGAAAAATACAATTTTATTCATTGTTCAACCAAATGAGCGAAATTGTTTTGATCAAAGACATATAGAATATGAATTATTTCACCTGCATGGTTTAAAATCAATAAGAGTTGCTCTTGATGAAGTTAAAGAAAAATTGACAATTTATGATTCAAAATTGTATTTAAAATCTACAATGCAAGAAATATCAGTAATTTATTACAGATCAGGTTATTCTCCAGATGATTATAAAAACGAGGAGAATTGGGATAATAGATTATATTTGGAAGAGTCCCATGCTATTAAATGTCCATCAATACTTACTCAATTATCAGGTAGTAAAAAAATTCAACAATTATTAACTAATCCAGAAATACTTGAGAAAATTTTACCTGACAATAATTTACCATTATTATCCACTTTTGTTTCAATTTATCCTTTAGATAATTCAAATTTAGGCGAAAAGGGAAAAGAACTTGCATTTTCGAATCCAAACGCATTTGTTTTAAAGCCCCAAAGAGAAGGTGGTGGGAATAATATATACAAATCAGAAATTCCAAAGTTTTTAAAATCTATAGATGAAAAAGATTGGGCTGGATATATTCTTATGGAATTAATCTATCCGCAAAGTTTTCAAAACAAAATTTTAAGAAATGGAGATCTTTACAATGAATCTATAATTTCAGAACTCGGTATATTTGGTACAATCATATTTGATGAAAACACTGGTGATATCAAAAGCAATAAAAATGCTGGATGGTTGTTAAGATCAAAATTTGAAACTAGTGATGAAGGAGGGGTCGCTGCAGGTTTCGGATGTGTAGATAATATATATTTATACTAGACTAACTAATTGAATTTTGTATTGAAATAATCTCATTAAAATTTTCTTCTTCGATTGGTTCATTATTTTCAATATCTACAACCCACAAAGCTGCTCCTATTGTATTTGTGAATATGAAAAATAAATTCAACATTGGAATCAGTTCAAACATCAAAGCAGATAATCCAAATGCCATATATGAAGGTTTATTAATCTTATAAATTTCTTTAATCTCTGATTTTGTAAAATTTTTCAATTTGAAATATCTTTTATGTGCCAATAATCCTCTTGAACTACTTTGAAAAAATAATATAATTAAAGGTCCAATAACAGGTATAAAATTGATTAAAAAAAATGATGAAACTTTTAAAATCAGGAATGGGAATAATGAAATTTTGAAAAATTCGAAACTTCTTTTAAAATCAATCTTTTTCTCATAAATTAAAACATTATTTTCCCTACTTAAAACTGCATCGTAAGAGATCTTTTGAATATATGGCATTAAAGTAATTGTTGTAATAAATATTGAAATTTTACCCAGTTGCAGAAACAATGAATACCAAGAAGCTATGAGACCAAGTGGACCCATTAATAGTGTATAAATGAAACCTGATATTGGATAAAAAAGAACAAACATAATGATATAAATTAGAAGGAATAATAACAATTGTGGAATTAAAATTGTTAAATAAAGTGGCCAAATTGCTGGATGTTTGAAAAAATAAATTAATCCCTAAATTATTGTTAGCTTTGATATTTGAGAATGCTCTATATTAATTGTCTTACTTTCAATGGGTACCAATATACACCAGATTCAATAATTGATATTAAATTAACCGCCATGATAATTATTTATATTTCATTTTTCTGTTATTTTTTTATTGAGGTAATCTAGCAAAAATTTGCAACCATATTGAAGTAATTTATCAATTTATAATGATCCAATTGAGGAAATATCTTCTATAAACTATGTCGATGATTCTTCGACGTATATCATTAAAATGACTTATGAAAACGATTAACAAGACACTAATCATACAAGATTTTTATAGTCATTATTAGTTCTCAACGTTAAACTTACATTTCCAATTATGATAACTATTCTTACAAAAGTCTTTACTACAAGATATAAACTTTTTACCAATAAATAAATCTACTTAAAATTCACAATCTAAAAATGGGAAGCTCTAGAGTTGCGCAGTGTTGCTTCTCTACTTATTAATTTGATGCGGTTTGTGCTGGTTTTGCTGGATCTTTTAAAAAAACATCATCTTTAGGTTTTGGTGCATTGAAGCAAAATTCTTCGATTTTATACAATTGTTTCACAAGTGAAGATTAGTCTTTAATAATAATTTAAGCTCATCGTTTGGAGGGACAAATTGAATTTCCCGCGCTAACTCTAGGGCGACCTCGTATCACATATATTAGCTTATATGGCAAGAACAACGAATTTTCTTAAGACAAGAACCATTTAGATGATATTAGGAGTCTTAATCCCATAATCAGCATATACTAATGGTTAATTTGAAATTTTTTCATGGACTTGGATTTTTGGGCTTTTTTCGCCATATAATTATTTGCAAAAACTGAAAACGCAGAGCATGTTTTATTTAGGGCCACAACTTTCATTTAAACGACGAATTATATATAATACATTAAAGTAAAGTGCAGAACTTAAATCTATTATCTGATCTAAAATTGAGAATCTATTTTCTTTTAACCATGCTGAAATTCGAAAAAATGACCTTAGAAAAATCCAACTCCACACTCAATGTCATGATTGAACTATGATAAAAGTATCTAAATCTGTAGTTCTTGTACGCCAATAAACCTTGAATTTTCTTGTGTTACGGCAATCAAAATTAAGAAATTAGTTTTTCAAAATTTTAGCAAAACTTTCAAACCAATTTTAGCGCCAGGAAATTGCATAGTTAAAATCTTCGTTGTTAATTATACCGGATCAGCTTTTGTATAATCTGCTAAATGAGGTCTAAGTGTTGTTTATGTCGCAATTTACCGTTTTTTTACCGTTTCGATGAATAAATTGATCAAATTCGTGTTTTATCAACATTAAATAGCACAGTTCTACTCTATACAAAATACAATTCTGTTTAATTAAATTTGGAATTTTGAGGAAGTTATTCACATTTAAAAGTTTAAGATTAGCTACTACCATATGACTGTTTATAAGGCAAATTTGTTTCAGAATTTTTTCTATTTTGTGGCACAAAACCGAAAACAAGCAGGAGCTTGTCCGGAAAGGTTTTTTTTTGAGACCAAAGATGGTATTGATCACCGTGTTAATTTAGAATTATTATTTAATCAAATTTGGATAAAGGATTGGATCCTGTAATTTTTTGCGTATACGTATGAACAAAACTAAAAGCAAAATTCGCAGAACGAAATGAACGAAATTCATATGACTTTTTTTAAAAGAAAGAATTACTATCTACTAGGTCAGTAAAGATTTAGTTAGGATACTGTGAGTAATTGACACTAAGATGTGGTAGCTGGACTTAAAGGAAAATTATTCCACTCTATTATAGATTATCATTCGATCGTAGATTAACCTATAAATTATATATATATTCCATATGACGTAGAGCTTAGTAAACTAAATAGCAATATAATCATAAACGAAACAGCTACAAGAATAAATAATGAGACATCTAAGTACTATTTTTTAATAGAGTTTGATCATTGTTAATCAAGATTTTGACATAATTGAATAAGCGTCTATTTTCTGGATTACAATTTTTAGTTTTGTACATCTGAAATATATATAAGTATCAATAAACCTATATTTAGACTTAATTTAATGTTTTCAACTCCAAAGTGTTGATGCACGCTGACAATCAAGTGAAATGATTTGTTAACCACACAAAATTAATACCAGTAGCCAAATTGATAGTAAAATTATATTCCCTTCAAAAATGATTTATTTATCGATTGAGGCTGGAACTAAGTTTACGAAAGAAGCACTTTTAGCAAAGCATTTGATAATATAACTCGGGATTTTGAAATTCCTACGAACCTTGAGTATTGTTCAATCGAAATGTGCAAATTTAAAATTAAAAGAAATGTTGAATTTGTGGATGAAAGAAGACCACTGGAGAATACCATATTCAAGGTAGATTAACAACCCTCCAGATTAATAAACAAAAAACTGGTAATTAAGATATAGCTTAAAATAATTCAAATTTGGATTTTATTGCATGTTTAGATTTTATTTTATATTTAATCTATACGTATCAAATCAATCCTTTATAGGATCTTTTCCATTTGTAAATCTAAAAGCAATTCTAAAATCTATTCTTAATTGTTCCTTATTACATTACCTATTTCACATTTTATCATGCACTTGCAACAACCATTTCTTTAAATATCGTAATCCTTTAATTCTTCGACCATTTCACCAAAAAGATTTCAAGACAACCAATTTTCCAATATATGGTCTCATTTACCATTAGCCGCAGGTAATCTATATATATATGCTTTAGCCTCTAGGTATAGGGAATTTGAAATGTCCAGCATTATACTATTTCATAAATCTATTGCATTACAACAAAAACATTAGCATCAACCTAAGCAATTTGGAATAACAATTCAATTCGAACAATTGAGTTTGTAACAACGGTCTGTTGGCCCAGTTGGTTAAGGCGTGGTGCTAATAACGCCAAGATCAGCAGTTCGATCCTGCTACGGACCATACTATATTTTTGAATATCGAACAAATTAGGCATCTATTTTTTATTACTTGAAAAAAATACATATACTTCAAAGAAACGGTTGTCAATCCGAATAAAATTAATGAATCATCTAAAAAAGTCTGTTCGCAAATTCATAGTTATATATCCCAAATTTTTACTCATTAATATTTTCGCAGTATTTTCTAGAATTTTGCTAATTTTGTTCGTTAAATGTTTGTCCTAGTGCGAATTTTGGCTGCAAAATCTCGTATCAGTGTTTGAAATGTTATAAGTACTAGACGATATGTTATAGCAAACCATTTGTGGATGAATGTACTATATATATATTTAATTAAACAAATATTACCTCTTAAACCAGCTCTAAATAGCATATTGGATCTTTATCACCTTTAAACATTTTATAAGCACCTTTAACAGCTCTTGATCTATGAAAATAAAATAATCTATCATTTGGATTATTTAAACCAATTGGATATCTCCCCTTTTCTGTATCAAAAACATCAAATATTTTATTTCCTGAACTAAATCTTTTTAAAACAACATATTGTGAAACATGTTTTGGAATTTCTTTAATTTGTGGTTTTTTCAAGTTTGGAATAGTATACGTTTAATGGCTATTATTAGGCTTGAAAACAACAATATAACAGAATTGTATTTGTAACTTTACAAAATTTGAGGTTATAAATCTACAGCATTTCAATTTGCGTTTGGAATGAACGTTCAACAATGTTGCTTCATTACTTGAGAAATGTAAAATACCTAAACTAAATACATGACCTATCTATACCGAATATGCTCAAACCCTAGTAAGGTTCCTTTAGTACTGCTTATTCGGCATCTATTACATTACATTGAATTATTGGAAATGATATATGTGAATAAGCATGGAAGATAAAATGATGCAAATTTGAAAAAGGCAGAGATTGTCATAACTTAGTTGATGACTTTGTAACAAATTTTAACTTAAGTTGTTCAACAAGGATTGTTAAGAGTATCTGCTTAAATTTCAATGATTGTGTTAACAATTTGTTTACTTACGAATTCTAGATGGCAGAAATTAACAATTTACAATTCACTCTATACATATACTCGTACTGCTCCTAATTTATAGCTTGTTATTAAATTAGATCATCGAAAGTTGCTAGTTCTATGAGCCACAATTAAGGTGAAGGATATGGGCTTAATTGGCAAATACTCAACAAGAATTAACATGAGGTTCTCGACATTTCTTTTACTAAAATCGTTTAGCATTTCCAACTAACCAAATTTCATATTTTTGAAGAACTTGTTTAATTGGTTGCCTTATAAACAATGTTTAGTATATTCAACTATTTTTTTATCAAATTCAATATGTAAACTACTAATCATCATTTTACATTATAAAATTCATTAACCATTGCCCCTTTATTTTACTATATACAATTATAATCTATATCTATTTACCTTGTTCAATCTTCTTGCAGTTGAAGCATTAGTACAAGTACGTTGACCACGTACAGGAAATCCATAGTAATGTCTCATACCAGCAATTGAACCTATGTCTTTTTTCAATTTTATATCATTATTAATTTTTTGTTTTAAATGACCTTCAACTAATAATTGTGAAATTTCTCTATTTAAATCCATAATTTGAGGTTCTGTTAATTGATTCATTTTACATTGTGGATATATTTTAACTTTTGCCATTAATCTTTCAGCAGTATCATAGCCTATACCAAATATAGTTTTTGCCAACCCTACTTTAACACTAAAATTATGCTTTATTGATTTACCAAATACAACGACACCCATGGTTCAATTGTAAAAGAATTTTATTAAACAAAATGAAAAATATATAATATAGTAGGTAGTGTACTATGTAACAATTATATTGTTGCAAAAAAAAAAATAATCATTCTTATTATTAGATAAAGAAAGAGTTATATTAATACATTTTATCATGAGTTTTATGCCAAATGGTTCTAAACCTGAAACTGCTTCATTTACTTGTAATACTTGTGGTACAATATTTATTAATGCTGAATTACAAAGGAAACATATGAAAACTGATTGGCATAGATATAATTTAAAAAGAAAAGTTGCTAATTTACCTTCAATATCATCAGAGGTATTTGCTGAAAAATTTTTGCAACTGAAATTAAATAATACTAATGAAAATGAAGATGAATATGGTTTTTACATTGCTAAAAGGAAAAAGAAGAATAACTCAAATAAAAATTTACGTAAACATGTTTTAACAAATCAAAATAGAGGTAGAAATGAATTTATTAAACTGAAAAATGTTAGGAGTGCAAGTCCAGCAACTTCTATTGCATCTGAATTTTCACAATTTTCATTAGGTGATGATGAAGTTCATTATGATGAAACATTAGATACTGGATCGGAGTTAAATTATACTGAATCTGATTTTACAGATTTAGATCATTCGTCAGATGAAGGAATGCAAGAATCAGATGATGAATCTATTGAGGAAGTTAAAGCTATACCTATCTCTCATTGCTTTTATTGCGGAAAGAATAATCATGAAATTGAAACAAATGTTAGACATATGTATAATCATGGTTTATACATACCTGAAAGATCATTTTTAATTGATTTGGAGGGGTTGCTTAATTATTTAAGTGAGATGATATCAATTTATAATGCATGTTTAGTCTGTGGGTTCGAAGGTAAAAATTTAGAAAGTATTAGACAGCATATTAAATCAAAAGGTCATTGTAAAATACCTTATGAAACAAAGGATGAAAAATCAGATATTTCAAGATTCTATGATTTTATTGAAGAAGAGGAAAAAGAATCGACAGAAAGAAAAGTTGGATTTTTAGATGAGCCTGAATCTTCGGCATTAATAATATATAATGGTGTAAATGATAATTATATAACTTGTGACTTGGATGATTCTGGTGTTCAATTAATATTACCAACAGGTTCAAGAATTGGTCATAGATCTATGCAAAGGTATTATAGACAGAATATTTTACTACCTCAAGATAAACAAGATGGTCAAAAAACGCAAGCTTTAGTTGATAGAAGGTTTTCTCCAGGATTAACATATAATCAAATTTCAAGACATGAAAAGGAAGTACAAAAAATTGAAAATATTAATAAAAATATTGCAGTTAGAAAAACTAAAACGAAGAAGACTAATTATCAAAAACATTATAGAGATGCAATATTAGGTACATAGTTTTAAGTTACTTTTTATTTGGATCTTTAGATCTATAAGAGATGTCTTTAAAAATTTTCTTTAACTCATTTTACTTAAAACAACAAATTGATAAGTTACGCATTAGGCTATTTGCCGTGAAAAGTAATTACACCTCATGAATATTATTGTGGCGGAATACTAATTTATATAAATCGTCTGGATTTCAAAAATGTTGATTGAATATTTAACATGGAAATTAGATCACGTACGGAAAATCATCTACAAAATGCTTTATATCATAGATCAGATATTAGAGATACAGATCCTCAACATAACCAAGGTGATGTTGAATTATTAGCACAAATTGGTTATAAACAACAATTGAATCGTCATTATAGTACAACTCGAGTTTTTGGTATTGCATTTTTAATTATGTGTTTATTACAATGTATATCGAGTATGGTTCAAATGGTTTAGAGAGTGGGGCTGGAGTACTAGCTATTGGATGGCTTATAGCTGGACATTTTTAGGAAGTGCCATTCCGACTAGTGGTTTGTATTATTACTCAAATTATTATTCTCCAGATTCAATTATAGTTCAATTAAGTTTTTAAATTGAATGTTCAAATTCACTTGATTTAATTGGTGGGTTTTGCTCAATTAGTTATGGATTTGCATCAGAAGTTTTAGCAGCTGTTAATATATCACAAAATACCAATTTTGAAATTACAAATGCAAAATCATACGGTGTTTTTGCTGCTGGTATTGTTCCAGCGACAATAATTATTTGTTTAAGTACAAAAAGGACGGCTTTATCACAATCAATGTCAATATTTGTCAATGTATTTCTTATAATATTATTTATTATAGCTCTTCATAATTTCAGTAAAGGTAGTTTTATACTTGGTAATTTTGAAAACTCAAGAAATTATCCTAAACTTTGGTAATTTGCATTATCTTTTCAACCAGTTATTTGGACCATTGGACCTTACTATTCACCAATTCATTGTGCTGAAAAGAAGCCAAATATGCTCAAAGAAGTATTCCAGTTGGTATTATTGGATCGAACTTTGCTTGTTGGATTTTGGGTTGAATTATTTGCTTTATTTGAGCTGCTTGTGTTCAAGCTGGTGACGTCAAAAGAGTTTTGGAAACTGCAACTGGTTCACCAATGTCACAGATTATCTATGATTGTTCAGATAACAAATGGGCAGTTGCATTCATCAGTTTGATTGCTGTTGGTCAATATTTAATAGCTATTTCAATTGCAATTGCACTTTCAAGACAAGTTTGGTCGTTTGTAAGAGATGGTTTACCAATTGTTTACAAATTTGTTAAATATATAAATCCAAAAATCAAGGTTCCCATTAGAGCTACATTTTTTTGCCGGTTGATGTTTAGCTTTGGGTTTACTAGCTTTAATTCCTGGCACTGTTGGTTCAGGTGCATTATTTAGCTTAGCTATTATGCTGCAAAAATTTAGTTTTTCCATGCCAGTTTTTTTAATTACATTACCTTATGGTAGAAAAATATTTAGAAATGGTCCATTTAATTTTGGTAATGTATTGAGTATAATCATTAATGTAGTTACTTTAGGGTGGATTATATTTGTGATTATTATTTGTGTATTTCCAGATACGACCCCTGTTGATAAAAATTCAATGAATTATACAGTAGTAATTAATCTGGGTATTTATTATCCGTGGTGTATTTTTTGTTTGGGGTTACGAAGCATATTCTGGCCCAAAATCTAATTTTAGATGATGATACTTACCTCGATAGTACTTCTCTACCAGATAATCTTGATGATATTTTATCAGAAAAATGATGAATTTAAGTAAACATTGTTGATAGTCTAGATTAGATTTATACAGAAGTTGTAAATTGATCATATTAAGTCTCCTTTATATCTCGCTCTTTTGAATCGATGCTATTTAATTTATGGAGATTTCGATCCACACGCAATTTCATACTGTCTCTGTTTATGGTTCATATTAGTATACTTATTACCATCCAACCCAAGCTAGCTTCACTCCAAGAGACTTTGCTCTCAGAAACGGAGAAAATTTTGCAATAAAAACTAATACAGAAATTCCTATCGTTGCAATGCTCATGCTTATACGTGAATTGAATCCAAGCACTGATTTTTGCAGAGCAATGTAGCCGTAATCACTTGGTGATCAATGTATTTTCTTTTGAATTACTTTACATCTGTTTAAAGTTCTTTTTGCGCTTGTATCGCGCTTATGTTACATGAGATTTTGCAGCCACGCATGGTAGCGCTCATGATTTTATTTTTATTTTTTTTTGCTCTCGAAAAAACAAACGCGTCTTAAAAATTTAAATCCACATCATGGGTAGATTAATTGGATTAGAATTATGCAATTTCAAATCTTATAAAGATAAAGCTACGATTGGTTTTGGATCCTCATTTTTTACATCTATTATAGGTCCTAATGGTTGTGGTAAATCGAACATGATGGATGCTATTTCTTTTGTATTAGGTATTAATTCGACACAATTAAGATCACAAAATTTAAAAGATTTGATATATAGAGGTAGAGTCAATCCAGACTATAATTTGGATTCAGCTGAACAAGATCCAACTTCAGCTTATGTGATGGCAACTTATGAAAAAGATGATGGAGAATTAATTAAATTGAAAAGAACTCTTACAGCCAATGGAAATAGTGAGTATCAAATAAATGATCGATCAGTTACAATGTTAAATTACTCAAAAGTTCTACAGTCAGAGAACATTCTTATTAAAGCAAGAAATTTTTTAGTTTTTCAAGGAGATGTTGAACAAATTGCATCTCAAGCCCCAAAAGATTTAACAAGATTAATTGAGCATATAAGTGGTTCAAATGAGTATACAAAAGAGTTTGACAAGCTAAAAGAAGAATCAGAAAAAGCACATGAAGAATCTAATATGGTATTTGCAAGAAAAAGAAACTTGAATTCTGAATCAAAACAATATAAGGAACAAATTGCTGAACAAAAGAAATTTGAAAACTTAATACGAAAAAAAACTGAGACCATCAAAAAGATTCAATTGTATAAACTATTTCATAATGAAAAAAAGCATCATCAATTAAAAGATTCAATTTCAAAAAAAAAAACTGAACTCAAAGAATTGAAAAATACTTTATCGACTAGAGAAAGAATTTTGAAGTCAATGCAATCAGATTATTCAAAAGCAATGTTGGAACTCAAAAAATTAACTCATAAATACAATGAATCTGAACAAAAAATTGAATCTACAGAAAGAGAATTAATACCTATTGATGCAAGCAAGATTTCATTAAGTTATAAAATTACTTCTCAAAATAAAAAAGTTTCAGATCTTGAAAATGATCTTGAAAGGCAAAGCATCTACATTAAATCGGTTGAAAAACAGTTGAGAGATGCAAAAAAGTTGTATAATCAATTCCAAGAAAAAACTTTTGATACATCAATTATTATATCACCAGATGCTCAAAAGGAATATGAACAATTACGATCGGAATATTTATCTACAAATGGTTCAGAATTAGAAGAACAAATTTCATTAATTTTAAACGATAAAGATAGTTTTAAAAATAGTAAAGCAAATCTTGAAATTCAAAAGGCAAATGCTGAGAAAAGAGTAATTGAATTGGAATTATTATCAGGTGATTTGAACTCAAAATTATCCGAAGCTTCAGATGAGTTTAAAGTTATATTTGATAAGAAGTCAGAAAAAACTGAAGCAAAGAATAAATTACTCAAACAAAAAGATGAATATAATCAAAAAGAGTTATCTTTAAATACTCAATTAAGAGATGTTCTTTTAAGATTAGATGAATTATCTTCTCAACAAAGAGAATCAAATAAACAAAAAAAATTGAGAGAAAATATATCAACATTGAAGCGATTATTACCACAAGGTTCAATTAAAGGATTAGCTTATGAATTGATTCAACCTTCTCAGCAAAAGTATGAGTTAGCTTTATCAACGTTATTAGGTAGAAATTTTGATGCGATAATTGTTGAAAGTTCTCAAATTGCTTATCAATGTATTGAAATTTTAAAAGAAAGAAGAGCTGGTATAGCTACATTCATACCATTAGATTCAATTGATTCAGAACCAATTGATTTAAATTATTTGAGGTCTTTATCTACCCCAGGTCTTGATATCTTGAAATATGATAAATCTTTAGAACCAGCAATTAATCACCTTATCGGCAATACATTAGTCACTGAAACTATAGATGAAGCTAGAAACTTGAAATTTAACAAGGGTTTTGAGAACAAAATTGTTACAATACAAGGTTCAGTTATTCATAAATCAAATTTAATGACTGGTGGTCAACAAAAATCAAAAATTAATTGGGATAAACAAGAATGGATTAAATTAAATGATGTTAAAGAGCAAATCTCATTAGAAATTTCAAAATTACAAGAATCAAAACCAAAAGAATTGGATATTAATTTGTTAACTGAAGAAATTAGTAATCTAGATGATAAACTACCAATCTTGCGTAATCAAAAATCAAGTCTTGAACGAACAATTAAAGATAGGCAAGTTGAAATTGACTTTCAAAAAAGTTTGGTCCAAGGTTTTGAAGAAAATATTTTAAAGAAAGTTGAAGAAATGAAGAAAATTGATGAAAAAGTTGATTCTTTAACAGACGAATTAAGAAAGATTAAAAATGAAAAATTCAAAATTTTTTGTGAAAAATATAGCTTAGATGATATTGAACATTATGAAAATACTCATGGTAATGCATTGAGATATAAAGCCAAGGAAAGAAATCAATATACCAAAGCTATTGCAACATTAAGTAATAAATTAGAATTTGAAGAAGGTAGGTTAAAAGAAACTCAGGATAGAAAATCATCAATTGAACATTACATAACCGATTTAGATGATGACTTGAAAAAAGTTTTACAAGAAAAATCTCATTTAGAAGAGTATTTAGATAAATTAGAATCAGAAAATGTTGTTGTGAAAGATGAAATCAAGTCTTATGAAACATTATTGGAAACTAAAATGAAAAAATCTAAAACTGCTGAAGCTGATGTAGATGAAAGTTATAATGATATCATACAAAAAAATAAAGAAATTAACCAAATTGATGAAAATTTATTAAATATTGATAATGAAAGAGCAAATATACTTAAATATTGTAAGATTCAAAATATTGCATTACCACTATTGAAAGGTGAAATTGATAATATTCCAATCGTTGAAGATTTGGAAGATTCAATAAAAGAAATTTATAAAATTGAAGTAGATTATGATTTAGATGAAAAATATAAAGAATCATTTAATATCAAATTAGAAAATGAATTAGTAGTATCATTGAGTAATTTAACTGAAGAATTGGAATCATTAGCTCCTAATTCAAAAGCAAGTGAAAGGTTTAAAAATATTGAAAATAGAATTAAAAGTCATGATAAAGAATATACAAAAGCAAGAAATAAGGAAAAACAAATTCAAAAAAATTTCAACGCCATTAAAGATTTAAGATTTAAAAAATTCATGGAAGCATTTAGTCATATTTCCGAAAAAATTGATACTATATATAAAGAGCTCACAAAATCACCAGCTTCCCCATTAGGAGGATCAGCATATTTAACGTTGGAAGACGAAGAATTACCATATCTTTCAGGAATTAAATATCATACCATGCCTCCAATGAAAAGATTTAGAGATATGGAATTATTATCGGGTGGTGAGAAAACAATTGCTGCTTTAGCATTATTATTTGCAATACATCTGTATCAACCTGCTCCATTTTTTGTATTAGATGAAATCGATGCGGCATTGGATCATGCAAATGTTATTAGAGTTGGTAACTATATAAAGAAACATGCTGGACCAAATTTCCAATTTATAGTTATATCATTGAAAAATTCATTATTTGAAAAATCGGATTCATTAATTGGAATATATAGAGAACAAAGAAAAAATAGTTCAAAAACTGTTACATTAGACTTAAGTGAATATCCAGATGAAGAAGTACCATTAGTTAGAGCTAATGAATATATATTGAATTAAATTAATAAACCAGCAATAGCAGCAATAATAAAAGCTAATCCATAAGTAGAATCTTGAATTAAATTAGCAGCATTTTGAGCAGCAGTAGCAGATTCATTATTTAACTTACTATCATTATCATTTTGGTCAGAAGTAGTTGAATGCTCATGATCTGAAGTTGTAGATGAAGTTTTTCTTGTAGTTGAATCTCTGCTTGTAGTTGAATCTCTGCTTGTAGTTGAATTTCTTCTTGTAGTTGAATTTGTTGATAATGTTGAGGATGGTGAACGTCTATTTGAAGAAGTTGCAAATAATCTTGGATCAGTTTCATCAGAACCAACTTGAGTAGCAGAATTAAAACCAGTTTCTTCAAATGTATTAGTAGGAACAATCAAACCTGTTTCAAAAGAATCAGGTGCTCCATCTTCAAAAGAATCAGGTGCTCCAGTTTCAAAAGAATCCGGTGCTCCAGTTTCAGGTGAAAAACCATCGGCGTCTTCTACACCATCAGTAGCAAATGAATCTAATAAATCAATAGAATTTGTTTCATCACCTTCTGCTCTAATAGCTAAATTTTCATCATTCAAATCAATTTGAATAGCATTAATAGCATAAACTAAAGTTAATAAAATGTTTAATAAATTCATTATGATCAATAATAATTGAGTATAAAAGGGTTTATTGGAATTTTTCAAGTCTATTTATAATGAAAATTTGATTTACTAAGGTACAATAAGGCGGACATGTATTGATTCTGAGATACATTCTCATTAAAACTTTAAAATTATCAAGGTTGTAAATTAATGAAGCGTTATATTGGTATGAATAAGCCCCTTTTCTTATATTTAAAATACCAAATAGGTAATAAACAAACCACATAAAGCTGTGCACAGGTATTACTTATTTTAAAATTTTAGACCTTACATAATTAAATTCTATTCTGAAACAAATCCCAATTAGGTAATTTAAATTTAGACGATAAAAATCACAAAATTGGTAGCGCTACGCGTTTTTATATTTTTATATTTTTTTTTTTTTTTTTTTTTTTTTTTAACAATTTTATTTTTATGACATTAAATATTGATAAACATGAAAAATATTTTAAATTATGTTTGAATAGTTTACCATCGTTTGCTCAATCAGAAGATTCAAATAAATTAGCAATAATTTATTTTTGTTTACATGGTTTACAATTATTAAACAGATTTAATTTAAAAGAATTTGAACAATTTAAAAATTCAATAATTGATGAATTTATGATTGAAAATTATGAAATAATTGCATTTAGATCAACTCATTATTTTAGACAAAGTGGGGATTATGATTTACCAAATTTATCATCAACATTATTTGCTTTGTATATATTATTAATTTTAGAAATTGATTTTATTGAAAAATTGAATTTAAATAAAATTATGAATTTTTTAATTAAATGTCAAGTTAAAGAAGGAGGATTTGTGTCAACTTTAGATTTAAATTATAACCAATTTGGTGAGGCAGATCTCCGACTATGTTATATTGCATTATGTATACGTCATTTAATTAAAGATAAAACTGATAAAGATATAAATATAAAATCATTAATAAAATATATTTTAAACAGACAAAATATAAATGGTGGTTTTAGTAGTTATAAAAATGATGAAAGTCATCTTGGGTTTACATTTTGTGCAATTGCATCATTAAAATTGTTAAATTATAAAGGTAAATTATTTAAAACTCAAGATTGGTTAATACATAGACAAGTTGATTTTACATTATATGAAAATTATGAATATTATAGAGATATAGACATTGGCGGGTTTAATGGTAGAGAAAATAAATTTGCTGATACTTGTTATTCTTGGTGGTGTACAAGTAGTTTAGAAATTTTAAATTTTAAGAAATATAATCTTGAATTAGCACAAGATTATTTATTAAAACAAACTCAAAATGAATTAATTGGCGGATTTAGTAAAGAACCAAATTCAACACCAGATCCATTACATAGTTATCTTGCAATTGCTAGTTTATCATTATGGAAATATGAAAATTTATTATCAATTGATTCAATATTAGTTATTAGTGACAAACTGTATAATTATTTTAAAAGTATTAATAAATGATTAATTTATACTACTTACACTATTTATACTCTTGTGATGATATTAATCATTGTTAACGATGATGATGATGATGAATTTTTTTTTCTCATTCTCATTTAATTTTCAATTTACAACCAAATAAATTCCCATTCGTTCGTTAATAATACCTTTTAACTGTGGTTAATGGAGAAGTTCGATGTCTCCTGATAATAACAACAAGAATCCCGATGCAAAAGTTCATTTGATATCTGGTGCAATTGCTGGTTTAGTTTCTGCTATAACTTTACAACCTTTTGATTTATTAAAAACTAGATTACAACAACAACAATTAACTTCAAAACATGAAGTAAAAACTTCTTTAATTAAAGAACTTAAAAAATTAACAAAAATAAAGGATTTATGGAGAGGTACTTTACCATCAACATTACGTACAAGTATTGGAGCAGGATTATATTTTACAATATTATCTAAAATGAGATCAACATGGGCTGAATATAAAGTTAAACATAATTCAAATTTAGATTTAAATTCAGATTCATCAATATTACCAAAATTGACACCATTTGATAATTTAGCAACTGGATTTATTGCAAGAGCAATTGTTGGTTATATAACAATGCCAGTTACATTAATTAAGACAAGATTTGAATCAAATTTATATAACTATAATTCTATGTATGAAGGTATATCTGGTATATACTTGAATAAACAAGAACCATTAGGTAAAGCTGAAATTAGTCTTGATGGAGGACCAAAACCAGTATCAAAAGGTTCAATTAAAAATTTTTTCAATGGATCATTAGTTACTTTAGCAAGAGATTGTCCATATGCTGGTTTATATGTATTAAGTTATGAAGGGTTTAAAAATGATTTAATACCAATATTTTTTAATAAAAATAATAATAAAAAAGAAGATAATACAATTAAATCGAGTATAATAAATTCAATGGCAGCAATATCAGCAGCAATAACATGTACGACTGTAACAGCTCCATTTGATGCAATAAAAACAAGGTTACAATTAACAAGTGGACAAAAATCAACAATGGTCAAAACATTTAAACAATTAATAAATGAAGATGGTGGAATTAAAAATTTATTTCGAGGTTTAAGTTTAAGATTAGGAAGAAAAGCAATAAGTGCAGGTATAAGTTGGTGTATATATGAAGAATTAATCAAAAGTAATTTATTTACAACTAATATAATTAAACATAAATTGGTATAAAGTAATAAGAATAATAATAATAATAATGGTAATTATAGATATTCAGTGCAGGTATAAGTTGGTGTATATATGAAGAATTAATCAAAAGTAATTTATTTACAACTAATATAATTAAACATAAATTGGTATAAAGGAATAAGAATAATAATAATAATAATAATGGTAATTATAGATATTCAGTGTATCTGTTATACATGGTACACTTTATCTAATTAGTAACGTTATACTCTTTATTATCTATATCTAATCTACATCTAATACTATCAATTCATTACCATTTGGTAGCGTATTTATTTGTTTGTTTATTTTATCCACTGGATGCAAATTATTTTTTTTTTTTTTTCTTTCTTTCTCCAACAATTAAATATTGAAAGATTATGAATGAAGAATTGATTAAAAGTGCTGTTGATTTCTTAAAAGATCCTCATGTTGAATCTTCTCCATTAACAAAAAAAGTAGAATTTTTAGAATCAAAGGGTTTGAATCAACAAGAAATTGAAGAAGCTTTAAAAAGAGCAAATAATAATAATAATAATAATAGTACCACCATTAATAATACAACACCATCATCATCATCATCATCGTCTTATCAAAACTCACCTCCAGTTGATTATTATAATTTAAATCGACCAGCTTTACCTGAAAGATCATGGAAAGATTACTTTATAATGGCTACTGCTACCGTTGGAGTTACTTATGGTTTATATCAAGTTTTAAATCGTTATGTAATTCCATCAATTATCCCTCCAAAACAATCTTCTATTGAACAAGATAAACAAACTATTAATGAAGAATTTCTCAAAATTGATAAGGTTTTAGATCAACTTTCTAAAGAACAAGAAGATATTAAATCTCAAAATGATGAAAAATTAAAGGATATTGATACTGTAATTGAAAATGTAAATGATTTTATTAACAAATTTAATAAAGATAAATTAAAATTTGATGATGATTTAAAATTAATGAAATTGGAAATTAATAATTTAAATAATTCTGTTGAAAAAAATGTAAATTTAATTAAAGAAAATATTAATAGTGAATTAACTGAAATTAATGATGAATTAATAAGTTTGAAAAATTTAATTAAAGTTAGAAATAATCAAAATATATCAAATAATAATGTTGAATCAAGAAAAATAGCACCAGTGTCATCAATTCCATCTGCTTCAGAAATATTAAAACGTGCAAGAGAAAAGAAGGAGGAATCAAAAGTTGAAAATACAAAAACACCAACTGAAGAATTAAAAACTCAAGAACCAATTAGACCAGATGTTGTAAGGAGTGAAAGTATAACAAAAGATGGAGTAACAGCTGGTGGTATTCCATTATGGCAAATACAACATAAAGAAAAGGAAGAAAAAGAAGAAGAAGAAGAAGAACTGGAAAAGAATGCTCAACAATCTCAACAAATACCTAGTTGGCAATTAAATAATCAACAAAAAGAAGAAGAAGTTAATGAAAAACTTAAAAATATTCAACAACCATCATGGCAATTGAATCAAGAGCAATAATTTATATAAGATTTGTATTAATTAGTTTATGTATTGATATACTTTTAACCTTAGGCTCAATCTCTCGGCGTGACATATTCGTGCTAGAATTTCTGATTAAGTATAGCTTATATGTAGTCACTTCTCTGTTAAATTCAAAAACTAATTTGCAAATAACTCCTTCAATTTTTAAAGCTTTTTATTTCAAACTAATTTAAATAAAATCTCCAATCAATTTTAGTCCAAGTCATCTAGAAACAAGCTCGGCACTTTTGCTTGAGGTACAGTATATATATACCGCTATTTAATTGAAAGTTATGGACGTAAACCATATGTTCTCTGCGTTTTTAGTTTTAGCAAATTTTTGTATGGTGAAAAAAATGGCCAAAATGACAACTCAAAAATAAAATATTCGAAAGATGAGATAGTAAATAATTAGGATATATAAACCAAGGCTCCTGATCTTATAAAAATGGTATTTATTTCGAGAAACTGCTTTGGTCATGACTTATGCATCGATATTTTAGTTCGTCTCGTCCCAAATCTAAACGAGAAATTATTTTGTCGCCCGAAATTTATCGCATCAAAAAATACATACTTTCTACTCTAGTATAATTTTTATCGCGTAGGCTTCAAAAGCGATATCGTACAAACTATTCACTTTGTCGCATCGATCTAGAGCCATCTGCAAGCCATAAATCAAGCGACAACAAATTCCACACGATAATCACAAATATGAAAGCCAACAGAAGAAAGCTCTTAAACAGAAAAGACTATTGATGTATATTTCAAGCCGTTGAATCATCTCTAATACCCTCAAAATTAACAAAACAAATTTGGTGTTTGCACGACTCTGTAATATAATCACGTGATTTTGTGTCGATTTTTGAAAAAGTGTTAGCATTTGTATATGAGACCTATTTTAATGGATAGTTCTTGAGGAATTGAACAAAACATTGTATGGCGACTTTGTCTAAATCGTAAAGTGTAAAGAGTTATGGGGCTGTTTTAGTTTTCAGTGTCAGAAGTTTTTTACACAAAAGGAAAATCTCAAATTTGTACAACTTTTCTTTGGTACAAACATGAGATAAATCAACAGAAACATATCATTCAAACCAGGCATTCGTCGTTGAATTCATGTGAATGAATGTATTCATGTATGATAAGGAGTCATGTGTCTTTTCATGGTTTTAAAACGATCAAGTAAAACTTGTTTATTGCAAATTTCATATTTCATTTCATTATGGAGAATAAGGTAAATTATCAATTTTTTATAATGAGTACACTTTTTATCAATTGTTCAATTGCTACATATTAATACAAACATTGCCAATCTAAATCTAATTTTGAAATCTCCCGAATACCAGCATTTGTTAATTTGATATCATTATAAATAGCCAAGCTAAAGTAACGCATTCCAATAAATCAGTAGTCTAAATTGTTTATAGCCTATTGATTTAATTGTAGTAGGGGTGTGGAGAAATAATTAACGCAATACCTTAGCTTTAATCCAATTCAATAAATCTTTATTGTTGTAAGTACTAACAATGTTGATTATGTAAGCCCAAAGTTATAACATCAATCAAGGAACTAAGGCTAGTTGCATTTGAATTTGGTTAAACCAGTTTACAATATAGCAATTAACTGTAAAACAATTATAAAGCCAGAAAACACCACCACATCGATGTAACCTCTTGTTGAATTAACATGTATATCTTAGGCAATAAGTTTTAACTTGGAATGGGATGTTACAATCTCAATCCAAAATTAAACTATTAGAACTTTGATTCGAATGACAATTGATGATCTCGTCTTTAAGTACAATTTTTGTTACACACTTATTCCTATAGATTAGGTTTGGCTTACAATCTCTATTGCGCTTTACCACTGTTGACAATTTTCGTTTAGTCGAGCTATTTTTGAGACCATTTCATGAACATTTTGATGATTTTATTCATTTTACGGTCCCAATCGTGTTTTTATCCATTTTTCGCCCTATAACTGATAATTGACGCTTTATTATAGACTGTAAGACTGCATATAAGTGAATTTGTTTGTTTATGCTTTTATTCAATGTTGTAATTTTTGGCGCGAAATAGAATACTTTCTCGCGTTAGCTCTAGGGCGACTCGCATTAAACTCTTTTATTTATATGTTTTCAACAATAAATGTCCATCAGATAAATACTAGTTATATGAAATCTGTGAAATGTATGATCTACGGATTTCAAATACAAAATTTCAAAAATTTTTTTTGGAGTTGTCATTTTGGACTTTTTTCACCATACAAATTTTTCGAAGAATTGAAAGTTGTACATGTCTCTATTTAGGGCCGCGACTTTCAGTTAAACAATGGATTACATATATTATACATAGAACTACAGTGTTACAGTTGGTTTCGTTTGGTTTCATCTAAAATTCAAAAATTGCAAAATTTTCTCTTAAGTATGGGGAAATAAATTGAGCTTAAGGAAAATTCAACTCCACAATGAATATCAAGCTTTAAATATGATAATAATATCATGATCTGTACTCTTCAATTCTGATATGGATCAGTTTTTTTTGTGTTAAGATATTCAAAATTGCAAAACGAGATTTCAGAAGTGGTTTGAAAATTTTACAAAAATTCAAACCAAATATGGCGACTTGAAACCATTACAAATATAATATTTACATTTAGTTGAACACAGTCAGCTATATTAGAAGTCGAAAAACAAAGCCTAAATATTAATTATTTTGCAAAATAGCGCTTTTTGCCATTTTTTAAAAGTCGAATAAAGTCGCCAAAATTTTGTTTTTTCAAGGAAGATTAACATCATTGTACGTCAAATTGATTGGGGGTTTTATTTAAATCAGTTTGAAATAAAGTGTTTAAAAACTGAGGGGGGTAATTTACAAGTCAAACTTTTAGATGAATTACGAGAGACTGCATATAAGTCAATTACGTTCAAAAATTTTTTCTCTTTTTTTTTTATTTTTATTTTTATTCCATATCGCGCCAATATTTAAGGCGACAAAAAGAGTTTCTCGTGTTAGATTTTAGGCGCGACCTTTTACGAGGTTTAGTGGTGACGCGGTATATGCAGGACTGCATAAAATATTTTGCAACAATTTTTCTTTTTTTTTTTTTTTTTAGTTAATTCATCAACAATTAATCAACAGCTGAACAACGATTCAACAACTAACAATCAATAGTCTGTTTCAACTAATATTCATTCGTTCAAAAATATACTTATTTTTTCAATTCACATAGCCTGTTTTATTAACTGGGGTTTCATTTCTGTTCATTCATTTATTTATTTATTCATTCATTTGGTGTTTTTTTAATTTATATATCTTATCTAGCTATTTATCTATTCATTAGTTCCTGTAATTCTTTAATTGGTTGGTTTTTGACTTTTATCGTTGGGGTTAGTTATAAATTTTAGTCTTAATATTTTTTGCATTAAAATGATTCATCAAAAAAGGGCCTTAAATTCTGAAGCATTTCAAAATCAACTTGAAACAATTAACAATTTAAAAATTAATAATTCAAAATATAAACAACATTATCAAAAGTATAATCAAAATCAAAATTATTTACAACAAAACAAATATGCATTAGCAGCAGTGGCAGCAGCAGCAGCTATTCAACATCAAAATCAGCAACTACAATTACAACAGCTACAATTGCAACAGTTACAACAACAGCAACAACAATTTCAACAGCAACAGCAACAGCAACAGCAACAGCAACAGCAACAGCAACAGCAACAACAGCAATCTCGTTTATACAACCAACAACCACAGGTTTTTGCAGACGAGAGTTCACAATCATCTGTATCATCAGCTTCATCAACTAATCAAACTTTTCAATCAAAATTTTTAGAAAGTGATAATACTTCTCCTATTTTATTACCATCAACTTTAAAAAATTCACCTCCACCACCTCCTCCCCCACCAGGCAAATTATTTTTAAACTCAACAACAAGTGGCTCATCACCTTTGCTCAATAATTTAACTCCAACAACAACTACTTCACCGAATTTTTTAAATTCACCAAGTTTATCAAGTAGTAATAATATTTGGAATGGTGGTAGTAGTAATATTAATAGCACTGGAGGTATCTGGAATACTACAAGTCAAAAAAATGGAGGTATTTGGTAGAATAGGACATAAAGGGAGTTACTATATATAATATATATATGTATATATAGTGTTTAATTAATACATATGGTGATTTAGATTCAAGAGTGCGTTGTCACACATGGTAGCGTAGATGAACCTGAAACAATTTTTTCGTGTTTCAAAATTAAAAAATATAAACAATAAAAATAAAATATTCAAATTTATTACCAAATTATGAATAAAATACAATTGATTAAATTGTATATATCAAGATTAATTCATTCATTGGTACCTCAAGAATTTGGTGATGAATATATTGCAAGCTTATCCAGTGAAATCTCAGAGAAATTATTAAATTCTTCACTGCAAAAATTTGATCTTTCAATTGTTGTAAATAAAATAAAAGTTCAATTTTTAAATAACGGTTTCGATCAAGAATGGATTGAATTTCAAAATATAATAACAGAATTGACAAACTTCAAAAGTATAGATCAAATTTGCAATTATTTGATTTTCTTAAATTCATTAAACAATCCAAATGAAGATTATCAATACCAACCTACATTTAAAGTACCAGAAAATGCAACATTATCTCAAATAATACAACCATATTATAAAACTTTGAGTGAAGAAACAATTGTATTGTATCTACCTTATGTGTTATTAGGATCAGAATCAAAATTATTCAAATTTAAAAATAATAGTATAATAATTCCAAATGATATAAATAATAGTTTTAGTTTATTATTAAAAGAAATTTTTGAAATTGCATTACTTTATAAACAATTGGAGTTATGTATACAAGAAAATAAAGGAAAATTCAAATCATCAATTAAATCTGC
The DNA here is from genome assembly GCA_947670415.1 of Insectozyma verbasci. Classification (NCBI taxonomy): domain Eukaryota; kingdom Fungi; phylum Ascomycota; class Pichiomycetes; order Serinales; family Debaryomycetaceae; genus Insectozyma; species Insectozyma verbasci. The sequence goes on along the minus strand of CANTUO010000001.1, from coordinate 1,457,864 downwards.
ATTTATCTCAATGTTGGAAATACAAATCAACAATTACGTAAAAGAAATCAATTTATTATTCAGTACTAGTCCAACCAATTTAATACAGATCTATTCAGGGTTATATTCATGGTTATTTAAACTTCGATTTTTGTATAGATGCAGTAAGAAGCTCAATTTAGAAGGATTTGCGTTTATATCATTTATGCATAGATTTACAAATTTCGACAATCAAATTAGCGATTTTGCAAAATTGATTTTTAGTGAGATAGTAAAACCTTATTATAACATTATGGAACATTGGCTTATCAAAGGTGAATTAACAGATGAAGGAGAATTTTTCATTTCTTTTGATCTGTCTCAAAATGAATTTAATAAAATAATCAAGTTTGATCAAAACAAAGTGTTGCCCAAGTTTTCAAAAGAGGTTGCGAATAAAATATATCAAATAGGTAAAACATTGATATTCCTAAATAAATACTGTCGAGAGTTGAGATGGGTAAATGAATTTAATTTGAAATATTCAAATATTATATTCAATGACAACAAAGGTTTAATTAGTATGAGTGATAATGCAATTATTAATTTAGTAAGTCAACAATATGAAGAAATAGTGAGTTATCTTACGTTGGTTATACATTCAAAGAACAATTCATTTGAACATTTCAAAAATTTAAAAAAAATTTATTTTATGCAATATAGTGAATTTATTGAAAGTATAATGTGTAAAGGATATGATGTATTCAATCAACAAGCAAGTCAAATATCACCAACTTATTTAAACAAAATACTACAGGAGAGTATTTCAAAATCATCAATTAAAAATTTTGATGATAAAAATAGAATCGATTCAAGAATAATAAATAGTGGTGCAAATGGATTTGGATGGGAATTATTTACCGTAGAATATAGAATAGATGATTTACCAATGAGTTATATTTTATTTGAAGGACAGCAGCATTTAAAATATTTGAAAATATTTCATTTTTTATGGAATTTAAGACATTTACAATTTTTATTAAATCAGGATTTTATATTATATAAACAATTAAAAAATATAAAACAAGCCAAAGTCATTAATATTATTCGGTTCAAATTTGCAAAGTTTATAAATGAGTTAATCAATTATTTATCTTTTGAGATTATAGAAGAAAGCTTTGAAACATTCATCATAGAAAAATTATTTTATAATAATGATTTAGTTTTAAATAAACTGTTTATGAATTTACCTGACACTATAAGTGGATTCAACGTCAATCAATTCACAATTGATCAATTAATAAACCTTCATGAAAATTATCTCGATAATATTATAAATACCAAGATATTTAATGAAAATATCAAGGGTAAAAAATCAAATCAAAGTTTTATAAATCAAATTTATAAATTATTTCAAATAATTTTTACATTTTTAAATACATCAAAAGAATTTCATTCATTGGGTTTAAATTATAACCTGTTAATTATTAATAATCAATCAAGTGAATTTGAACAAGATTTACAAAATATTCAAGATGAAATGAATAAACTTTTGACTAAATTAGATCAAGATATTTATAAACTACAATATGGGCCTCAATTATATGTTTTGAAAGAAGATTTAAAGTTAGATCTTGAATTGAAGAATTTAAATAGAATGATTTAATGTAGTACTTGAAGAATTTAAATAGAATGATTTAATGTATTAATTGAAGAATTCAAATAGAACGCTTTAATGTATTATTCTTTTTTTTCTTCCACACTTGAAACAAGTCTATACCGATGATTAAAATAACGAAATCTAAACTTTCGTAAATTACTTGTCAATTGCTCAATTTCTATTACCGAAATATCACAAAGTAAATTTCAATAATGTATATTACTATATTACAACAGATGAGTTTATTAAGCGCATAATGATGAAAGTATAAAAATAATTTTCGTATTTACATCATCTAAAAAAATCATGTGACTTGAAAATTAGAAAAAAGTTACCGCGGGACAATTTAAAAAACTGAAAAATTTTGGTACAATAGATACAAACGCCATTGAATAAATCAGTGATTGAATAACACTATTTTAATAGAAGATACGATTTGTAACGATATAGTTCGTTTGAAAAATGGTACTGTTTTTCATATGAAGATATATCAAATTATGGTTAAATTTAGAATCATCATCATGATCATCATTATATCTCACAAAATGGTTCATGAAAGCATCTTTATAGATTGCAATTAATTTCTCAATATATCAAACGACCATGGTTCAAATTGTTTATAGATACAAAAGATTTAATCTCAGGTCAAGTTTAATTTTAATTTTGTGATTTCTCCAGATTTGATTTTGATTTTTTTTTTTTTTTTTTTTTTTTTTTTCTTCTTTATATAAAAATCTCAACAATATAATAAATATATATATATTTGTATATAATTCTTATTCATTTTAATAATTTTTCAACTTTTGTTTTATATCAATTTATATTTTGATTATTGAAAAGTTTTTATTTATTTATTTTATTTATTTATTTATTCTTAAAAAATGGATGAAGTAGACTCAGCAGTTGATTCAGTTTTAGTTGAAAATGTTAAATCATTTGTTAGTGGTGGTTTTGGTGGTATTTGTGCTGTTTTATCAGGCCATCCTTTTGATTTAGTTAAAGTTAAATTACAAACTGGTGCTTATAATAGTTCTATTCAATGTGTAAAAAGTACAATTGCAAAAGATGGGTTATTAGGTTTATATAGAGGAGTTTTACCACCTTTAATTGGGGTAACTCCTATGTTTGCAGTTTCATTTTGGGGTTATGATGTTGGTAAAAAATTGGTTGGTAATTTTACTGGTAAATCTATTGAAAATTTCACTATCAAAGATATTTCAACTGCTGGTTTTATTTCTGCTATTCCAACTACATTAGTTGCTGCTCCAATGGAAAGAGTCAAAGTTGTTATGCAATTACAAGAAGGTGCTAAGAATTCAATGGGTCAAACAGTTAAAAAAATATTAAAAGAAGGTGGTATACAGTCATTATTTAAAGGTACTATTGCCACTCTTGCACGTGATGGTCCTGGTTCAGCTTTATATTTTGCGACTTATGAATATTTAAAAGAAAGATTATCAACTCCAGGTCAATCATTATCCATTGGTCCTATTATGTTCAGTGGTGGTATGGCTGGTGTTTCAATGTGGTTAGGTGTGTTCCCAATTGATACAATTAAATCTACTCAACAATCATCAAATGTAAAAGTTTCAATTGTACAAACAACCAAAAATATTTATGCTAAAGGTGGTATTAAAGCCTTTTTCCCTGGTGTTGGCCCGGCTTTAGCTAGATCATTCCCTGCTAACGCAGCAACTTTCTTGGGTGTTGAAGTTGCAAAAAATGCATTGAATAAAGTTTTGTAGAAATTTTCTCGGAAATCTTCAGTTTTATTTCATTATATCTATTTATTATTTATTCTTTAATACACATAAAAGTTCTTGTTTAATTAAATTTAATGTAATTTAATTTTAATCTTGACTCCGTTGTTTGTAACTGATTAGTTAGATGTGTTAAATAATTTGTAATATCTTTAAACAACAAATGAATGCGATCCCAAGAAAAGTTGTAAACGCCGCCAACATAAAATTACAGCAATCGGATGTTTTAAATATAAAAGTGTCCTCGCAATAGATGTTCAAATGCTTCCTCATCTGTAACATACATTTTTTAGGCTTTATAACGTTCACTTGTGAAAAAGTTAGTTTCAGTGCTAATTCGTTCAAAATTTGTGAAACTGTTACCTAGTTCAACTACCGCAGTATGGGGAGCCTTCAATATGAATTTTATAAGTATCTTTGAAAGCAAATGCTCTAAGATAGTATAAGAAATACCTGTAGCAAAGTTTTCATTCATTTTAATCAAAATATATGACACTTCTGAAATTGAAAAAGTAAATTTAGCAGCAATTTTGGGAAGAATAATTGATCAAATTGACTCTGAAACATTCCAACGACTTATCAAAAAGGTAGTTTGAAACTATCATATCTAGATGCAGTAAAGTACTTCCGTTTAAATAAGAACCGAATTGTAATGCTTACAGTTTTTTTTTCATTGAGTTAGATATAGGTAATATTTGTTGAAATATCAGGGCTTTTAATTCTTTTTTTTTTCTTTTTTTTTTTAATAAATGATGTTTCATGTTTCATCGCGCGATCTTAGATTTATTTTGCGCTTTTTTTCGATTGAGTTTAAATTGCTCTAACTTAAATATAAGCACATAATTATGGAGTTTGTTTACTAGAGTGTCTAGAAATGCTAATGTACTTCAAAAAATCATCAGAAATGCAATTTTAATAGAAGCAAAGAATTTTGTTAAGATAGAACTCGCTAGGACGTCGAACCAGCATACACAGCGTAAAAGGCTACTATCTTGACCCTTAGACCACATTCCTCTATATCTATATCTATAATCTTTTTATATGGCGCAGATGCATTTGAATTTATTTAACGCTTCAATCTAATTCAACTACTTGATTTATTGAAGACAAGGTTAGTCTCCGAGATATTCAACTTGAAAGGGGTAGGTGCAGAAGAGTCTTCTGAGTCTGCGACTTATTCAAAATAAATTTAGTCAAGTACAAATGAACCTTAGGGACGTAGTATTGAAAACAATTTGTGATAACAACTCTAATTATAAAGAGTCAATTATTAAATTCTAAAAGAATAATTACCATGGTTTCATTATAAAAAAGAGCTTCAGTTATGTAGAATTAACCATACATCTGTAAATTCGTTTAATAGATATAATACATGGAGTCGTGTTTATAGATCAACAGAAAAAAACTGATTGTTTCTGATAAATTTAAAATTTAACCAAACTGAACGAAAAAAACCAACAAAATCAGTTATCAACAACGATAAACAATTTATAAGTTAGAATTGTACAAAATGACTTTATCAGATGAACAAGTATGTACTTTGAAAAAAAATATCATAAATTACATTTTACTAACAATTCAAGGTTAAATCTGAGCTTACTAAAATGCAAGCTTTTATTGAAAAAGAGGCAAAGGAAAAAGCTAAAGAAATAAGATTAAAAGCAGATGAAGAATATGAAATTGAAAAAGCATCAATTGTAAGATCAGAATCATCAGCTATAGATTCAACATATGAGCAAAAATTGAAAAAAGCAAGTTTATCACAACAAATTACTAAATCAACGATTGGTAATAAAACAAGATTAAAAATTTTGAGTGAAAAGGATGCAATTTTAAATGAAATTTTTGATAATGCAGAAAAAGAATTGAAAAAAATTGCAACAGATGAAAAAGAATATAAAAAAGTATTAATTGGTTTAATTGAAGAAGGTGTTTTAGCATTAATGGAAAATAAAATTACATTAAGAATTAGAGAAGCTGATAAAAAAATTGTTGAAAGTGCAATTGAAGAAGCAAGTAAAAATTTCGAGGATAAAAGTAAATTTAAAGTTGATATTTCAATTGATGAATCTGAATATTTGTCAAAAGATATTGCAGGAGGTGTAGTTATTATAAATGGGTCTGGTAAAATTGAAGTAAATAATACATTAGAAGAAAGATTAAAAATATTATCAGAAGAAGCATTACCAGCAATTAGATTAGAATTATTTGGACCATCACCAACTAGAAAGTTTTTTGATTAACAGTATAGTATATATAGTGTAGTGTATGTGTATATATACTGTTATATAGAGTATAAGTATTATCATCATCATCATCACTCGTATATATATATTATATAAGTATTAATTCTTTTTCGCATTGCAACAATTTAAATGTTGGCACGGTTAAATACTTATCATTTACCAAAATTGTCAAGTATATTCTATCGGTATAATTCAACAATATACAACACTACTAATAATAAACTACCCAATAAGTTTGGTCCTCCTTTTGAAATTCCAAATCATTTACATAAAAAAATAAAACCGATTCAACCAAATGATCATTATGTTTCATGTACAATTTTTAATCAAAATGGTAAAATCACTGCTGTTTCAAAAAAATATCCCAAGATGTTGTTTTTAAAGAATAATCATTTATTTCCAAGAGATTTAAGAAAAATTGATACTTCTTCAATCGATGTTGTACCAGTAATAATGATTCGTGAATCTAATGCAATTTTAGTCAATTTATTACATATAAAAGCTATTATAAAAAAAGATTCAGTAATGGTATTTGATACTTCAAATTCTGAAATAGCTAAAAGATTGGGAATTTTTATGTATGATTTAGAATTAAAATTACAAAGTAAAACTTTATTAAATTCAAAATTTTATGAATTTAGAGCTTTAGAAACAATTTTAATTAGTGTAATGAATTATCTTGAAATAGAAATTAAATCTTATTCTCAACAATGTGGTTTAATATTAAGTGAATTAGAAGATGAAGTTGATAGATCAAAATTACAAAAATTGCTAATAAAATCTAAAAAATTGTCAAGTTTTCATCAAAAGGCAATATTGATTCGTAATGTATTAGAAGATTTATTGGAAAATGATGAAGATTTATCAGGAATGTATTTAACTAATCCAAAAACATACAATGCAAATACAGATTTAAATGATTTTGAAGATTTGGAAAATATTCTTGAATCATATTATAGACATTGTGATGAATTTGTTCAACAAGCAGGAAGTTTATTAAATGATATTAAAGCAACAGAAGAGATAATCAATATTATATTAGATACAAATCGTAATTCGTTAATGTTATTTGAATTGAAGATTACAGTATATACCTTGGGATTTACGGTTGCAACGTTATTACCAGCATTTTATGGAATGAATTTAAAAAATTACATAGAGGATTCAAATTTGGGTTTTGGAATAATTATTGTTTTGTCAGTTATTCAAGGCGCCTGTATAACTTGGTTCAATTTTAAAAAATTACATAAGGTACAAAAATTGACAATGATGAACAATGGACTTATGATCAAGCCTCAAAGATCATTTAATTATAAATTGCCATTAAAAAAACTATTCTTTGGACGTGGTAATAAACAATTTGATAGACCTACGAATAATGAGAAAGACGTAATATGGAGGATGATAAACGATGATAAACCTTTAAAATAATGTACATATTAATATATATTAATCAGACTCAACTTCATTATCTGAATCGGATTTATTTACAATAGCTTCATCTTCATTTTCTTGATCACTTTCAACGTATGTTGGTAAAATATTATCTTTTTCCTCGTTAATAATTATATCTCTAACTTCAGTATCATCATCATCGAATTTTTTGTGTTTTGAGGAAGTTATTGGTTGAGCAGATGGATCTTCTTCTGGTTTAATCAAAGTACCTTCTACCGAAATCATTTTACCGGTGGTATATATGGACTTTATCGTGAACACTAATTTACCTTCTACTCTTATGCCATTTTCATTGATCCAATGACCAAAATTTTTATTACTATTATTATCAGTTTCTACTTCATCTATCTCACTATATTGAAATGACCAATTTTCGGGTATTGAATTTCTTTTGATTGAACAATTAAAAGTATCAAAAATCAATAAACCTATATGTGAAGGTGATTGTAAATATACATCACCAGATAAAATATCACCGATTTGAGGTCTGAAGATCAAAAAATCAACCGAAATCCAAAAAAACATAAATGGTGTATTACCTTCAATTTTACCTAATTCATAAGACTCAGAACTTGAATTTGAAAATCTCAAATTTGAATAACTCACTATTATACCTCTGAGTTTGGAATAATATGTCATTAATAGGGGATCTAAATGTTGTTGTTTTATTCCATCCATTGGATCATTTAATTTTGCAGGTGATAATAATATATAAAGTGATGTTGATATTTTCTTGAAACATTCTGAAAACCCTTGAGAATTTATTGAATTCAAAAATTTTTGAGCCAATTTTCTTTTCTTTACTGAAGTTGTTATATCTTGACCATTCTTTGACATTTTTGGGTTGGTGTATATTTTTTTTTCAATCGATATAAGATTTGATGAGATGTATAGAAAAATCGCGCCGCATCGCCTAATTTATAATTTTTCACCTTTTATTAAAATTGGTATAATACCACCTGTTGGAATTGTAAATTTTCTATGTCCTACGACTGTTATAAAAGATCTAATTGTACCAGCATGAGATGTTATATTTATTATCTCATTGTTGTCATAATCAAAAATTTGTTGTAATACTTTATTAATTCTCAAAAATTGTTCATGTAAAAATTCTTTCCTTGGTAAATACTTGTCAAACAATAAATCTTCCTCTGTAAAATCAGAATTGAAATCAGAATTGATTATAATGTTTGGGTATCTCTCTAATAACTCGGATTTTCTTGACCTTTTATGACATAAATGTAAACCTATTGTTTCTCTTAGATTTTCAATTATTTCAACTTTATGACTATCCCATATTATATTATGAGTTTCTATCGGTCTTGTTAATGGTGATGAGTAAAAGTTTTGCGGAAATGGTGCTTGATTCTCAATTAGTTGATATTTCCATTGTTTGTGATTTTCTAATGCTTGTTGTTTACCAAGATCACTTAATTCGGAGTCAGGACCCCAAATAATTTCACCATCTGTACCTAAATATCTCCACTTATTAAACCACTCATCTTTGGAAAATCTTGCTGATGCTATATTATTCATTGCTTGTCCATGTCTACTGAAAAAGATCAATTTATAAGAAACATTGTTGGAAGATGACTTATTTAACTCATTCAAGGTTGAAACTATTTCTGGCCAGGGCTTCAAAATACCAAAATCTTCAGTTAAATAATTAAACATCATGTCGTTAGTTTGTGGATCAGATTGTTCGAAAAATCCATCCATTGATGAAAATTTCCAACGAAATTTCTCCGGATAAACATTGGTATGCTCATTTAAAACTTGATAGTATTTCTCATCTTCATCGAGATCTCCATGCGCATCAAAACGATCTCTTTCATTTGGTAAAGTCATAATAAAAATTTAATTTAAATTAAATAAAACTCTGAAAAATTGATAAATACACATGAGTATAAATTTGTTTCTAGTTTAAAGATAAAGACATTAATATATACATATGATTGATTAGGGATTTATTGATCTAAAAGCGAAAGAAGTAAATTTTGGACATCATTAATCAAATTTCCATAATTAGACGCCATAAGAATTTGAATATTCGGTTAAAAAATTAATTTTTCCATACATATAAAATTGTAAATGGTTACTTTTTTTTTTTTTTTTTTTTTTTTTTTACTATTTACATTTTTCAATTTACGGCGATGTTTTTTTTATTTTTTATTTTTTTTTTTTTATTTTTTTTTTTTTTTTTTTTTATTTTTCAATATTGAACTAAAAGAGACAAAGTTTAAATGCATAAAGATTAAGTAACGATATGTCAGAAGAGAATAATTTACATACAGAAATTAAAAACGAAACGAATATTGATGATTCTGAGATTCATTTTGATATAAAAGATGATGATGGACCTAAATATAAAAAAATCAAAATTGAAAATAATGAAGTTGAAAAATCAGCAATAGAAAATAATTCTTCAAATGGTGATTCTAAGGTGGTTGTTATACCACCTAAAAAACCGCAACTATTCTATACGCCTTTGAAAACGGGATTAGTTTATGATGTTAGAATGAGATATCATGCAAAAATTTTTACAACCTATACAGAATATACAGATCCTCATCCTGAAGATCCAAGAAGAATCTATAGAATTTATAAAAAATTAGTTGAAGCTGGTCTAATTACTGATAGTGATTTATCAGGAATTGAAGAGATTGGTCCTTTGATGTTAAAAATTCCAATTCGTGAAGCTGACGCAGAAGAGATTTTAGAAGTTCATTCCGAAAAACATCTTGAATTTATTAAATCGACTGAAAATATGTCAAGAGATCAATTATTATACGAAACTGAAAAAGGTGATTCTATATATGTCAACAATGATAGTTATTTATCTGCAAAATTATCGTGTGGAGGCACTATTGAAGCTTGTAAAGCTGTTATTGAAGGTAAAGTCAAGAATTCATTAGCAATTGTTAGACCTCCAGGTCATCATGCAGAACCCGATACTCCTGGTGGCTTTTGTTTATTTAGTAATGTTGCTGTTGCTACAAAAAATTTACTTAAAAATTATCCTGAACTGTGTAGAAAAATCGTTATACTTGATTGGGATATTCATCATGGTAATGGTACACAAAAGGCGTTTTATGATGATCCAAGAGTTTTATATATAAGTTTACATCGTTATGAAAATGGAAAATTTTATCCAGGTACAAAATATGGAAATTCAGATCAAGTTGGACAAGGTGAAGGTGAAGGTTTTAATATCAATATACCATGGAGAAACCATGGTATGCATGATGGAGATTACGTTTATGCTTTTAATAAGGTTATTTTACCAGTAATTATGGAATTTGACCCCGATTTAATGATTGTTAGTTCTGGATTTGATGCAGCAGATGGCGATATGATTGGTTTGTGTCATGTTAGTCCAGCTGGCTATGGTTACATGACTCATATGTTGAAAGGATTAGCAAAGGGTAAATTGGCGGTGGTTTTAGAAGGTGGCTACAATCTTGAAAGTATTAGTAAAAGTGCATTAGCTGTTGCAAAAGTTTTGATTGGTGAACCGCCAGAAAACACTATCACTTCACAACCACATTCCGAATCGATAGAGGTTATTGATGAAGTTATAAAAATTCATTCAAAATACTGGAAATGTCTCAACAATCATGGTATACCAAAAACGTCATTTGATGATGTATATGATTTACAAGATTTAGACAAAGCAAGATTTAATTTGATAAATTTAGCAGATTCCATAAGATCTTATCAAGCAAGTAATTTATTTACCAAAAGAAATTTCATTAGTATTCCAATTATTAATAACCCAATATTTACAATCGATTTACCTAATCAAGTGGATGATTTAATTTTAGCATCTCCAGATATACAAGATTGTAGTACTATTATACTATCCATTCACGATCCACCTGAAGTATGGGCTAACATTAACCCAATAAATGGAACTATAGAATCAAATTCATCAATTGTATTAGAGCATCCATTGACATCAATTATCGATAAAATTGAGAAAGAAAACGATTCAAGTAACAAAGAAAAAATTGGGTTTATAGATATCAATATCCCTTCATATCAGTTAATAATACCTGGATTGTCTTCATCACCAACTCCATCATCAACAACAACATCATCATCATCAACTAGTTACAATCCAAATATTTTTGCACAAGAAATTCTATTATATCTTTGGGATAACTATTTATCCTATTTCAATAACTTGAAAAAATTAATATTAATAGGTATTGGAGAATCATATCTGTCCATTTTGAACTTGTATAGCAAGCGTCCATCACAAGAAATCAAAGAGTTGGTAAAAGTAACTATTGCATTTATAAATCGTACAAATATTAAACCACTAGTTCCTGTAATGGACGAGTCAATGGTTGAATGGTTTTATACGAATTCATTTATATTCACAAGCAATTTCAATCCAACATGGCATAATGCATCAAATCAACCCTCTTCTATTAATGGATCAATAGCAGAAGTTGATGAACTTAAAAGACCTAGAAAAAAATTTGGTAGAGTACTAAAATCTAATAGTGACGGTTTATTTGACATAATTAATGAAAAATTTGATGAATGTGTCGATATTATTTTGGATGAAATAGAAGAAGAATCTAGTACAGAATGAAATTAGCTAATTGTATATTTACTCTAATATAAATGATGGAAACTTTTTGGAAAATTGTTGTTCTAAATCATCTAAATCAGGTATCGATATTTCACTACCATCACTTACTCTTCTTAAATTTTCATTTGATTTGAGATGTTTTGGTTTAGTTGGTTTCTTTGGAGGTGATTTGAGGGGCTTTCTCGGTTGTTGTCTTTTATCATTATTAGTTGCTGGTTGGGTTTTTTGCATAATATTATTTCTATTTGATGATAAATTTTTAGGAACCTTAGGTGGAGCCAAAACTTTTGGTTTACTATTAATTATATCAATCTCATCTGAAGCTTTGTTATCAGTAAATCGACCATAACCTTGAGCAGTTTTTTGGATCGAAGAATTTTCATTATTGTTAAGTAATTGTTGCATTCTTTTTTGAATTGATAATTTTGCTGGCTCTTCATTAATAGTGTTTTCATTTATTGATTCATCAGATCGAGATTTTTTACTATTACCTGTTAGGATATTTTTCAAACTTTTTCTTCTTGAAGTGATTGATGAACCTGTATTATTAGCACTAATTGTAGTACCTCCAGAGCTAATTTTTCTAATGTTATTCCATGCACTTTTTATACTTCCTCCAGTGTCATGTCTTTGATTTAATTTTTCTTCTTCTTTAGATTTCAAAAATTCTAATGTGGAGCCATCTTGATAAAAATTTTGATTCAATTTTTCACTACTCTTTGCTGTTTCATTTCTGATATAATCTTTAATAGATGGACTTGATTTGTTACCTTGTGAATATATTTTCGGTTTATGACCATCATCATAATAAGCACTCAACGGCCGGGAAACTTTTTTTATTGGCTCACCATTAAAAGGCGTAACAGTAGTTTTCACTTTTGATTCTAAAAATTTCTTTTTGTTTATAGAAGCAAATGGATCTTGAACAACTGATCTTTTAACATCTTCAGTAAGTTTTTCAGGAACATTTTGTTTTTGTTTAATTTGAGTTGGAGTTTGTTTTAATTTTAATTGCTCTCTTACACTAAATGGAATTACATTTGGTATACTCTTTTCACCTTTCATTGAAGAAATTTCTCCTAACAACTGAACCGCATTTGGTCTTCTTCTTGGATCAGCTCGTAAACAAACCTTTATTATATTTTTCAATCTATGTGAAAAAAACAGACCTGGAGCATCCTTAAACTTCAAATTTTCAGTAGAATTTAAAATACAAGTTTCTAAGTCTTGTAAAGATTGTTGTTGAGGATTTTCAAATGGTGTAGTATAATAACATAATTTGTATAAAAAGATACCTAAAGCCCATATATCTGATTTATCATCAATTGGAAATCCCTTAGTTAAATCTATCATTTCAGGAGCTCTATATTGAGGTGTCGTATGTTGCATTAAATCATCTTTTAAAAGTTGTAGCTCTTGTGGTGTTTTTGGAGGGGGTAAATAGTTAACAGATGAACCAAAATCGCATAATTTAAAAGTACCTTTTGAATCAATCAATACATTTTCAATTTTAATATCTCTATGAATCAATGGAGGTGCTAAATGATGACACATTGCAACACCTATCGTAACTTGGTAAAATATATTTATAATCTCTGATTCGGTTAATTTGTTAACCAATCTTGTATTCATAAAATCTATTAGTCCGTTATTTTCACAATATTCCATTAATAAAAATACTTCATATTGTTGTTGTGATGTATCTGAATTGTTATTTGATTCTAGTCTAGAAGCATGAGAATCTATATATGAGACAATATGTTCATTACCTCTTAATCTTCTCATAGCATCAACTTCTTGTCGTAATAAACTTAATTGCCATTTACTCGGAACAACAACTCTTTTCAAACAAGCTATCTTAGATCCTTGAAACGGAGGATCTATATTACAAGTATAAACATGAGCAAACCCACCTTCTGAGATATATCTAATGATTGAAATATTATGTGATCCAACAACTAATTTTGTACCTGGGTTATAAGCATTTGGAGGAGGCTGAGGCATAGTAATATATATACATATATATATATAAGAATGAGTGTTATAACTAGATACAACCTTTTTTAAATCAAACTATTAAATATTAATCTTGCAACCTTTAATGAAGTAATTATTGAAATCTAATAGTAATGAATATTCGTTGATTTTGAATTTGAAACACGACTGATTTGAAAAATTAACCAAACAAGTTTATAAAAATTTCTTAATAAATAAATAAATTCAAATGACTTTCAAGAAAATTCACAAAAATTCTTGAATTATGAATCATTAATTACTAATCATTATGTAGTAAATATTATTGAAAAATGAAATATAAACTCATCAAGAGTTTTTTGTGCATAAAAATTAAGAAATACAAAGTCAGGTTTTTGTATATTAGTTTAGTTCCTTATCAATTTCAGTGAACTTGTTGAATTAAAGTTCGTCATCTGATCAAATTCAAATTTTGAAGTTGTTACGGTATATGCTAAGCATCTCATGAATTAGATTGGGCGCATTATTTTTTGCGCATCGCTTTTGAAAATTATTTACTCCTTAATTATAATCATCACTACTCCCTTTTTACAGTTATGAAATTATATTTTGAAGCAGAAAAAGTATTAAAATCTAAAAATACTAATAATGGTAGTTTACAATCACGAATTTTTAATGATAAATCTTTAAAAAATGATCCAAAACATATCTTTGCTTTAGTTTACTCAACATTGAAATATAAACCATATATTAATGAAATAATTAAAAAATCTAAAATAAAAAATGATAATAAAAAAATCAAAATTTCGAATGAATTATTATTATTATTAATTCATGATTTGAATTTTTCATCTAAAGGTAGAATTCAAAGTGGTAAACATCCTATTAAAGATTTTATAATGTCTTACAAAACTAGATTACATTCAGAACTTATTAAGTTAAAATTACGATATAAAGTAAAATCAATTGATCAGTTACCTACTCATGATTTGGATGATGAAACTCCAATCCGTTGGTTTAGAATAAACACAATAAAAATTACTCAAGAACAATTTTATAAAAAACATGAAAAGTTTATAAATTCATTTCAACCAGTAATTTCAATAGAGGATTTAACTGAAATAGGAATGATTTATAAGGACGATTATATACCGAATCTTTTTGGTGTATCACCTAAAGATAAGATCACAACATCTGAGCCATATAAGTTGGGAGAAATAATAATTCAAGATCGTGCTTCATGTTTCCCAGGTCACATATTAAATGCAGATCCAAATGATCAACATGTCAAAGTTATAGATGCTTGTGCTGCTCCAGGTAATAAAACAACTCATTTGGGATCTTATATATCAACAAAGGAGGACGCAGTAATTTATGCATTTGAAAGAGATAAGAAAAGAGTTGAAATATTAAAGAAAATGTCTGAATTAGCAACTGGTATAAAACATAAACACTTGATACAAGTTACAAATGCTGATTTCACATCTATTGATCCAAATGACTTTCCGGATGTAACAGGTTTAGTTGTTGATCCATCATGTAGTGGATCTGGTATATTTGGTAGAGCATTAGAAGAAGAAGATAAACAAGAAGTCGATGAACAAAGATTAAAAAAATTGGCTAGCTTTCAAGTAGCAATTATGAAACATGCATTATCATTTCCTAATGCAAGAAAAGTAGTTTACTCAACTTGTTCAATACATGAGCAAGAAAATGAAAGAGTAGTAATTGATTTATTGATTGATGATAAAGTTAAGGAACAAGGTTGGAAATTGGCAGACAAAAAGTTTGTAATTCCAGAATGGAAAAGAAGAGGTATTCCAGAGGAGTTTGCAACAATTTCCAGGGATGAAAAATTTTGTCGACAATTAGCAGATGGTTGTGTACGATCAAAGCCAAAAGAAGATGGTGGTATTGGTTTTTTCGCAGCATGTTTCGTCAGAGATGATACTATAAATAGAGAAAAGAATGAAACGATGAATAGTTCGTAAATTCAAAAGAACAATATACAAAGTTTATATGAAAAAACTAGATTTAAACAATTGTGGCGATAAAAAAAAGCGCTTATTGCTTTTGAAATGCTTGTATTATATATAATAGGTGTCAATCTAGCATTCAACGTTTTTAGCAAGTACATCATATGAATAAATAAAAATGGTCTTATTTATCGAATAATGTGTAATTTGATTAGATCTTAAATAGTCATACTATATAATAAAATTGCGCTTCCGGACTATTATATTATTTTTAGGGCCGGAAAAATTCTATTAATAGATCTTACAGATCTGGCGAGACATTAAAATGAAATAATGATTTTTTAAAGAACGTAGAAGATGATCAGATATTCTATATTTTGCCATAGTAGTAGAATCTGCTACGATTTGAGTATGCATGTATGGTAATTAAAGGTAGTGAAAGTTGATAAGATCTGCAAATTATAGTTTTGCCTACAAAGATAACCAAAAATTCGTAAGTAACAAACCATAAGATATGGCATCAAGAGTTGTGGGCGAATTAAATTATTTACACTTACTGTGGAAACCTTCCATAATAAGCAATGACTCTTAAAATAATCTACAAGAATGGGGGTATTTTGTACAATTTCATGAAGAACAAACAAACGACATTTTATTTCAATTTTTAGATTTCAGTCGTATAATTTTTTTAGTGCCTATGTTTCTTTTTCCTTTTTTTTTGTGCCGTTCGAATAAATGGG
This sequence comes from Insectozyma verbasci, assembly GCA_947670415.1. Lineage (NCBI taxonomy): Eukaryota > Fungi > Ascomycota > Pichiomycetes > Serinales > Debaryomycetaceae > Insectozyma > Insectozyma verbasci. The sequence goes on along the minus strand of CANTUO010000001.1, from coordinate 1,441,492 downwards.
TGCAACATTAATTTCATTTTTAGCCCTGGTTTTTATAACGAAAACAAATTGATTTCCTTCAATCTGATTGAATATAGATAATACTTCTTTAGATCGACCATTTTTGTGACATTTTTATATCACACAATTGTCATCGATATATAGAAAGAAAAACACTTGAGATATCTGTATATATAGAGATTTGAATTAACAAGATGTTCAAAATTATAATCTTGACATTGACAGGTCCAAGAATATCAGAAGATCTCTTAAATTTTTTCCAAATAATTTCTTGGAAAGACTAATCGAATAGAAGATAGTACGCGCTTCTAATATTCTTGGTATAATTACTGACTTTTAATTACTGACTTTTTATTAACAAAAAAACACATACAAAACATTAAGGTTTTTGCATTTTGATGCCATTTACTTGAGTAATTTTCTACTTGTGTAGTGGATCTTAATTAATTGCCTCAAGTGATTACACTGTTTTAGCCCATTCAAGATCGACTCCACATAAGATGATCTAAATCTATTTAGAGTATAGATACTATTGACCTCCACTAAAATTTGGGTCAACTAATGGCACAATAGTTTGCTTAATATTTAATCGCAAACGTTTTAGAAATAGTCTTTGAGGGTTTGGTATATCTAACTTTTACGAACTGAATAATAATCAAGCTCAAAATGCCATTAGAAATTTAAGACTTGATGCTGGCCTAATGTATTGTAAAGGAGATTGCCTCGAATTTTATATTATCATCTTTCCGATTACAGCAGTTAATTATTAGAATAAGTGATAATACATTCATATACTTTTATGATACGTGATATTGTTTTACAAAATCAATAATCAATCTTTTGTTTCAAAAAAGAAATTATAATGTCGTTCATTAATAGTGGAATAAAAAAAAAAAAAAAAAAAAAAAAAAAAAATAAAATAAAAACCAGTTGGCTGTTTATTGATAATGAAATTGGTGTAATTAATTTATTATGAGTGGATATATGACTAATATAAATATAAGGTAAGATCTACTAATCGCTTTTTGCAGTATTTTTGAGTTTTGTTACTTGAAAACTTGATTTTAGATAGAGTTTGATTTATTTTTCATAATGAATAAAATCAGAGCCATACTTAAAGGTGATAATCAAGGTGAAGACAAAATTAGTAATGTTAATACTGATGAAATAGACTCATCTGATCATTACAGTAATGAAAAAACTACTCAACCAAATATTGAACATAAGGTTGTTAATGATGATTATGAAGCCGATAGAAAATTACACGATTTAGATTTAGTTGTTTCAAAATCACAAGAATTTGATCCTATTACTTCAAATTTAGCGAAAGATGTTTTAGACGATGATTATGCAGCAGTGCATGTTGAAGATGATTCAGCATTTCCAGAAGTTAGAGGTGCTGTTCCAAGTTTTGATGATCCAACTTTGCCTCAAAATACTATTAGAGCTTGGGTTTTAGGTTTAATTTTAACAACTATTGGTTCTGCTATGAATATGTATTTTTCATTGCATAGTCCTACAATTACTATAACGACTATGGTTACTTCAATTTTAGCTTATCCTTTAGGTAGATTTTGGGCATGGGCTATACCAAATTGGAAATTATTTGGTCTTGACTATTTGCAATTAAATCCTGGTCCTTTTAATATCAAAGAACATGCAATTATTACGATCATGGCTAATGCTTCATTTAATGGTGGTGCTGCATATGCTACTGACATTTTATTGGCCATGAATTCAAAACAATTTTTTGGTGTTGATTTCGGTGCTGGTTTTGCCGTTATTGCTACATTATCAACAAACTTGATTGGATTTTCATTAGGTGGGTTAATAAGAAAATTTGTTGTCGATAATCCATCTGCTATTTGGCCACAAAATTTGGTTACTTGTACATTCTTGACAAATATGCATATTAATGAAAACCACCCAGCTAATGGTTGGACAATTTCAAGATTATGGTTTTTCTTGATCGCTTTTATTGGTTCATTTGTTTATTATTGGTTTCCAGGTTATATCTTTAGTGCATTGTCATACTTTTCATGGATTACTTGGATCAAACCAAATAGCGTCACTATTAATCAAATTTTTGGTTCTTCCTCAGGTATTGCTATGATACCAAACAATATTGCATTAGATTGGAATCAAATTGCTGGTTATATTGGATCTCCATTAATTCCACCTGCAAGTACTATTTTTACAATTTTCTTATCAATTCTTATAATTTTCTGGTGTGTTGTCCCAGCTATCTCATTTACAAATACTTGGTATGGTGACTATTTACCAATTTCAACTTCAGGTTCTTATGATAGATATCAAAATAAATATAATGTTTCAAGAATTGTTGATCCAAAAACATTAACATTTAGAGAAGATGAATATAAGAAATATTCACCATTATTTTTAAGTACAACTTTTGCCATGTCATATGGTTTATCATTTGCTTCAATTTTAGCCACAATTACGCATACAATTTTATTTCATGGTAAAGAAATCAAAGATTCATTTCAAATCAGTTATAAACCAGATGTTCACAATAGATTAATGAAAGCTTATAAACCATTACCTGAATGGTGGTATGCGATTTCCTTCTTGATTTTCTTTGCATTAGCCATTGCTACTGTTAGAGCTTGGGATACTGAAATGCCAGTTTGGTGTTTGATTGTTGCTTTAATTATTGCTTTAGTCTTTTTAATTCCCGTTGCTGTTATTTATTCAAAAACAAATATTGCTGTTGGTTTGAATGTTATTACAGAATTTATTATTGGTTATATGTTACCAGGTAAACCTGTTGCAATGATGTTTTTTAAAACATTCGGCTATATTACAAACAATCAAGCTATTGGTTTTGCTTCAGACATGAAACTAGGTCATTACATGAAAATAGCTCCAAGAGGATTATTTTGGTGTCAATTTGTTGCCGCCTTTTGGGGTTCCTTAGTTCAAGTTGGTGTTTTAAGATGGGCTTACGGTGCGATTGAAAATTTATGTGCTCCAGATCAAGCTAATCACTTCACTTGTCCAAATGGTAAAGTTTTCTTTAATGCTGCTATTATTTGGGGTGTTATTGGTCCACAAAGACAATTTTCACACGGTCAAATTTACTACAACTTGTTATTCTTTTTCATTCTTGGTGCTGGCCTTCCAATCGTTAATTGGTTAATATTAAAAAAATGGCCAAACTCATTAGTTAGACATTTGAACTGGCCAGTTTTCTTTTCAGGTACCGGTAATATTCCACCTGCTACTCCATACACTTATTCATCATATTGTATGGTTGGTTTACTATTTGGTTGGTGGATTAAAAAAAGATTCTTCCATTGGTGGACCAAATATAATTATTCATTATCTGCTGGTTTAGATATTGGTTTAGCTTGGTCATCATTAATTATTTCATTAGCATTGGGTTTAACTAATACAAATTTCCCGTCATGGTGGGGTAACAATGTTGTCTACACTGCTGATTTTCTACAAACTGGTGACCCAGATGCTGGTATTGTACCAAATATTAGAAAAGTATTGGCTGAAGGTGAACATTTTGGTCCCGAAAAATGGTAATTTTTTTATAATTAATAGAATTACGATGACTTGTATTTATTTAATTCAATGACTGTAGAAACGTTTGATTTTAATATGTAATTATTTAATACGATTTTATTCAATTATTTGACCTCAATATGTTATTAAACTTTGTAAATATTAGACCTGTATATAGAAACTGCTACCATTGATTTTACTTTTCAATATTAATTTATGATACTATCATGACAGATTTATCACCCTCAAATCAGAAAGTAGATGATTTCCTTTCTTCTTTATCTAAGCTATCTCAAGAAAAGCTAATACAGGATCAAAACAGACAAAGAAATTTACAAAAGAACATCGACCAGTTATCAAAATATAAAGTTCCAATCTCCAACAATTATCAATCAAGTTCAACTGACACGAAAGCTAACTATGAAATACCCGAGCTTGAATTTAACAGATCAAGATCAACGAAAAATGATTCACCGAGACTATCAACTAGACCTTTAAAAACTGATGATTCAAATCCACCTCCATTACCAAGTCGTAAATATCAAGACAAGATCAAAGATTTTAGTTTCAATATCAATTTGATGAATCCAGTTGCTAGAAAAAATGAAGAACCCAAAATTGATACCCCAAAGACACCAGAAGCAAAGCCTTTCTCGACAACTTCGGATAAGCACAGATCATTTTCACAAATTGAAGCTTTGATTCAAAATGGCCCTACGAAGAAGCAACCCCCACCTGCAAAACCTAAAAAGTTAAACTTAGAACTTGATAAACAAGAAACTACAAGAAATTCAAATTTTGTATCAGGGTCTAGCGAATCGAAACCAAAAACACCACAAAAGGCAGATTGGTTATCGTCTTTATCGAGTTCAAAATCGACAACATCAACTCCTCAATCTAAAGCAGCCACTTCTCCCGTCAGATCGCCACAAAGGTCTGATTGGTTGACTTCTTTGTCGACTTCAAAATCTACGACATCCACTCCTCAAACAAAATCAGGCGAGAAAACAGTACTTAGGTCACCACATAAATCAAGCTGGATTGAAAGTGCATTAGAAATAAAAAAAACTCCACCGTTAAAACCTAAAAAGAAGAATACTTATGAAACTCAAGAAGAGTTGGAGTTTAAAAATAGGTTTACAAACTTCCAAAAGTCTCAATCACCTGAAAGAAAGATTCCTATAAATAAAACAAAAGAGAACAAAGGGCCTCAGGATGAAATTGAATTTCTTTCAAAATTCGGCAAGCTCAAAACTACTAAAAATTTGACTAAACATATTGACGAAACTCCACCATTGGATTTTCAGAACAATTTCGATAAAATAAAGAAAGCACCACCTAAAAAACCTGAAAAAAAAATTGACTTAAATACTTATAAAGATAAAGATGCAGAAGAATTAAGAAGCCAAATGAAAAAACTTGGAACAAGTAATGTCGTAAAATCTCATGTGGATTACGAAACAAAGGATTCAGAACAATTAAGGTCTCAATTAGGAAAACTCCGTACAAAAGAAAAGCCAGTAATGACACAGAAATTAAAGTCTGAAATTGACTTAGAAACCAACTTTAAACCAGATGAATTATCTTTTGAGAAAAGACTAGGTAATATTTTAGTCAAATCAAGTACATTTCCGAAACCTAATCAGCATAGACCAATTGAAAGGACGTCAACAACTCTTAAACTTAATAAGCAAGATAATAATTCATCTCAAAAATTAATTCATGCAACGAAATCAAGGTCAAAAGGGCCAAAGAGAAGATTGCCGAAAACACTTCAAAACGAAACGACTTCTCAACCTAAACAAGATTCCATGAATGTTGAAAAGAAACCACCACCAGTCAATAAGTTGTCAAAGCCTAAAGTAGTCGGTAATTTGAAAGCAAGGGTTGTTAGTGGAGATTTATTTATTTAACATTAAATATACCAATTATTTAAACTATCAATTATTTTATCCGTTAATAAGTTGATTGAGTTGTAGAATAAATTGTTTTCAGAAATTGCTCTTTTGAAATTTGCTAAAAGTTGTAAGTGATTAGACTTCTCAAAATTACTTTTCAAAATTTTCTCGAGTTCTTCACTAGTTTTTACTTTATAAGTAGATTCATTATATACATCATCATCTAATTCCATATCGTTATCATTTCTCAAGAATTGATCTATATCATCTGATTCATTTTTTGTTAATTGATTTACATCATCATTAAATATAGATGAATAATGATTATCCATACCCAATGAGAATTCTAGATCTAAATTTGTATTCAGTTCTTTATTTAGTTCAGTTTTCACCCTTAGATTATCAATCCAATATTCTTTATCTAATTTACTCTTTATTGAATCATTCAAAATTAAAAAGATTATCAAATGTATATAAAGTTTTGAATCTTCATTATTTGTCTCTTGAAAATCATACACTTCTTGTAGTAAATCTTTTAAAATACAAAGCTTATTGTTCGTATAATAATTCGAAAAAACTTGATCATTGAATTCCGTTTTGCCAAGTATCATTAACTTAAAAGTTTCTCTCAAATTTATGTCCTGTTCAGTTAGTAATTGTCTTTCATTCGAATTCTGAATTTGAGTTATGTCTTGTATCTTTGATGAGAGCTGAAAATCACCAAGATTTGGACTTAATATTTTTAAAACAACTCTAAATGTAGAACTTGATGATTCTCCGTCAGCCATATTTGTTTTCAAGATTTCATCGATAATTTTGCTTTTATTTTCATGAGATATACTTGGATCCCTAATCAACCAATTTAAAATTGAAGCAGTGGTTGGTATTAAAAAATTTTGGGATAAATAATCTAAACCATTGCTAAGAACCGAAAAGTCAATTTTATTTAAATTCACTGCTATTATAGCTTGTTTAAAAATTTGAGGCATTAATCTATAAATTTGTTTGATACTCAACGATTTAATTAAATCATCTGATAAACCATCGTTTGCATCATCAAATAGTAAATTGGTCCAATCCCTTAACAAATTATTATAGTTATCTATTATTAGTTGACTTTCATCATCAAGATTTTTCATTGTTGTTGTCAAATTATCATTTAATCTATAATAAAAGTTATTAATGTAATCTATTGTATAAGAACCTCTTACATTGATTTTGGTAAAGTCCTCAAATTGAAAATAGTCTATTATAAATATTACACTTAAAAGAATAACACCAAAATATGAATAAAAATCTTGAAAATTTTCATCTTCATCATCACATTTGAATCTTTCTTGATCTATAAAATCAATTAATTGATATAATAATTTGTATTTACTATGATATACCACTAGATTAATAGCTTCAGCATTTGTAATTAGACTCAATACTAAATAATTCAACTTCTCATAATTTTTTTCCATGATCAATGATTCAACAGTTTCAAGTATCGCCAATGTGAATTCCTGTTGTATATCAAAAGTCTTCGATTTAAAGCACAAATCTTCAACAAATTCAATCAATCCTGATTCTTCTAAGGAGGTAAATTCACTATTTACATTTCCTAACTTTTCATTAAATTCCGATTTTATGTTGAGTATCGGTTCACTAACTTCATGCAACAATCTTGCTTGAATCTCCAGTTTCAAGGTAGGATCATTGTCAGGACTTATTGACTCTTGTAAGATATTTTCAAGGACATTAGAATCTTTAATTTTCAAAAATCGTTTGATAATTATTGGTATATTTGTTAAGATAAAATTTTTGACATTGAATAATATATAACCACTAGTATCAAGTAAGCCAGAACTTACTTTCATTAATTCACAAGCAATAAATGATGCATTTTTCTGTTGAGGTATCGGTATTAAATTTGATATGAATAATTTTAAGAATTCTTCTATATTGTTTAAGTAATTGAAATCTTTCATGAGTTGATAAAACCAAATATATTGTTTTCTTGCATTAAGTTCGTTTATTTGATTATAAAAATCCCAGGTTGTGTGTAAGCTAGCCAGGGTGGATAACATAATTTCGTCATTTTCAAGATTATGAGATTGAAAATTCTGGTTTTGTACTCTCGATTTTTGCAATTGATGAAGTTGACTTTTGGACAAGATATCCGATGATTTATTCAACATATATGATACTATCTTTCCTGAGTCATCTAGTTTTTTCAAGTATGAAATAAAATTAATAACTGCATTCTGAACGCTGGAATTGTTATCAGTTACTATATTTCTAAAATGTTTTATAATTAACCCTAATAAAATGCTTATTTGAAACAACACATCTATCAGTAAATCATGCTGCTTTTTACAAAGAACACTTACATATACAATAAATTGTTCATCGATCCAATATGATATAATTTCTCGATCAATTTTGTTAAATTTATAATCTTTCGAAAAAAACTTGACGAATTCTTTTAAATAATGTACTTGTAATTCACTCGATAGGTTTATAAAGTTATTCCAAAACAATTTGTTATACTCTTTGCAACTAAATGATAAATTGACAAATAAATTAATTGATGCTGGATTTAAATTATGTAAACTTTCTAAAAACTCATTACTCTCAATTCGTCTCTTCTTATATAGTTGATTAAATAAGGATACGGATAACTTTAACGGTAGCTTGTTATTAATAGTTTTATTGACTAGTTTCGATAAAGAAGTTTCAGACATGTTGGGTTTAGAATATAATTAATTTTTCATCGCGCATGGTAAATAATATTGAAAATCATTATCTACAAAACAATTAAAAGTGGAAGTAGTATATATTAAAAAAGCTTCAAGTGTAAAACATTTCTTTCTGTCATAATAACTTGAATTGTCAAATAAAAAAAAAACAAAGAAAAAGATTTAAAGTCTTACGCTGGAACACCAGATGAAACACCAATAGGGTTAATGATTGGGTCCAAAACATTCAAATGCAAGTCATCATCGACTAAAGCTAATTGTTTATCAGTCCAAATATGTTCAACTGTTGAAACTGTTGCATCACCTACTCCACATAATCCACCAACTTTTGACCAATCATTGATTCTTTTCAAATTCAATTCGGTGAATACAGAATCAACAGCTTCAATTAAATGATTTGATACCTTTTCACCATGACCTGGAGTTGGAGTGATTCTTAATCTTTCTTCTCCAATTGGAACTGTTGGAAAATTAATAGCTTGTACATAAATATTATGTTTATCTAATAATAAATCAGAAGCTTTTTTAGCGTCTGCAGCATTACCAACTAATACAGGGACAATATGAGAAGGATTTGGAATAACTGGTAAACCCAATGAATTCATACTATCTTTAACATATCTTGTATTCTTTTGTTGTGCAATTCTATCACTTAAAGTAGCTCTTTGATAACGTATTGAAGCACTTGCACCAGCCATAATGGCAGGTGGTAAAGTAGTAGTGAATATAAACCCTGGAGCATAAGATCTAAACCAATCAATCAAATTTGCTTTACCTGTAATATAACCACCAACACAACCATAAGCTTTACCTAAAGTACCGGTAATCATATCAACACGATTCATGACAGTTTTTATATTTGGTTGATTTACACCTGATTTCAAATGAGCATCAAAATTTAAATGTTCAGCAACTCCTGCACCATGAGGACCATACATTCCAACAGCATGAACTTCATCTAAAAATGTTAGTGCACCATATTTTTCAGCTAAATCACATATAGCTTCAATAGGAGCAATAGAACCACACATTGAATAAACTGATTCAAATGCAATTAATTTTGGTACTGATTTAGGATATTGAGCTAATTTTGATTCCAAATCTTGTAAATCATTATGTTTAAAAATATGCTTTTTAGCTCTTGAATTTCTAATACCTTGAATCATTGAAGCATGATTTAATTCATCAGAAAATATAACTAAATCTTTAATTTTTTGACCAAATAATGATAGAACAGCATCATTAGCAACAAAACATGAAGAAAATACTAAAGCAGCTTCATGCTTGTGTAAAGTAGCCAATTCAGATTCTAATTTTATAGCATGAGAATTATGCCCCGCAATATTTCTTGTACCACCAGCACCTGAACCATATTTTTCCAATACACGCTTCATTTCATTTAAAGTAACTTGATTTTTACCCATGCCTAAATAATCATTTGAACACCAAACAGTAACTTTATCATGTTCATTTTCACGATGAGCTTTTGGAAATTCATTCGCTAAACGATTAATATTATTAAAATAACGATAAGACTTGTCACTTCTTTTTTTATTTAAATCATCATTTAAAAAACCTTGAAAATCAAAACTTTCTTCATTAGAACCTAAATTAATTTTTGAATCAATTAAATTTGAATCTTTAAAATGGTATGAAAAAATATTATTTTTACTCGATGAAGTAGCTGTTGAAGAAGTAGCTCTAACAGGTTTAGTTGCAGATGAATAATTTCTTTCGTGATGACAATGCTGTTGTTCTTTAGCTTTTAATGCCATAGACATATAAGGACATTGACGAGCTTGAGAAACTAACCCACCAGATGATTGACTCAATTGACGCAACGTTTGAGTTGAAGTTGATTTAATGAAAGGACAAACTGTCATAGAAACTTTAGTTAAACCCTCCATAATTTATCACAATATAATCAATAACCTTTAAATATTCAATAATGAAAAAAAAATAATAAAAGGTTGAAAAAGAATCAATTATTATAATTCCAATTATAAACCTTTTGGTTGGCTATTTATTAATTTATTAACTATGAAAAATTTTTGTCGAGTAATAAAAAAAAAAAAAAAAAAAAATGAGTTTCGAAAAAGAAAAAAAAAAAAAAATAAAATAAAATAAAAAAAAAAAATTCATTACCCCAAAATTCAATAATGAAATATAAATACAATAATTTGCAGCCATTTTTAAAGTAAAGTAGAATTGTAATCTTCTATTTGGAAGCTCAATATCTCAATAATCTTATATAGATATATTGAATCATAACTATTGAATACTATGATCTCCAGTACTTTCCATTTCGTGTCTTTTTAGAAAAATGAACCTTTTTATAATTAGAATTATTGACTCTTCTCTTACATTAATTTCCATTTACATGTATACAAAACTGTCACGTGAAAACGGAAATCAAATTTCCAACTATAAATTCCGATTTATAGATTTTTTTTTCTCAGATTCAAACTCCAATCAATCTTTGGATTCATAAGTTAAGCGTTGATTTGGTAGTTAAGAAATCAATTTAATTGATTCATTTTTTGAGAATTGAATAATTTGATAATTCTGTAAATGTTATTGGATGATGTTTTGATAAAATTAAACTAAATGAAAAAATCATCAGTTTATTGATAGTAAAGGATAACATTACTTTTCGTATCTACTCTTGCAGAAAAGTACTTAAAGTTGAGATATCATATGCATAAAAATTTAGTATGAAGATTTATATGTTTTCTACTATTTCAATGTTTTAATGCATTAAATCAAATGTGGATAATACTTTTTTTCTACCCTTTAGCCAAATGTGGATAATGATGGACAATCCCCAATTTTGGATAAAAATTTATCCAAAGTTTATAAATTTTTATCCAAAATTGGGGGCCATTTTCTTTGTCGTATTTGACCGAATTTTAAATTGAAATTATCGAATGTTCTCCTTTGCATAAGTGATTAAATTTAAGATTTGTTGTTTCCAAGCCTGAGTATATTGTGTAATTTAAAAAGTGTTTAATTTTGTTGGCAACTTATTATTAAAATGTCAATTCCTATAACTCAGTATGGATTTTTATACAATCAATCAAAAGGTTTACAATTAAAAAATAATTTACCGGTTCCAAAGCCATCGGAAAACGAAGTTTTGTTGAAAATTGATGCTGTTGGATTATGCCACTCCGATTTACATATTATTTATGATGAGATCCCATGTGGTGATAATTATGTTATGGGTCATGAAATTGCTGGTACTATTGTTTTAATTGGTGCGAAAGTTTCTGATTTCAAAGTTGGTGATAGAGTAGCATTAGCAGGTGCGAACGGATGTGGACTTTGTGAAAATTGTCGTACTGGATTTGACAACATCTGCGAGTCATCTTTTATTAATTGGTTTGGTTTAGGAATTGATGGTGGTTATCAACAATATTTATTAATTAAAAGAATACGTAATTTGATTAGAATTCCTGATAATGTTACATCAGAGGCTGCTGCTGCCTTAACCGATGCTGCATTAACACCTTATCATGCTACTTTACGTGCAAACATTGGACCAACTTCAAATTGTTTGATCATTGGTGCCGGTGGTTTAGGACTTAACGCTATTCAAATAGTAAAATGCTTTGGAGCAAAAGTTACAGTACTAGATACTAAGGAAAAAGCAAGAGTGTTAGCTAAAAAAAATGGTGCTGATTATGTTTATGATACTTTACCCTCCGAAATAAAACCAGGAACCTTCAATATTTGTATTGATTTTGTATCGAAACAATCAACTTTTGATTTATGTCAAATTTATTGTCAATCAAGAGGTTCAATATTACCTATTGGTTTAGGATCCACAAAATTAGAATTAGATTTGGGAAACTTAGCATTAAGAGAAATTAGTATCTTGGGTTCATTTTGGGGATCTTCAAATGATTTGAAAGACGTTTTACAACTAGCAAGTGAAGGAAGACTTAATCCACATGTATCAACAGCTAGCTTAAAAGAGTTGCCAAAGTATATTGAGAAATTGAAAGAAGGTTCTTATGAAGGAAGATATGTATTTATACCATAATTGCTTGCTTGATATTAATATCGCCAGCACGTTTGATTTTTAATGTTACAACTTTTGCTTAGAATATCTGAATATTGATACCAGATTCCACATTGAATCTGATCTTATACCATTTAAGTAAAAAATGGTACCAAAAAGTGAATTAAGCGAGAATTTCAAATTATATATATTTCAAGAAACATAATACACGTAGTAAGATTGTCAAAAGTTACTATTGTAAGCGATCATTAACAATACTCATATGGAAAAGAAAAAAAATATTCTGGTTGTTGTGAAAAGACCTTTTCAAGAAGAGTTTTACACAATTTTAGATTATGGAGAACTGGGGCTTACTGATCTAAATTATATTTACGTTACTATATAATTTGATTCATTCAAAGTCAAGAAATTATATTAACAAGAAAAAAAGGAAACAATACGGCACAATTCCTATCAAAATTCTTTTGCAACCTCACTAAAATTTTTGCAACCTCATCAAGAGTTAGAAATATAAGCTCAAAATCATTAAGATTTAACTTGAGATGATGATAATTTATGACCTATTGAGCTATGCTATAATGCTAAGTGGAGTTTTTGAATCAAAATAGTCGATCAACTTCGATTTATCTCGAGCAAAACATGTACTTTGGCGCTACACTGCAGTAAATTATAGGTGGTACCAAGAAATTATTCGAATTTAATAATTCTTATCAGTAGAATTCTAACACGGCAATTCAAGGTAATTGTAATTATTATTTTACTGATCAAACCCTCTTAGGCTGGAGCCTATGACTTTTTTCATAAAAAGAAATTGATGATCAAACTACGTATATAAATCAACAAATTCGCCATAATTGCAAAGTTAAAAATTTCATTTAAGTATGAGTAAAGAAATTGCTGAAAAAGATTCTGCTCAAAAAGTTTCTCTACTGACTTATAGTTCCACTTCAGAAGAAGATTATGATTTTAATGATCCTGCTAATTATACACAAAATTATGTAGATGATTTAAATCCAAAAGGTTTAAGAAGACCAACAAAAAAAGAGGTTGAAACATTGAGAAGAGTTTTAGGGAAGATTAAATTTCCTAGTTTGTTGATTTGTGCCGCTGAATTGGCTGAAAGAGCATCATATTATTCGGTTCTTGGTATTTTGACAAATTTTATTCAACGTCCTATGCCTGATGGTTCAAGATTTGGAAATCCAACCTCAAACACTTCTAATAAATCTGCAGGAGCACTAGGTTTAGGTTTAAGAACAGCTACAGCCATAACTTTGCTTACTCAATTTTTAGCTTATGTTTTGCCTTTAGTAGGATCTATTCTTGCTGATGTTTATATTGGTAGATTTAGAGCTATTAATTATGGTGTTTGGGTTGGGGGGGTTTCTCATATCCTTTTTATTATTGCTGCAATTCCTGGAGTTATCACAAACGTCAATGCTTCTTTAGCTATAATTGTTTTATCTGTGTTAACGTTAGCTATTGGTACTGGTTTAATTAAACCAAATTTATTACCATTAATTATGGATCAATATCCAGAAGAAACTGACGTAGTGAAAGTTTTAAAATCTGGTGAGAAAGTTATTATTGATAGGGAGAAAACATTACAACGTATTAGTTTAATATTTTATTTTAGTATTAATGTTGGTGCATTTTTCCAATTGGCTACATCTTATACTGCAAGAAGAGTAGGTTTCTGGTTGAGTTTTTTATTACCTGGAATATTTTATTTATTATTACCATTATTTTTATGGATGGTCAAACCAAAATTAAAACTTCGAGCTCCAGAAGGTTCTGCATTAACAAATTTTATGAAAATATTTCATATATCATTTAAAGGGAATTGGATTAAACGTTTAAGGAATAATACATTTTGGGAGTTTGCAAAACCTAGTGTTATGAAAGAAAGAGGAATAGAGTATTATAATGAAAAAAAACAGTCACCAATCACATGGACTGACCAATGGGTTTTGGATGTGAGACAAACGGTAAATGCTTGTAAAATATTTGTTTACTTTATTGTTTTTAACTTGGCTGCATCTGGTATAGGTTCCGTTACAGTGTCATTAAGTGGTTCATTAACTAATAATGGTGTTCCCAATGATTTATTTAATAATTTTAATCCATTAACAATTATCATTTTACTTCCAATTTTAAATAATATAATATATCCATTAATGAGAAGATATCATATTGAATTTAGACCAATTTTTAGAATTGCTTTAGGATTGATTCTAGGATCAATTGGTCAAATGGTTGGTGCTATATTACAAGCTAAAGTTTATCAAACAAGTCCTTGTGGTAATATGGCAACAACTTGTAGTGAAACTTCACCTATTAGCATTTGGTGGGCGTCATTGGTTTTCATATTTGGTGCAGCAGGTGAATGTTTTGCAAATACTACAGCGTATGAATTAGCTTATACGAGATCTCCTGCTTATTTGAAAGGTGTGGTTATGGCTATCTTTTTATTTATGATGGCAATTTCAGCGCTTGTTTCACAAGCGGCTTTACCAGCATTGGTCGATCCATATTTAGTATACCCTTTTGCTGTTATCAGTGGTTTAGCTTTTGTGGTTGCAATATTACTTATTATACAATTTAGAAATTTACATAAAGAAATGGAACTTGAAAGAATTCAAAGGGAATCTATGGATAAAGAAGAAAGTAGAAAAGAGGAACTTGATAATAATTTAAATGCAATTATTTCAATCAAATCAAATGCTTTATCGGTGGCTAAATAAAAACTTATAGGTATTTATGTGTAAATTCAACATATACGATTATTTACATCTTTCTCAGTTACGCAATACGTCTAATAACCACGACTTGATTTGATTGTAATTTATTTGCATGTTTATTTACTTCAAAGTATACTTTATGATCGAGTGACAAGCAAAAACGTATTTCGTATATTATAGTTTTGTGCAATAATTCGTATCTAACTAATTTCTTATATCGACGACATTATTCGATATAATTTCAACAAACAGATTTATCATGAATTTTTTTCCCGTAAGTCGATAAGTTATTAAATGCAATGAGATTTAACAACAGTACACTCTTGAAATTTTTGCTTGATAAGAAATTAATTTTTTGAAAAATGATATTCAGATCAAACGGCGATTTGTTTATCAAAGATAACACAATAAATGGTGATAATAAAATATGCTACATTTTTTTGTATGGGTAAGGCACCAAAAATTTAATTAAAAATAATAATTAAGAACTCGAACTATGAATTTTCAACTTCAAAAATTAAGAAATTCGAAAATAAATTTGGTGGAGGATCAAATTAATGCCTTATTGAAATTTTAGTTTCTTATTTAATATTACTCTTGTAGAAATTGTGGATTAGGTTAACTAAAAATGTTCTGCCTCAAATGTAATTCGTGTTAAATTTCAAATGGGCAAAATAACGATAGGAAAGTATATTATGAGCTTCGAGTGATTAACATAGTATCTTATTTTAGTTATGAAAAACCATAAGGCTTCAAAACCCAAAATTTTTAATATAAAACCCTTTGAATTTACAAGAAAACTGTAAAGTTAATTTCTTAGTTATTGATCTTGAATTTATTTCTTAGCAAATATGTCAAAAGAACAAACTAGTACGATAGACGAGAAATATCAGAATGTTTCAGTTTTAATTAATGATGATAAAAGTTCACAAGATCTATTTTATAATGAAGATGAGGGTTATGATTACGATGATTCGGCAAATTATAGTACCAACTATTCAGATGAACATAACCCAAGGGGTTTAAGAAGACCGAATAAGTCAGAAATGAAATCATTAAGAAGAATAATAGGTCCTATCAAATGGTCGGTTGTATTGATTTGTTTTGTTGAATTTGCTGAAAGGGCTTCATATTATTCAGTTACAGGTATATTATCAAATTTTATTCAACGTCCTTTACCAAAAGATTCGCCTCACGGTTGGGGTGCACCAAAGAATACATCTGGTGATGAAAATGCTGGAGCATTAGGTCAGGGGTTACAAACTACAAATGCTTTAACAAATCTTCTTACATTCTTAGCTTATGTTATTCCAATTTTCACTGGTTATGTTGCTGATAGTTCTATCGGTAGATGGAAAGCTATTCAATGGGGGGTTTTATTTGGGGGTATTTCACATTTATTGTTTATTATTGCAGCTGCTCCGACTTTAATTGCAAACGGTAAAGCTGGTTTAGCTATTTGTATTATTGCCATTATTACTTTAGCTTTAGGAACAGGTTTCATCAAACCCAATCTATTACCACTCATGTTAGATCAATATCCTGAAGATTATGATATGGTG
Organism: Insectozyma verbasci; assembly: GCA_947670415.1. NCBI lineage: Eukaryota > Fungi > Ascomycota > Pichiomycetes > Serinales > Debaryomycetaceae > Insectozyma > Insectozyma verbasci. The sequence goes on along the minus strand of CANTUO010000001.1, from coordinate 1,424,989 downwards.
AAAGTATTACCTTCAGGTGAAAAAGTCATACTTGATAGAAATAAAGCTTTGGAAAGAATGACATTAGTTTTTTATTGGGCTATTAATATTGGTGCATTTTTTCAACTTGCAACATCTTATTGTGAACGTAGAGTTGGTTTTTGGTTAGCTTTTTTTGTTCCAATGATTTTATATTTATTGATGCCTTTGTTTTTATGGTGGGTAAAACCAAAATTAAGATTTGAAACTCCTAGAGGTTCCGTTTTAAATAATTCAGTTAAAGTTTTTACCATAGTATTTCAAGGGAATTTTGTTAAACGTTTAATTAATGGTACATTTTGGGAGTATGCTAAACCAAGTAATATGAAAGAAAGAGGACTTGAATATTTTAATTCAAAAAAACAATCTCCAATAACATGGAATGATCAATTTGTTATGGATGTCCAACAAACAATTGATGCTTGTAAACTATTTGCTTATTATGTTGTTTTTAATTTAGCTGATAGTGGGTTAGGTTCTGTTGAAAATTCATTAATTGGTGCTATGTCCACAAATGGTGTACCTAATGATTTGTTTAATAACTTTAATCCCTTGACTATTATTGTTTTGATTCCAATATTAGATAATATAATTTATCCATTTTTTAGAAAACATCATATTGATTTTAAACCAGTTTATAGAATTGCATTTGGTTTTGTTGTTTGTGCTATGTCTCAAGTCGCGGGTGCTGTATTACAACATCAAGTTTACCAGAAATCCCCTTGTGGTGCTAACGGTGCTACTGTTTGTGGGGAAAATGGAACTGTTGCTGATATCACCGCATGGAAAGCTTCTTCTTTATATATTTTAGGTGCAGCTGGTGAATGTTTTGCTATGACTACTGGTTACGAATTAGCATATACAAGAAGTCCACCACATATGAGATCATTATTATCAGCATTATTTCTATTAAATTCTGCAATTGCTGCTGCTATTTCAGAAGCTATAACACCAGCATTAAAAGATCCATATTTAGTATGGGTTTTTGCTGCCATTGGTATAGCTACAGTTGTTTGTGCGGCTGGTTTATTATGGCAATTTTGGAACTTAGATAAGGTTATGCTTGAAGAAGCTAATGAAAGAGAATATTTGGACAGAAAACAAGCAAAAGAAGTTCTCAAAGAAACAGAAGAAGCAGTAGATAATAACTTGCAAGCTATCACATCTGTTAAATCTAATTTACAAGCTAGATAACTTTGTGATTATTAATGACTTATAATAAATGACTTTCGAATTGACTTGTAAGCAATTATCTCTTTTTAAGAGTTTAAGGTGGTATGAACATTTATTTACTCAACCTCCATTCTTCATTTCACATTCTCAAGGATAAAAATGTGCGTTGTTCGTGCTAATTGATTCTAATTACATAAACATCGACTTGAAACTAACAATGAAACTTATATGCAGTGTCATCATACTTATATTTAAAACTTAATGTTTAAATATGTCCCACAATATTTAAACTAGGTTTATCAAACTTATTTCATTGAATCTTCACTTGAACTTAAATAAATTGATGTTAGAATCGTTTAGTAAAAAATGATTTTGGTCACGTAATTAGTCTTTTACAAATTACAGAAAAACGTTAAATCGTAAAATAGTTCACACTTAGACTTCGTTTAGCAACTTCCAAGATGGCCGATTTGGTCTGTTCTCCCTAAAGATTTAATGTGTAATGGTTTGCAGCCACAAATAATTGCTTTGATAATTTTGCAAAAAATTCAAGCCACTCCGGAAAAATTGATTTTCTATTTTGAATACCTTAACACAAAAAAAAACTAATCCATATCAGAATGGGAGAGTGCGGATCATGATATTATTATAATATCTGAGTTTTGATATTCATTGTGGAGTTGTATTTTCCTTAAGGTCAAATTATTCAATATTTCCCATCCTTAAGAGAATTTTTTGCAATTTTTAAATTTTAGATGAAATCAAACGAAACATGTGTAGCATTTAGTTCTATGTATAATATATATAATTCATTGTTTGATTGAAAGTTGTGACCCTAATAAGAGACATCTATAACATTCAATCCTTTCGAAAACTTTTGTATGGTGAAAAAAGTCCAAAATGACAACTCCAAAAAAAAATTTTTGAAATCTTATATTTAAAATACGTAGATTATACATTTCACGGTTACTGATTTCATATAACTAGTATTTATCTGATGGACATTTATTGTTGAAAACATATAAATAAAAGAGTTTAGTGTGAGTCGCCCTAGAGCTAACGCGAGAAAGTACTTTGTCTCGCGCCAAAAATTATAACATTGAAAAAAAGTATGAACAAATCCACTTATATGCAGTCTTATAATAGTTAATCCCAAAATTAGAAATGTAAATAACTTGTTCAATATTCAAGTCAACTTTCTCAAACTTCTTTGATTAAATCTCCAACTAAATTAAAATCAGTCGGTCTAGTCTTTTTAGTAAAACAAAAATTTGAGTTAGAAATTTGTTTTTCAAAAAGTGGGAAGAATCGCTATATTGGAGGATATTTAATACTTTGACCTTGTTTTGCAACTCCTATAATACATGATTTGGGTCATGTTATCCCAAGAATACTAATGGTGTGCACTCGCTATATTCGTTTTGAAAATATTGCAAAAAATTTCAAACCCCTCCTGAATAATTGATTTTCTATTTTGATACCTTAACTCAAAAAAAAACCAATCCATATCAGAATGGGAGAGTACGAATCATGATATTATTATCATGTCTAAGTCTCGATACTCATTGTTGAGCTGAGTTTTTCTTAAGTTCAAATTATTCAGTTTTCCCCATACTTAAGAAAAAATTTGGAAATTTTTTAATTCTGGGTCTGGCCGACTAGAGTTACGCCCAGTAAATTGATCTGAGATATATTATATATAATCCATTGTTTAATCGAAAGTTACGGTTTTGAATAAATTGCTCAATGAATTTTCAGTATCCGGAAGTCTCTTGTTAGGTGAAAAATGGCCAAAACTCCAAATGTAAATAAGATTGGTCTTTATTTTGTGAAAATGTTCTGTTCATGATGAATAAGTCAATATATTTAGTACGAGGTCGCCTTCAAGGTAATGCGAAGTATTTTTTTGTCGCCCAATGTGAACGAATTCAAAAATGGCACCATGTTTATTAGTAGAATTTTCAGAACTGGAATTAATAAATTTCAAGATGTTGTAGATTCTGATTGGTTTAGCGTTTAGCATATAAACAAATTCACTTGAGGCTATTTATTTGCCATGTGGTAAGAAAATCATCATCATCGAATTGATCTGCGCTTTGGATGAAATCAGGAATGGTTGGATTGAACGAAATGTACTGGGGTTATATGTGGGACATAACTTATAAAATCGAATACATATTTGATAGTTTGGAAAATATATTTTGCTTACATAGCTGGTAAATCGATATCATTACTGAAGATGACTGCAGGCTAATCTTTAGAAAATTAGAATTAGTAACTCTATGAATTACAGTTGAAGAATCATTGACAAAAGTAAGTATTTTGCACAAAAAAGTGAATAATTAAATATTTATTTGATTCAGGTTCGTGATAAAGTTTTATAACCTGTAGAAAAATAAACAAATTGAACAACTATATTACATTTTTGTGTAAATGAAAAATAAGCAAATTAAACATGTATATTATAGTTTTGGGTAAATCTAAGCAGTTTGTCTTGGAACTGTGCCATTATATCCACCATTCTTATAATCCCAATAAAATGTCAAAGCTTGAGACAAATTACTTGGAGTTTGGCAATCTCTTGGAATTTTGTACTTACCAATTCTATCATTAACATAAGTTTCAAAATCTGTTAATTTCGTCGAAAATCCTGGGCCATCTGATATATTTGCAATTGGAATAACTGCATCATTAATTATAAATCTAACATAAGTTTCATTAGAACATTGCAATTTTTCGGTGACAACTCTACCACCCATAGGAGTAACTTCAACATGATGATATGTATCTGTAAATCTAATTTTATCATTCGGCAAAGGGTTGATGGTGTCAAATAAACCTAAAGCAGAAGTAAATAATTCCATATCTGTATCATGTGAGAATGTAAGCCAAATTTTGTTATCTGATGTTGTATCTTTCAACAATTGCAAGGTTGCATTTAATTGAACAGCACCAGCCAAGGAACTGTTAACATTACCAGGTCCACTTGAATAATAAGAGTTTAAATCTTCTTGATATCCATAAGTGACAAACTCATCTTGAGTAAAAATATTACAAAATGGAGAATACCCTCTCGAATTAAGTTCATAAGCACATATTTGGAATAGATTTGAAACATCATCGGTAGTGATATTTAAACCAGGATTTTCATTTGTAAATCTAGTTACAGTTTTATTTAAATATGTAGTTGGAAATTTAGATGTGTAATTTCCATAAGCAGACGAATTCCAGCTAGGGCAACCCCATCTAGGTGTAGCACTGTTCAATCCACTAGTGGCATTCTCAGATACTATAACTTTCCTAATTTTATCATCTGAGTACTTTTCACCAATGAATGCAGTTGCAAAATTTAACGCTGTTTCCTCAACACGTGCAGAAGCCGAATAAAATAATGGTAATATTTCAGAATCGTTGTACAATTGTCCATATTTACTTCTGAAAGCTGCTCCTGCTTTAATTGCTGTTTCATAACCTGTGTAAGGACCAATTGAATTAGCTGGTGTTGTTTCATATTCATAAAGATCTTCATTTGGTACGTAATATTGATAATCATTCAAGAATGCTAATTCACCTTTAAAAGTGTTGTTATATCTTTGTAATTTATCGACAATTTGCTTATGTTTAAGACCTGCTGATAATCCTGGGAATCTTTCACCATGTCTTCCATAATATTGAACTGAATTTATTGTACATTCATCTGGAATATCAGTTGAAACACCAAAACCTGGATGTTGAATATATGGACCAGCAGCTGCTAAGTATTTTACTATATTATACTGTTCTTTAGCAGCTAATTCAGGTGAATTCACATCTCTGAATTGATCTTGAGTTGCAAAAATTAAACCAGAAGATAAAATCTTTGTTATTGAAACCATTTCTGCGGCTCCAAACAGTAAATAATCGAGGAAACGTGCTCGTATTTATAGATTTTGGATTCAAAAGTTTATTGATATATATTTACTTATTTTTAGCTCCTTTTTTAGAATTTGATTTCTTATTGTTATTAGTACCACCTGGTAAAACCAATTTAACCTTACTTACCGGAAATACACCAATTAAATCAGTACTTTTTATATTTGATATTAATTCTCTTTCAACTGGCCAATCTAAATCCGTGTCGGTGCTAGAATTATCCATTTTTCTGCTACTAAAATATTGTAAAGCATCGGTTATGCATTTTCCTTTTTTACCACCACCTGGTTGAATTTTCACTTTATATTTAAATTTTTGTAATGAAGCCCACGGTGCAAAAACTGGAACTAAATTGATAATTTTATCTTCAGTTGATGGTTTTGAAGTGAAAGAATCTAAAATTTGTAAATAATTTGTAGTTGTTGCCTCATTATTATCCTCCGAATCATTGTTCATTAAATAGTTTTGAAATTCTCTTTCTTCTTGTTTCTTCTTTCTTTCAGCTAATAACTCTTTCTCTTTTATTTTCTTTATAGCTTCTCCTTTTTGCAGCAATTCATTTTGTTTTTGTTTATCTTTATCTTCTACTTGTTTCAAAGTTCCTAAAGCATGCATCCTCAATTTTCTTTCTTCTTCATCTTGAAATGCATATTTTGCAGCAATTTTTTTCATTTTGGATCTTTTACCTCTAGGTAATGGAGCATTTGATTTTGTTGCTTCTTGACTAGTTTCTTCATCTTTACTTTTACTATCATCATTTTCAGTTTCATTGTTCAAAGTTTTACTTTCTTCTTTGATATTAGTAATTGTAATATTTTCCAATTCCTTCTTCTTGTTGTCTACAACGATAGTCAAACCATGTTCCTTTTCTCTTGTAATTCTTTGCTCTTCCTTTAGTTTTGCTGATTCCTCGTCGATCAAGCAATAAAAACCAAAACCCATAACTAATTGAGCAGGTGGTAAATATTCTTTCTTACCAATGTAATTAAATTGACCAGAAGGAACTAATGAGCCATCGTAATCTCGTTTAGATATTTCAGTCCCAGGTAATACCCAAGCAGATGTTGTAATTTTACTATTCCAAGCATTTGATGCTGACATTGAAAATATTCCTGCTTGCATTAATGTAGATGGTGGTACTCCTTCATCTTTGAATGGATTTTTAATAAAAACTTTTAATGAACCTTCGACATCAGAGCTAACAAAGAAATCATTGTCACCAAAATGTCTATAATATAACATATCATTTTGTGAATTATCTCTACCGGCTAAACATAAGTAACCCTCACTAGAAACAAACCAATAGAATTTCTCAAACCAATATTTAGGCCTCATTTCTTTTAAAGTATCATTACTCTCTTTCAAGTTTTTAGCCAAATCTTGATTAATTTTTCTTTCTGCATTTTTTAATGCCATTTGAGTACTATTTTCTACTTTAACTTGTTTGGATTCAGCTACTTTTTTAGCATCAAAATAACTTCTGGCATTTGCAAATGAAGTCAAGGTTATATCAACCAATGTTGGTATAACATTTGATATTTTTTCTTTTTTAAAATCGTCTTTTCTTTTATTAATTGGTAAATCATCATCAGAATTATCTTCATCACTACTTTCAGTTTCACTTGCAGTAGAATTAGCTGATTCTGAGGAATCTTGATCATAATCATCAAAATCTGGTAATAGAAGCGTAATTTTATTTTCTTTTAAATTTAAAGGTAAATCTATTGCTTGTGCTACTTCATTTCTCTTTCTTTGTTCCAATTTAATCACTGATTCAATATTTGTCCAATCCATTTGTTGATCAAGAAAACCTTGTATATAAGCACGACAATCATCAACCAAATTTGAATGATATTGTATTAATTCACCTTTTTTAGCATTAACTTCTTGTTGATGTAATAATGATTGAATTTGTTTATCACGTTCACTCTTTGCTTTTTTCAATCTTTTGGAAGCTGTGTCTTTTTGTTGTTCAATTTTTAATGCAAATTTATTGGATTCAGTAGTTGAATAAAACTTATCCAATGTTTTATTGTATCCATTGATATCTATAATTTCATTTTCATTTAATTTAATAGGTTCAAAAGGATGATATTCATCAAAAATATATTCAAATTCTGAATCTTCTGACATGTTTTTTTTAGCCACAATGTATCCTTTACAAATAGAATCAGAACTTATCAATTCAATATATCTTTCTTCACATTTATTTAAAGCATCAACTACTTTTGATATTAAGGATTCATTATTTTCCAAATTCAAACAACTTTCACTTGAAACAATTTCTTCTTCTGTAAAGACTTTTAATATTAAATCACTTGCTAAATGATTAGCATTTAAAAAAACCAATTTATGAATGGAGAAAACTTTAGCTTTCTTATTATCTTGATTTAAATATTTTTCTTTATGATGATTCAACCACGATTTAATCAATTCACTCGTATAATGCTTCTTTTCATAATTATAATCTCGATCAAATAATGATTTATCAAATAATCTATATTTTTCATTTACTGCATATCTTGCAATGTCATCCTTTGCAGAAACTAATCTTTGTAATGACAATATATTAAAATTTTCATCTAATAATAAGATATTACCAGCACTGAAAAATTCAAATACTAAATAATACAAACCATCACTGAATTGTAATACTAATATTCTATCATTTTGAATTTGTTTAATTCCTGATAATCGTCTAGTCTTTAAATGTTTTCTTAATTTAGTAACAAAATTAGTTGGTTGTTGAGTTGTGGGTCTTTCAAAATCTGTTAAATGAATTCTATTACCGTATTCAAGTACTAATGTTTTTTTAGAATCAGGTATTGAAAATTTTAATAAATATTGACGTGAATTACTTGCAACATTATAAATATTTTGTAATCTATAACTCAACAATTCTTTATTAAATTCAGATGTAAGAACTTGTAAATCTAATCCCGTTATACGTTGCTAATATGTTAGCTATATTCAATTATTAATAGATGTTGTTGAATTAATACATACTTTCATATATAAAGTTGATGAGATTTAATCGTAGTGGCAACAAATTTGAAAAATTTAGTATTGTGAGCGCAAAATAATAATAATACTGAATATTATTAGCATATAATTGCCAACAACAAACTAAGTAAAAGAACATAGCAGTGTATACATTACATCTACTTTTAATCAATAATTGATTTATTGATGATGGATACTCATAAAAGTAATTGGCAAGTATGAAAATTTGGTTGCAAATTAGTAAAATTATTGCTGCGGTCACGTGATTTTTTTTAAATAAGACTTCGAAAAAAAAAAAAAAAAATATAAACTCATCTTATCAAATCAATTCATCAATAAAATGCATTTAATGTACACATTAGACAATCAAGGTAAAAGGATATATACTTTGAAGAAAATAACAGAAGAAGGAGAAATTACTAAATCAGCTCATCCAGCTAGATTTTCACCAGATGATAAATATTCAAGACAAAGAGTTACTTTAAAAAAAAGATTTGGTTTATTACCAACTCAAAAAGAATAAATGAGGTTATTGTAAAGAGAGATATAAATTTTGAATCCGACAGGTTTATGTTTAGTTCAGGAGAGATGACCATTGTATTATAAAGTTTACTCTATTTCAACAAATATACATGTTTTTAGTCAAAAAGCTATTTAGGTTTAATAAATTACCACCATACTTGTTTGTTACTATCAGTTCTTCCACTAAATCCATTTCTTGACAACTTCAATCCTTAGTTAATCCTGCATTATATTTTTTGTCATTATTAAATACTCATTTCTTTTGACCTGTAGATTCTAATTTATAATCAGAATTTCTAACAAAATTTTCCCACATTTGACCAAGTAATTCAGTTTTTAAATTATTCTTATTAACTTCCTGTAATAATTTATTAACATCGATTACCGAATTATTTAAATTTTCCTTAAATATTAGTAAATATTAAATAGTTTTAGTTTTTTAGTTCAATCTACATACCATATTATTTATAATTCTACTTAATAATGCATTATGAACTTGTTCATGAGGATTTTCCATATTAAGTGGTGGTGGTGTTGGTGGTGATTCTTAGTTTGTTTATTTATCAACAAAAAAAAAACCAGAAGAAAAACAAGAAGAAAAACCAGAAGAAAAAGAAGAAATAGTTAAAATGGTTGATTTAATACTAATAAGTTTAATAACAATTTTATTAGGTTTTATATTAATATTGTTAATTTACTTCTTTCAATCTGGTGGTATAAATGCAATTAAATCTTCAAATAAATCTCCTTATTTTAAACCAAGTTTTTTAATTTTAGGTGCTAATAATTCTGGTAAAACTTTATATTTTTATAATTTACAACAAAATGATATAAATATAAATCAAACTATTTCGTCAATTGATCCAAATTTTAAAGAGTTCATTTTACCATTTTCAAATCCTGCAATTGGTAAAAAATTTCAATTTGTTGATTATCCTGGTCATTTAAAATATCAAAATTTATTTAAGAATTTATTAATTAATGATATTACTTTAAATAATATTAAAGGTATAATTTATATGATTGATTCTTCAAATCTGAATTGGTCAGATCCAATTAACGTTGAAAATATTGTTAAGTATTTATATAATTTATTATCAATTACTGAAAGAAAACCAAATGGTGTTGATTTTTTATTTGCAATTAATAAATCTGATTTATTTGATTCTTTGCCACCACATAAAATTAAAAAAATTTTGGAAAAAGAATTGGGAAAATTAATTAAAAATGAAATTACAAATGTAAATAAAAATTCTGATTTAGATAAAAAATCAGATTTTATCAATAATGATGATGAAGATGTAAATAATAATGATACTCTTAGAGAGTTTTGGCTTGGAATAATTGGCTCATCTGATGCCGAATTTACTTTTGATAAGTTGGAAGGTAATATGGATTTTATTTCAGGAAGTGTTTTGAAGAATAAAATTAGTCAATGGGAAAATTGGTTAGATGAAAGAGTTGTAAATAGTTCATAATTTCAATATACCTATGATAATTTTGATACTAGTGTGAAATATTTATAGACTATACTAGTAAATTGAAATTTTAAAGACAGGATTGTAAATACAATTTAGGTCAATCTAGATCTTTACATCAAAATTTGAGTCATGACTTGAAGTTTCAGAACCTGAAGGTCCCAATAAATTATGCAAAAGTAGTCCATAAGTCATAAGCTATATTTAATAGTTAAATATATGGGTATCAAAATTCGTTAATCAAATTCTCTACGTTAACCTTGCGTAATTCTGAAACAATTTGATTTGCTTATATGCAGTCTCAAAGTAGTCAATCTTAAAATTTAAATTGTGAATAAATCCTTCAATTTTCAAGTTCTTTTTCTGAAACTAATTTCATTATGATTTCCAGTTTATTTTGGATAAGTTGTTGCTAATATGGGCTGACTAATCGTATTTTTGATGAGTTTCATCGTAGTTAAACGAGACGCTACCATCCAAACGATGATTATAATATTCTTGCTACCAATTAGGCTACTTAATATTATATTGCAAAAAATGTTCATTTTTTTACCTAGGATAGGGTCAAAATAGTCTTAGGTTAAACATTTGATGGCCATTCTTTATAAACATATTAACTTTTCAAATGTTGAACATCGAGAATTCTATTAATTATCAGACTTATATAATTATATCAAATTTATCGCTACCAACTTAGCCACTTAATATTACATGGCAAAAATTAGTCTATTTTTTAAACTAAAAACAAATTAAAATTTACTTATCTACAATGTTTAATGGCCATCTTACATGATGATATCAATATTCCAATGTCAAAATGTATTTTCAGATTCTTTCAACTTCAAAAACCACCTAATGATATTACTCTTTCTTTTTAGAATTTAATGATCAAATAAATTTACATATATTTAATAAATACCAAAAAAAAAGAAATTATCTTCAATTGTCGTAAGACTGTTTTAAAGTAAGCCTGCGTCAAACTAATATAGATTTGTTCCCTTAGCTGACCGTGGCCTTTTTTACCTCAAGTGTTGTGTTTTCGATGGATTTAAATTTAGATCAAAAAAACTCCTACCAGTCACCGAGGAAATCCTCGGGTCTACCGTTTGAATTAAGTTTTCAAAATTGACGACTTGAATATAGCGTACTCTGGACGGACTAAAAGGTGTCTAGCGACCTTTTTTACAGTTGATACTAATACGTCTATAGACATTCCTTTATTTTTAAGTTTTAAAAAGTGATGGCTAACACTTGTAACTTTGTTGCACTTATTGTTTTGTTGCAAAGATAGAGATTATATATAAATCAATGTTCTGATATAACATTATTTACAATAAAAACACATTTTCAAGAGTTTAATAATTAAATCTACAACTTAATCTTTTATTTTATAATTTTTTTATATTTTTTGTTTTATGTCATTAATGCAAAATTAATATTAATAAATTAATCATCTATAAATTGACTTTTATGTTATTAGTTATTTAATTAATTCATTTTCTTCTGAATGAACAACCTTCAGTTAATTTAGCTTTACCACCAGTTGGAGTACATAAAACAGTTGAACATGAATCACAAGTAACAGCAGTTTGAGCATGACTGAAAACAGTAGTAATATTAAGACAACCTTGACATTTGACATCCATAAAAAAAGATCTTGGTTGTTGAACTAATAATTTTAATTTATGTTGTTGAGCTTCTGTAGCTGTGGTTGGGTGTAATAAATCTTGAACTAAAACCTAAAATTAAAATGTTAGTATTTCAATGGAACTTAATCTGATTTCCAATAATGATGAAGGGCAAATGATTATTTCAATACTCTTAATTAGTAAATAATGATAAATTCATCTCGAATCTAATTTTTCACTCTGAAATTGATTTTCGATTATTGTATTTTCCCATTCTGTTATAATAAAGTGGATTGACATTGATGTTGATATTGATGAAATATCATGATCACTTGTACCTCTTACATCACCATAATCATTTTGATTTATCACATACCATCTTGTTATTCTATGTATATATGTATAATTAAAGATTTTGTTTGAAAAATTTTTATACAGATTTTTTTTTTTTTTTTTAATTGTATAGTTAAAAATTTCACTAATAGTTACTGCAAATTGAGGAGACTATTTTTGGTATTGTGTAATGTTGTAGTATTCGAATCTAAGAAATATAAACGATTACGCATATTCCACTTTAGTGTGTGATTACCAAAAATACAAACGTATAAACGTGAATTCGTTTTAGCCCTAGGGCTATACATATGGTAGCTTAATTTTGCAGCCACTTAACCATATCAACACTTTGATGACTGTAATTCAAACTTACTGTATAAATTTTAACGATGCTTTAAATCAATCTTTAAAGAAATTTGACTATGTAGTTTCGTTCGACATTTGCCAAAATTTTTAAATCAAACAAATACGTATATATATTAACTGACTGGAAACAAAACAAATACCAGTAGTGTAAACAAAAAGACGTCTAAATAAAAATTACTCTTTCAATAAAATATAAAAAATGCTATAAAAACCTATAAAAATATTGCTCCAACATATACCACACTTGTAAATTTCAAATTTATTAATTTAATTCAATCACATTTTTATTCTGTATCATTTTTTTATATATAAAGTAGATACCTAGATAATTCTCATATTTTTGCAGCAACTTCATCCACATACCATTAACCTTTAATTCAGCAGTATTTTCATAACGTAAAATAAGAAATATATTTTGTAATTTTAGCTTTTGAACTACAAATCTATATAAAACTTTTCATTAGATTTACCTTCAGTAACCAAACGTTATAGAAAGAAAAAAAGTTAATAATACCAAAATAGAAAATAATGCTAAGTATGTAGTTGTAATTGTAATTATAATTATAATTGTAATTGTAACAGTAGTTGTAGATGAATTTGTCGTAAATAGTTGGGTAGAATCTGAAAAAATAAATTGTGTGATGGTAATTTTGTGACTCGTTTAATTGATGTTATGTAAATTGATTCGATATAGGGTTAAGATGTTGTTTTTTGTAAAAATTTAAAACGTTGAAATGGATAATGACGTTTTTGAAGATTTATAAATTATTAATAAAATCTATTTGATTGCCTTTTTGGGTTTTCTTTGTTGAGCACCTGGTCTATTATTTGCAACTTGAGATGGTGGATATCTTGGTTTCTTATCAGCTGGTTTTAAAATTTGAAATGAACATAATAAACTTTCATCAACACTCATCATTGCACCTGCATTATCAAATTCACCACAATAATTTGGAGCAGAAAATAAAGTAACCAATTGTCTTTTACTAAAAAATTCATAACCATCTTCAACAACTTGATGAGCTCTACAAATTAAATCCATATCATGTTTTTGTAAAAATCTTGAAACAACATCAGGACCAAAAGTAAAGGAGACACCACGATCATTTTCGGACCAACCAGTTATATCTTTATCAGGATCAGACCATAATAAATCACATAATAAACCTACATCAGGAATATCTGTTGGTCTCATGACCCTTCTTATTTGTTCCATTGAATTTAAATCGGGAGATAAGCCACCATGCATTGTAAATATTTTTTCATCGATAATAGCAGCAATTGGTAAACAATTGAAACAATCAGTAAAAGTTTTCCATAATTTTATATTATATCTTCTTTTACATTCATCATAAAAACCATAAATTCTATTAATTGAAGCACATTCATGATTACCTCTTAAAATAAAGAAATTTTCTGGATATTTAATTTTATAAGCTAATAATAAACAAATAGTTTCTAAACTTTGTTTACCTCTATCAACATAATCTCCAAGGAATAAATAATTTGCTTCAGGTGGAAAACCACCATATTCGAATAATCTTAATAGATCATAATATTGACCATGAATATCACCACATATCTTTATTGGGGCTTCTAATTCTAATAATATTGGTTGTTGAATAAAAATTTCTCTAGCTTTAGTACAAAGATAACGAATTTCATGTTCAGCTAATGTAACTTGTTTACCAGGTCTTGAACCTCTTACTTCTAATAATCTATCGACAATAGAATCAATATCTGCTTCTTGATGATCTGTTGACATATTAAATTTGTAATTGTATTAATAAAAATATTATTGTTATAAATCTTGACGTATTATTGATGATTATTGATGATTATTGTTTTGTTTTGTTTTGTTTTGTTGATCTTGTTGAAATTTATAAAATTTGACGTTATACTAAAATATTAAAATAGATAAACCAAATAAGTTAACTAATAAAATGGTAATAAATGTAGATAATATATTTTTAATTTTTCCTTCTTTTAAAAAAAAAATGAATGTTTAATAGATTGTAATTGGTGTATGATGTATGATGGATGATGGATGGATGATGATAATAAATTGAAATTAACCAAACAAAAAAAAAAAAAAAAAAAAAAAAAAAATTAAATTGAAACAAAAAAAAGGTAGTGGGAAATTGACTAAAACTAAAAAAGGGAAATCAAATAATTTTACAAATAAATAACTAACTATATAAAATTGTATAAGTTTTAAAGATAAAAGGTGATTAAACAAATTGTTAATTCTATCTTTCAGTTACTAAACTTGTACCAATAATCTAGTTTGTTATTATGAATACTTTTTATTTATTTGGGATTTGATGGCGTTAAAAAACTCAAAATAGAAAAAAAATATATATATATATATAAAATTTGTTGATATTTTGTTTGCTGTCTTTTTCATTTTATTATATACGATGATTAATACCAATGAATATTTGTACTATTACATTGATAATCGTTTTTTACAATATTACACTACTTTTTCATTTTCTATTTATTTCACTTGTGTTTATCTCCTTATATTTTTTTTTTTTTTTTTTTTTTTTTTTTTTGCAGCCAGTATTTTATGTATTTTATGTATTTTACAATCAATCTTTTATTTTAACTTTAACCAGAATTAAATTGAACATCTACGGTCAGAGATGATTATAGAATTGAATTGTAACATTTGATTACTGTTGAAAATTGATTTCTTTTTAAATTTATATTAAATTTTGGTTGTTTATATTACTCATTTTTATCAACAATTCTTGTCATTATTATGGTCCTCGAGATTTGATTGGTTAAAAATTTTGAGTCATTTTATTATACGTGTATTGGTGATAATATTTTTACCTATTTAGGTTATGATTATTCGAGTATACACTACTTTAATTATATTGGGTATGGTTTTAAAATTAATTAAAGACGTGTTTGTACTCAAATTAAACTAGTTCTAAATTGGTTGATTGTTTTAACCGATGTTTCCCATAAAAAATCAAGATGCTGTTCGTATAATAACACTGCCAAAGTCACTACAGAGTCTATGTGCTTACGTACTACTCATTTGTAAATGACTGTCGTTATTCGTTTCCTAATTGAATTCTAATTGAATTTAATATAGAAGAAAATCTCAAGCAATTTATTTCACTAATTGAGTAATCACCTAAAATCAGAAATAAGAATTTGAAACCTAACCTATTTCGAAGTCAAAAACATAATATTTGATTCTAACCCAATCCAATGTAAGTGAGGCTCAATGTTAATAGTATATCAAATATTTAGGTTACAAATTTGTGTTGTCCCATTTTAAAAACATGAGAGGAGCTACCAATTCCACGAATTTTTGAATTGATCTTTTCTCCATATTTCAATTTATTTTCAACCTACATATGAGTAAGCAATCGCAATCGCAATCGCAATCGCAATCGCAATCACCACCTTTCCCAAATAATTACCAATTGAAAAAAGTTGCCGATACAGATTCAAAACCTTGTTTAATATGTTACAAACCGTCGAATCAAGTATTAATAACGGAAAATAAAGCAGATTTTTTTTATATTTGTTACTCCCATTTATCAGATAATGCTTTTGCTATTTCGATAAAGACAGAAGAATACAATGATTTGGAAAATAAAATTGAACTCTTAAATAAAAGAAAATTACAAATGGAACAAAAAGTAAACGATGAAAAACCTTATATTTGGAATAAAATGACAACTTATTGGAATAAAGAAAAAGATAGTAGTGATGAAAATAAGAGTGACGAGACTTCAAGCTATCATAAATCAAAAGAAGAGTTGGGTAAATTGAAGCAAGAGCTTAATGAAATGACTGAACAATTTAAAACTTTCAAGTTCAAAAATTACAGATTACATCAGGAAATCTATAAAAATCGATTAATTTTAAATCAAAAGAAGAAATTCAACAAAGAACGATCGGAACAGATTCAAAAAAATGGGTTTTTTCCATCTGCTCCGACACATCAAATCTCGTAAAAAAGGTAAGACAAAAGTTTCAATAATCATTTTGTTTATAAATTCAATTATAGAGACACATTTACCAGTAATCAAAAATTTTAACGGTAAAATTAAATTAATCATGTAAAATTAATTGTATATTTACATTGATATCAAAGTTATATTATATTATATTATATTAAATTATATTATATTACAATTCAATTATAGAGACACATTTACCAGTAATCAAAAATTTTAACGGTAAAATTAAATTAATCATGTAAGATTAATTGTATATTTACATTGAAATCAAACTTATATTATTATATTATATTAAATTATATTATATTATATTATATTATATTATATTAAATTATATTAAATTATATTATACTATATTAAATTATATTAAATTATATTATACTATATTATATTATATTATATTATACTATATTATAATTTACTCTTGCTGTAATATTTAACAACTTCATCGATAGCTTTTGCTACCTTATCAACATTGTTATCATTTAAACCAGCAACCGAGGCCCTACCACTTGAAACTAAATAAATACCATGACTTTTTTCCAATCTTGCAACCATTTCAGGTGTCAAACCAGTGAATGAAAACATACCAGTTTGATCAGTTATATGATTCCAAGTACCAGGAGTTTTCAATTCTTCCAATTTTGATCTTAAAGTTTTTCTCATTTTAATAATTCTTGAACTCATTGTAACTAAATCTTTTCTCCATTGATCATATAATTTTGAATCTTGTAAAATTGTTGCAACAATTTTTGAACCATAAGCTGGTGGATTTGAAATTTCAGATCTAATAATCCTATTTAATTGAGTTTTAACAGCTTTATTGAAAGCTTCATTATTCTCTTTTGTTGAAGGTATAATATGAATAGCACCAACTCTTTCACCATACATACCAACATTTTTTGCAAAAGATTGACAAATTATAATTGGAGATGAAATAATTTCTTCATTAATTGCTTTTCTAATTGGATAAGCATCTTTTTCTAAATCACCACTTGCAAAACCTTGATAAGCAGAATCAAAAATTATTAAATGTTGTTTTTTTTCCAATTCTTTCAATATTAAATCCCATTGATTTTTAGTTGGATCCAAACCAGTTGGATTATGAGCACAAGCATGTAATAAAAATACTGAATTATTTGGAGCAGATTTAATACTATTTAAAAATCCATCTAAATCTAATGATTTTGTTTCATTATTCCAATAAGGATAATTTTCAACTTTAAATCCTATATATTCAAAAATTTGTTTATGATTTGCCCAAGTTGGTTTTGATAAATAAATCGTATGATTACCTTTATAAAATTGTTTAATAAAAACTCCAGCTAAATGTAAAGCTCCCGTACCTGATAAACTTTGTTGAGATATAACTTTACTCAATTGATTTGAATCAGAGCCTAATAAAACTTTTGCAGCATTATTTAAAAATGGTTCAAAACCTGAAATTGATAAATATTCATGATTATTATTTGGATCATTAATTAATTTTTCTTCAGCTAATTTAACAGCAGGTAAAATCCAAGGTTTACCATTATTATCTCTATAAGCACCAATACCCAAATCAACTTTATCAGCTCTTTTATCTAAATTAAATCTTGCTTTTAAACCAAATAAAGGATCTGGAGGTAATTCTATAACATTACTAAATGAATCAGCCATAATAAATAAATAAATAACTTAAAATTAAATTAAATTAAAAAATTAAATTAAATCGAATGAAAAAAATAAAATACAAATCAAAAAAAAAAAAGTACATAAAAATGATAAAATTGATTGGTATTTATATGAATGATAATATTTTATACTATACTATACTAAACTAAACTATACGAAAATATATATATATATATACATATATATCTTTACATAATCTTTACACCATCTTTACATAATATTTACATAATCTTTATATATATTCTTTACATAATCTTTACATAATAAATATATATACTTATTATGTAAAGATCCTTTAATGCGTTAATTGTTTAGTAGTGTCTTGTGATTAAAATATCTCGGATATTAAATTAATCTGATTATATAATTACATATGTAATAAAAAGAGGCGTGTGGGGGAAATTGCTTATTTGCCTATAAATATAAATATATATATATATTTATTAGTTCTTCCTTTCTTTCTATACATTTTTTCTTTCTTATACAACAGATTGAACTTCAAAAAATCTTTTCAAGTAATAAATTTGAAATATTGAATTTGCTGCAACAACTATAATTTGAAATACAGACCACCATTTAACTCTTGAATTTGTTGATTCTGCTGTATTTCTATGAGTTCTTTCTCTTATAACTAAATAATTTTGTTCTGCTTTAACATCGGTTGTTAATTGACTTAATTTTTGAATCGCATAATCTAAAGTATCGGATTTTGGATCATTTGCATCAATATAAACTACGCCATGAATATTAAAACTAACATCTAAATCAACTTTACCTGATTTTTCATTACTAAAACAATACAAATATTTACCAGATGTTGAAGCTTTAATCATTTCATCACCATGATCTAAATTAGTTTTTTTTGTTACTTGTTGTCCATTTGGTGATATAATATAAAAATCAATTGTGTATTGTTCTGATTGATGAGGATCTCTTGAACCAACTTGAAAACTTATAGCTAATTCATCATCTTTTTTCAAATTTTCAAAAAAGCATTGTTTACCATAAGGTGATAATAAAACATTATGTGCTAAAATTGATGATATAAATATAAAAATTGATAAGAATATTTTCATGTTTTATGTAAATTATCAAACTATTAATGAAATCAAAGTTTTTTTTTTTGTATATTCTATTACTTGTTCAATAAAAATATTGGAAGTGAAAAAAAAAAAAAAAAAAAAAAAAAAAATATAAAATAGAAATATAAAAGAGTCGCGTTGCTAAAAAAATCAACCATTCCATTCAATTCAATCTGACACGACTTACCTTTAACTTAAAACAATTTTATTGAAAAATCTATCGATTAATGATTTTGAAACAGAGTAAATTTGTTCTTAATATCGAAAACTTCAAAAATCAGATGATTAGTTGATGAAGAATGGAATTGTATATGATATCAGCAATTATTTAAACCAATTAATTTTAGTATTGAATTTAATATTGAAACATTCTATTGAAACATTCTATTCAAATTATTTAACAAATGTTAACTGTTAATTAACTTTTTAGTTTGAATTTTCGTCATTTCGTCACTTTCGTCACTTTCGTCATTCTCTTTATCACTTTTTTTTACTATATCGCCTCTAAAGTTTATGAATAAATAAGTATCATAAAACTTTTTCAGTAGCAAATGATAATAATTTCGATGATAATAATTTCGATGATAATAATTTCGATGATAATAATTTACATGATAATAATTTAGATGATAATAATTTAGATGATAATAATTTAGATGATTCCGGAGTTAATTTCTGTTAGTCTTTAATTATAATGTAATCGTTTTCAAAAATTTTCAAAGTTGGAAGAAGCTTTTCACTATACGTAAGCTCCCATGGAAAACTCGAATATTAATAATCATATATAAGCTCCATCATTTGAATATTACAGAAAGACAATTACGTAAAATTTTTCGACTAATTGAATTATTATAGACGAAAATTGACGAAAACTGACGAAAATTGACGAAAATTGACGACAATTGGTAGATATCAAAAAACATAAAAGTAAAGTTTCATAACCATGAATCGTTTAGTTTTATAAAAAATCTAAGTCCTGTTGTTATTTACGAATATAATAATACAGATCAAATATTCAGAGCTGTGGCTTGTATCAAAATTCTATTTTTATTCATAAAATATTTACTCTTGAATTTTCGGTAAACCTGTTTTATTTTTCATGAAGAATTGGTAGCCAAGTTTTGACTAGTTTTCCTAAAAGAGAACACATACGATTTGTTGATCTTAAAGAATATAAATGAAGAGTAATATTACCAAATAGGTCAAAATAAAAGTTTAAATTAAAATTAATTACATTAAAAGGAGAATCTGAGAACCATATTATTTGAATAGTTGATGGGCACTTAAAGTTAAACATCTAAATGTAAATATTTATTCACCGCACCTTTATTCTACGAAGAAGTCCTCACCCAATTAAAACCAAAATTAGGGCCATTTTGGAAATTGGATCATATACACTTGATACTCTATAGAAAGGTCAACTTTTTATGTATCATTACAATTGTTTACTACAACTGATTTACCGTACGATTTATAAATAAATCAATTCGAAATTTAATGAAACAAATTGATAAGTATTTATTAAAAGATTATATTAATTGGCGTATAGTAAAAGTGAAGAAGAAGAAGAAGAAGAAGAAACAATCAAAGGAACAATTCAGATGGAAGATGGAAGATGTAAGATGTAAGATAGAACGTATAGTTAAGATTGTTTATTATATTCAACTAGTATTGGAAATTTTTTTTATTGATTTTTATTTTTTTTTTATTTTTTTTTTTTTCTTTTCTAAAATATATCTTCATATTATAACAAGTTTATAAGAACAACAACCAGCTTATAACAACAAAGTCATAGTATATGGGACATCAATTTTCTAAAAATTATCAGAATTATAGTAATCAAATATATAATGAAGATGATATAAGTGTTGCCCAAAATTGTCAGTCAGAGGAAGATTCTCGATTACAAGGTTTGATACCAATTACATCACCTCCGGATAGTTTTCCTTACCAATACCCTTCTCAATTATATTTGACTCCGCAAACTTCATACGAAATCGATGAAGAAATTAATAAGGAAGAAGAACCTCTTCATCATCATAATCATAATCATAATCATAATCATAGTCATAATCATAATCATCTTTTCGAACAACAATCCACTCAATCAGAGTCACAATCAATACATTTTAAACATAGACTGGAATCAACTTTGCAAAACTTTAATGACTATCATAGCTCAAATTCAACTCTCGATAATGAAGAAGAATATAACCGACTTCGGCTTCATCAATTACAGCATCAACCATTAACAAAACAAGATGATCCATTTAACTCATTCTCACCTTTATTGTCATTACCTTTGGAAATTTTATATAATATTATCGAATATGTTTATATTGAAAATGATATTGCATCAATCAATTCAAATTTAGAAAAATTTGCAAATAAAATTCCTTTATTATCCAAAAAATTTCATCAATTATCTTTATGTTTTATGTATAAATATACCATTTTTAATCGACCTCATTCATTTGATAAGTTTTTAAATAATCTTAAAATCAATCCTATAATTGGTAAATACGTTGAATTTATGGATTTCCAGCAGTTTACCTCCATAGGTTTAGGCAGAACAGGTAGAATGAATCAAGAAATTCAAATGGTCACATCAAGAACTATCTTTGAAGCATTATGTTTAACACCAAATTTAATTGAGTTTTTGGCATCAGAAAATATTCAAGATGATTTAGATGTGAATGTTTTAAATTATTTATTTAATAATTTAAATAATTTAAAAGCTTTAGATTTATGTGGTGCCAGTAGTGAATCTTTTGCATTTGCCTTTGAAAATCTTGAAATTATGATACCACAATTATCAATAACAAAATTATCTTTACATGATTGCTCAAATTTATCTCAAGAAGTACTATTAAAAATTATCACTAAATTATTTAACACAAAAAGATTGGATTTAAATCACACATCTATTAATTCTTCAATTTTATTAAAATTACCAATCTCATGTAAGATTACTCATTTGTCATTAGCCAGATGCTCAAAATTAACAACAAAAGATTTAATAAATTTTTTGGTAAATCATCCTTCGGTAAATCAAGGCTCGTTGGAATGGTTAAATTTACAAATTGATTCAAATGTTGTTAGCCCCTTAACTGATGTATATTTGTTGTACACCTTGAGACATTTAAATGCTCCAAATTTAAAATATTTGAATATAGGCGGTATGCCAATAAATTACAAAATCTTACTAACAATCAAAAATAAATTTCTAAATTTGATTAGTTTAAATATAAGTCATGCAAGAAATATTAGCTTAGAAGAATTGAATGATTTTATGAATGAGAACTCAAACATTAAATTTTTAGATTTAAGTGGTATTAAATGTTTAAGTAAAAACTTGGTGTCATTTTTGAAAAAAAATTTCAATTCAAATTTGGAAGCTATTGAGTTCGATTATAAAAATTTATATGATTATACATCAAAAGGTGATTATTTGACAGTACAACCGATAATATCTTCATCAGCTACGTTGAACGTCTACGATTCAAAACATCATCAACAACCGCAGTATTGGAAATTTTATGATAATGAAGGCAGAAGGGCCTGGATCTATAAAACTGATGAAGATTTACTGAAAAAGAAGAAAAATTTGTCAAATTTAACATTTTATGACTTAGAAACTGGTAATAAAATTGTAAACATAATTAGAAAACCTAATTTTTTGAAATATGCAAGTAGGAAGGTAAATTGTTCAATTGGGTATTACAATTTAAATGGATATAAATCAAAAAATTTTAAAGAAAATTGCTGGCCCGTTGAATTTAGTCAAAGAGGCATATATAACTACTATTCTTTAAATGTTAAATAACGTACTATATAGTTTTATACGATTAATGAATAAGTTTTATGAATTTTATAAGCTATCAAGACTGTTTGTAATGATTTGTTTGGCTGCAAATTCGTTTTGTTTTTGTTTTTGTTTTGTGTTTGTTTTTTTATATCCGTTGGTTAAATCAAAGATCGCCAACCCCACATAAAAAAAATGTATATAAATACATAAATGTACACTATTAAAATTTTCATTGATCAAAGTATTCTCAATGTCTTCCCCTGAGCTTACTGATATCAGGTCTCCTATAGATTTAAGGAAATTGCAATCTTTTTTGTCAACAATCAAAGAAAGTAAAAACCCGAAAGTCACGTTTGGTCACAACTCAAGTGTTCCTAATAAATTTAATTCAATTAAACAATTCACATTTGGTCAATCAAATCCAACTTATTATTTAACAACAGATGTTGGTACATTTGTATTACGTAGAAAACCATCACCAAACTCAAAATTAATTTCAAAGTCAGCACATGCAGTTGAAAGGGAATTTTTCATCCTTAATAGTATCAATATAATAAATGATGAATCCAGAGAAACGAATCCGGTTCCGATTCCAAAAGTTCATTTGTTATGTGAAGATGAATCAATTATTGGGTATGTATTTTATATAATGGATTATATTAATGGTATTCAAATTAAAAATCCAAGCTTGCCAGGTATTTCTCAATCTGATGCAAGTACATATTACGACTCGATCATCAGAATGTTTGCCTCAATTCATTCACTTGATGTTGAAAAATTAATTAGTTTATTACCAGAACAACATTTTCCTCAGTTTCAAAATATTGAAAAATTAAAAAATACTTCGTATTTTGAAAGACAAATTAAAACTTTAACTAGTATAAGTAATTTGCAAAATAAGCATGTTAATGAAATCCCAAATTTCGATACAATAACTAAATGGCTTTTGAAGAATAAACCAAAGGATCCTACTAAATTAACTTTAATTCACGGTGACTTGAAAATTGATAACATATTGTTTGATCCAATTACAAAACAAGTTATTGGAATTTTAGATTGGGAATTATGTACAATTGGCAACCCACTATTTGATTTATCTAATTTTTTTCAACCATTTGAATTACCTTGTAAATTAAACGAATTATTATACAAGTCAAATCCAAATAGTATGGGATTAGGAAACAAAGAATCAAAAAAATTTTTGTTTCAACAATTGAGAGAATATTCTAAATTAATCAAATGGGATAATAATGATCCTAAAAACAATCCTATGGATTTATGGCCAATTGGTCATGTATTTGGTTTATTGAGATTATGCGTTATTAGTCAAGGTATTGCAATGAGAGTCAAATTAGGCAACGCAAGTAGTTCTAGTGCTAAAAGTTACTCGAACATGTATCCATATTTAAGTGAATTAGCAATGGACAAGATTAAAGAATGGAAATCCCAGAAACAAGAAAGTAAATTTTAGATTATAGACGAATATATATACAATCACTATTTTAATCTTTTCAGAATTCTTCATTAGGTCAAGCATAATTACGGCTACAATCTACTCAATTGCTAGATTAAACTCTAATCTTGTTATATATAGTGATATCGTGATTTGTAGTTCGTGGAATGGAATAACTTGATAATTTCGCTACAATGGAACGATAAACTTTGACTCATTTTTCTTTTTTTTTTTTCTTTTTTTTTTTTTTTTTTCAATTTAGTCTTCAGATCAATATTTGTCAGATCATGTCAACATTTGGTACATTATTCAAAGTTACAACGTACGGTGAATCACATTGCAAATCGGTCGGATGTATAGTTGATGGCTGTCCACCAGGTTTAGAATTAACAGAAGCAGATATTCAACCCCAATTAACAAGAAGAAGACCAGGTCAATCAAAATTATCCACTCCTAGAAATGAATCAGATTTAGTAGAAATTCAAAGTGGTACTGAGAATGGTGTAACATTAGGATCACCAATAGGTATGTTAGTTAAAAACAAGGATCATAGACCTGGAGATTATAGCGAAACAGATTTATATCCTAGACCGAGTCATGCAGACTGGACTTATATACAAAAATATGGCTCAAAATCAAGTTCTGGAGGTGGTAGATCATCAGCTAGGGAAACAATAGGGAGAGTTGCAGCCGGTGCAATTGCCGAAAAAGTTTTATTCAAAGTAAACAAAATTGAGATTGTTGCATTTGTTTCATCAATTGGTAAAATCAAAATGAATACTGATCCTGATAATAAAGAATTCATTGAATTGTTGAATAATATTAGCAGAGATGATGTTGATTCATATGGGCCAATAAGATGTCCTGATGAAATTAAACGTGAAGAAATGGTTAAATTGATCGAACATTATAGAGATTCAAAAGATTCTATTGGTGGTGTTGTAACATGTGTTATTCGAAATTGTCCTCCAGGATTAGGTGAACCATGTTTTGATAAACTAGAAGCTAAATTAGCTCACGCGATGTTGTCATTGCCAGCAACTAAAGGATTCGAATTCGGATCTGGTTTTAAAGGTACCGAATTACCTGGCTCGAAACATAATGATGCCTTTATATTTGATGAAAATTTAAACAGGTTGAAAACTAAATCTAATAATAGTGGAGGTATTCAAGGTGGTATATCAAACGGTGAGAATATTTATTTTTCTGTAGCTTTTAAATCAGCAGCAACAATAAGCCAGGAACAAGAAACTTATACCTATGATGGTAAACCAGGTGTTTTGGCAGCAAGAGGTAGACATGATCCTAGTGTTACTCCGAGAGCTGTACCAATTGTAGAATCAATGGCTGCTTTGGTTATAATGGATGCTTATCTACAACAACAAGCTAGAAATTCAACTAGATTATTAATAAATAATTAAAATATGTCCCTCGTCTCTTAAAGTGGAACAAAACATGAAAATTCAAAAAAGAAATGGCAAACACAAATTGTCCCTTTGTATTATTAAAGCTTCAGAGGGCTTGACAATAGAGAGCCGCCCTTGAAACTTGTGCTCGAATTGAGATTGTGGAGATAAATCCCACATTTCCAAGCAGTCCACTGATATTTCTTGATTTTTGTTTTGCCTGACACAGCGGATTTCCCGTTTGTAAACTGGGAGCTTCGTTATTCAGAGACATATGATTCTACTTATTTCTATAAGCAATCTCGATTTTAAAGAATTGAAGTGTATTTTTAATGATTCCTGCTTCCTTATCTCGTAGAAAATTTGATGTTTGGATGTTGATAAGAAATTATGTTCCGCCGTTTTAATAAAATGTGATTGGACAACAACTAAAGATAAATTTCTTCAATGGTCAAAATTCGAAGGCGTAGAAACACATTTTATACATAATTATTGTCTCTTTTCTTACTATAACCAATTTTTGTTACAAAATGTATCGTGGTTGATGAAATATTCCAATAAATGTACTACTAATGGTAGCGCTTGAATAGGTAGTAACAAAAAATTGGTCGAGTTCAGCAGTGATTGCAAACACTTAAACTTTAAACTTCTTAAGTATTCATTACATAATCTGAAGCCTATATACAAAAGCTCCGCCAAAAGTTACTCAATTCGTCTGGAAAGTTTTTTTACCAGAAAGACCTGTACGAAAATTGATTTGAAATATCATATACGCTACAAAAAAATGGAAATGAATAAACTTACAAATATTTGACCTTAAGGAATTAAATAATTGAATTGAAAGGTTTACGGCAGTAAAATCTGTATAAAGTAGTTAAATTCATCATCATCTACCTAATGGTATTAGCCCTCGCCCTGAGTTCTGCATTTCTCCGCCATTTTTCCGCCGTTCTTCAACGTTGCATCAAAATTTCGCATTGAAATATATGCATTGGAATTTCGAAAAAACTTTGGCTTATATGCAGTCTTGTATTGTTTAATGTACAAACTTGAATCGTTAGTAACACCTTCAATAACCAAGGTATTATTTCTAAACTTTTTTCAATAAAACGTCAACTTATTTAGAGTACAACTCTGCTAATCTCTAACAAATAAATTTAATTTTGATGACTTTATGCATTATTTAAAAATTGGCAAAAAACGCAATTTTACGAGATAAATACCACTTAGAACTCGTTCAACAACTTTTAGTATATCTGACTTAGTTTATTTGATTCCAAAGTTGTTTTTTATTTTGTTTTCAAAAAGCTAAAATCCTTTTTTCAGAAATTTCAATTCACTTTTGAAAAATTGCTCGTCTAATTTTGAACACCTTGACACAAAAATATTTCAGGTTTATCAGCGTGCAGGGCCTACGATTTTGATAGTTTTATCTGGTCTTAGTTTGAATATTCATAGAACTGTATTTTTCGTAATGTGAATTTATTTGATTTCTCCCTTACTTAAGAGAAAATTTTGGAATATCTCAATTTCGGGTTAAATCAACTCAAATCAAGCCCAGTGCCTTTATTCAAGATCCACTATATTTAATCTATTGTTTAATCAAAAGTTATGGCACTAAACGAAAATGTACATTGATTCTTATTTTTTCAAAAATTTTTGTAGGGTGAAAAAGGGCCAAAACGACAACTCACAAAAAAAATATTTGACATTTACAAATTTGCGTACGTATAGTATATATTCAGGGCTCTGTATTCTTTTGAGTTGTTACTTAGCCCAAGGGAATCTATTATTCTTGTCATATAAGCAAAATATCGTTGAAACGAGGCGCCTTAGATTTAGGGCGAGAGATATTTTTGTCGCACCACTGAAAATTACACACTTTAAAAAATAAAAAGTATATCGAGGAATACATCCGACAGAAGATTTCTAAATCGCCATTGGTTTTTGACAAAACTCGAACTAACACTACTTACTCACTTTCGACTAAAAACATTTTGTTCTTAGATTCGTTGGAATGCGAAACGTCAGATCAATTCGAATTTGGTTGTTAGAAATTGCCTTTCTTTTGATTTTCCTAATAAAGTTCGCTATAATTCAAAAAACACCCCTGATGGCCGAGGAAATATTTGAGTCCACAGATCGAACCACGCGATTAAAATTTCCAACTGAGACATTGCGAAATCTGGACGGGTCTATGTGTTATATGACGACTTATTCGAGCTCAGGACGTTCTATACTTCAAAAGCAATGGACGATTTTATCATTTCTGAAGAGTACAGCGAATTGCAACTCAAACCAAGCATTCTAAGCTTCAAATAAAGATGTAGGTTGTCCTTCGAAGGCTTGAAAGTATAGAACCACCCTTGAAACTTACATTCGAGCTGCAGATTTTTCAGCAATCCTCAAATTTATCCTTGATCGTTTTGTTGCTGAGGCGGCAAAGTTGCAGCTTGGAAAATAAGTGTATCATACCCTCACAGCTTGAGAGATTGTGAAGACATATGAACCCAGTATTTTTATGTTAATATGTGCTGTCAGCAACACAAAAATATTAAAACTCAAATAACTCAACAACAACGCAATCTCTTGCAAGGTTAGCAAGAGATCTAAAATAAGAAAAGCTCGAAGATTACAACGGTATTATTCTCGATAGAATTCAAACAAAAGAAATCTTAGAAATTGAATAAATACACGAACTTTCCATCTAACTTCTTCCACAATAAAATTCAAGCATCATGCCGCTAATTAAAAGTATTCACTTTTTCAATACCTATCGATTGATATTGCCCTTATTTGTATTTGCGATGAAAAAATTTTTTTTCGACAGTCCGGTTCACTATTCCCAAATTCGTTAACTATGGGAGCGAACAAATCGGTTAATTTGAAGGCATTGCAACTCGATTTTGAGGTTGAAACATATGAAACAGGTTTTAATAAAATAGAATCTAAATTTCCCAGGCTTTCAAAAGGAATGTTGTTTGGTTAGTTTTGTTGGAATATATGCATTTAAAACATACTGTACTGAAAACTCATATTCAATTCGATCAATTGATGAATAGAAAAGATTGCACCTAAACATTAAAGATGCACACGAAGTATCAACTTTAAGTGGTAGCTTGTAATCGTAAACTAGTGACTGGCGGTGATTTGCCTATTTCGAATGATTCTATATCGATTTATTCAAAGTTCAAGACAGGGACTACTTAAATTGAGAATAACTTACTAACAAAAGTTGTATAGAGGACCAAACACGTTTAGCACGGAGTAGCCATGTATTATATGTGGGTGTTTTCTTGTAATTTAATTGATTGTATGTATATTGATTTATTCAACTTCAAAGTTTTGTCACAAACACAAAGAGTTAAAAGTCGAATAACACTACAACAACACAATATTTTGCCAAATTAACAACTGATATGGAATCAAATAGCTCAAATATTACCATGGTACTGGTTTCAAAACGATATAAGCAAAAAGAAGCAAAAACCTAAATAACTTCTCCACAACACGTTCTCTTGCAAAAGTAGCAACAGATTTAGAATCAGAAAAGCCCAATGATTACAATGGTCATACTCTTGAGGCAATTTCTTGACCCCTTCATTTTTTACTTTTGTCAAAAAGTCAAAAAAAAAAAGTGCCGTAGTTCGGTATAGGTTTGCATCCAGATTTCAATTTGCCTCAAATCTAACAGAATCATAGTCAATTGCCTTTAAACAGCTCATTTAAACATTAGAGATTGGAAATCTGGCGTGTACATTAAATTTTTATCGAGTTACATACATGTGTTAAAAATCTATATGGTCCAAAATTTGGAAACCAAAACTTGGTTCGACATATCTAGAGGTAGACATGAGATATGTCTGGACTGGGATATGACTATGATTCACTCTCATTACTTGTATGACAAGTATGGCTAGATTGATGCAAAAGGAAACTGTTATATAAAGAAAATATTTGTGCAAAAATAGATTTCGATATGATACCTGTGTTATATGCAGGTCTTTCTATTGCCAGTTCTCCCTAAAATTTACGCGACGTTTGGAATTACTTGTCGCGCCAGATAAATAGCATTTGTTCCGTTAGATGGCCGTGACCTGTGTGTTTTTCTCGTGTTAGGATGAAATGAAAATGGCATATGGTTTTTTTTGGGAACAGGGAGTTGGATATAAATTGTAGAAATGTAATAAAGTAATTGGATTTATAATTGAATGGACTGCTAGAAATCTGCTTATTCGGATTTTGAAAATCATTATTTGATAAAAAATTATAATTCTCATAAAACTAGCGAAAAATGGTAAAAGTTTGATTACGATTGACGGACTTTTTGATTAATTGTATCGCCGAACCGTTGACAGATCGATTATATTGGCCTTGATTTAGCTAGGAAATGTTGTTTTTAGGACAATAATGGTGTGGTTTTGAAGGATTTGAAACGCGAGATCAAAAAAAAAAACCTGGTCGTCGGAGAAATATTTGCGTCCACAGAGCAAACCACGCTTTTAAGATCGGCGACTTAAATACGACGTATTCTTAGCGGGCTAGATTTTATCAGGCGACCTCACAAAACCATTTTCTCGCGCTACACTTGGGGCGACACGTACTAAAAGGATTACCTTATATCTCATGTTTAATGCAATTTCATGAGATATAAATTAATTTAATGAATTCAAAGGCCATGAATTATATACAATTCATAGCAAAACAATCAGATTTCAAACATTTTTTTTCGAGTTGTAATTTTGGCACTTTTTCATCATACAAAAATGCTAAAATTGGAAATGAAGAGTAGATTCGATTTACGGCCACGATTTTCAATCAAACAACGGATTATATATATATGAGCCCTCAATCAAATGCATTACTAGACACATTTTCAGCTGATCTGGTCCAAAATGTTAGATATACTCTTAACTATGGTAAATATTGAATATATTGACCTGATAAAAAATTCACATTCACCCTTTTGATGAAAACGTAATAAAACTGTCAAATTTGGTAGTTCCTTTATGTAGATAAAACTTTTAATTTTTTGTGTTAAGAAACTCTAAATTCAAAAAAGCAATTGTGTCGAAAAGTTTGAAAAGAATTCAAAATGAATATGGCGTCTCGAAACCATTATAAATAAAATCTTTAGGATAAAATGAATCAAATCAACTATTTTAATACCTGGCAAATGAGGTCTATGTATGAGATAATTTGCGATAAAATGTTTTTTTGCGTTTTTCAAATGTTCTAGAAAGTCATCAATATAATGTTTTCTCAAAAAAAATTAATACCCTTTGATTCTAAATCTAATGCCTGACTCAATGAAATTAGTTTGAGAAATAAAACTACAGAATTAAATGAGTAGCAATTTATATTTTGAGATTTAGTACTGTAGAATTGCATATAAGTCAAATACAATGAATTAAAATCTCTGGGCTAAGTTTTGGCACGACTTGGAATGTTAATCTACCTTTAAATCATTCTAAATACGACGAGAACTAGTACTATTTGTATCCACATCTGAAACTTTATTAATTTTCAAAATTACTAAAACAAAGCTAAATGAATCAGCCTATTTTTACTTAATAAATAAGTTCTGTTTCTATCGTATCAATGAACTGAGATCAGTATTATTTACTTAAGTGTATTTTTTTGGTAATTGTTTTTAGGTAATTTTACTCGTCTAAATTATTTATCAATGAACGAAGAGGTTTGCTTCTCAGTAGTTTCAATTTTGTCCTCAAAAAAATTATTTATAATTCCTGGCTTGGTATTTATTTAGCATTGAATTGTTTTATGCATTTCGATCTGTTGAATTTAATTGAAATAACATTAAATTCAAAATTGTATAATGAGTTTTATCGTATTTTTTTTCCAACAACAACAAGCCTTGCTAGCTCAATGGTAGAGCGTGAGACTTTTAATCTCAAGGCTGCGGGTTCGAGCCCCGCGTAGGGCTGTCGTTTAAACTACTTAAAAGTGGTTGTTTTTCTTCTTTTTTTTTTGCGTTTGGGTCGAATGCTAGATATTCTTTTTACCCCTTAAAAATTTAAATTAGGATGTTGTTGTCACTTTATTAGTTTTCTAGTCTTAACTTAACTTGGTATAACTAGTAATTGATTAACAGAAACAGATATTAAAATCAATGGGTGTGTTTCTTGCAAGTGATATAATATTAAGAAATAAGTAAGTAATTCTTAGAAGTTTTTATCATTTTTTGAATTCAAAATTCTATTTTAATTAGCAAAGAATTAGTTAAAATTAACTATA
Source organism: Insectozyma verbasci (assembly GCA_947670415.1). Taxonomy (NCBI): domain Eukaryota; kingdom Fungi; phylum Ascomycota; class Pichiomycetes; order Serinales; family Debaryomycetaceae; genus Insectozyma; species Insectozyma verbasci. The sequence continues at coordinate 1,392,886 of CANTUO010000001.1, read as the reverse complement.
TAGCTACATTATTTGTTTGTTTTGAGTCTAAACTATGTATAGCACAATTTTATCTAGCAACGTAATTGTTTTTTTTTTAATCTACAATACTGTAACGCAGTTTTCCAACAATTCGGTCAAATTATGCAAAAATACTATACAAAGGTAAAATTATGCAAAAATATTATACAAAGTTAAAATTATTCCGAGACGTAAGAGAAACAGGAGAATCTATCATATTCAATTCTTTGATCTGTAACAAGATTCATATTGTGATACATTATAATATCAAAAAAGTAAACTGAATTGAACTTCATGTTACAAAAATTCAAAAGTACTTCGAATAGCCAATCAAATCAATTTCAATTACAATTGGAATAAAAATTGCAGCATCTTAATTTTTTTTTTTTAATAAAAAATTTACGACATTCAATAAAATAAAAAATTATTCAATAATAAGTAAAATCTGGAGAAAAGATAAAAAATTTGATTTCTAAAACATGTGATCAAACGCTTTTAATTTTGGTTTTCTCTGTTAGGAAATCATCATTGTTGTTTCATCATCCACCGAGGACACTATTTGAATGAAATCAACCATTTTCCATTAAACTAATAGTTCTATTGTAAAACTTTTGTTCTATTTAAAAATTCATAAAATGGTCATGTATTAAATAATTGAAAATTCTTTTTATGATTTCATAATTTAGCAGTGTATTATAAATTTAAACAATCTGATTGGTTAGATCATTGTGTATTCCATTTTATGGAACCGAAATTTAGGACGAAAAAAAAAAAAAAAGGCAGTATTGTAGTACATAATACGTAGTATCAATTAATTATGAATCTATGGTATATAATAATTTTATATTTATCCTTTAAATTTTGCTCTCCTCCAATTGAATTTTTGATTTTTATAAAATCTTTTTTTTCATTTATTTTAATTTTTATATTCATTCAATTGTTTCTTCTTCTTTTCTAATTAATTAATTAATTGATTTTTTAAGAATGTTATCTGCTTCAAAAACAATTATGAATAAAGCAGCTACACGTTCTTCTGTTCGTGGTTTAGCTACTGCAGGTTTAACAAGAGATTCACAAGTCAATCAAAATTTGTTGGAAACTCATTCTTTTATTAATTATAAAAAACATTTTGAAAATGTTGAAATTGTTAAAAGAAGATTAAATAGACCTTTAACTTATGCAGAAAAAATTTTGTATGGTCATTTAGATGATCCTCATGGTCAAGATATTGAAAGAGGAGTTTCATATTTAAAATTAAGACCAGATAGAGTTGCTTGTCAAGATGCTACAGCTCAAATGGCTATTTTACAATTTATGTCTGCTGGTATACCTCAAGTTGCAACACCTTCAACAGTTCATTGTGATCATTTAATTCAAGCTCAAATTGGTGGTGCAAAAGATTTAGCTAGAGCAATTGATTTAAATAAAGAAGTTTATGATTTCTTAGCTTCTGCTTGTGCTAAATATAATTTAGGTTTTTGGAAACCAGGTTCAGGTATTATTCATCAAATTGTTTTGGAAAATTATGCATTCCCAGGTGCTTTATTGATTGGTACTGATTCTCATACTCCAAATGCCGGTGGTTTGGGTCAATTGGCTATTGGTGTTGGTGGTGCTGATGCCGTTGATGTTATGTCTGGTTTAGCTTGGGAATTAAAAGCTCCAAAAATCATTGGTGTTAAATTAACTGGTAAAATGTCTGGTTGGACTTCTCCAAAAGATATTATTTTGAAATTAGCTGGTATAACTACTGTTAAAGGTGGTACTGGTGCAATTGTTGAATATTATGGTTCAGGTGTTGAAACTTTTTCATGTACTGGTATGGGTACTATTTGTAATATGGGTGCTGAAATTGGTGCAACTACTTCAGTTTTCCCATTTAACAATTCAATGGTTGATTATTTAAATGCTACTGGTAGATCTGATATTGCTCAATTTGCTAATTTATATAAAAAAGATTTCTTATCTGCTGATGAAAATTCTGAATATGATCAAGTTATTGAAATTGATTTGAACACTTTAGAACCACACATTAATGGTCCATTTACTCCTGATTTAGCTACTCCAGTTTCAAAAATGAAAGAAACTGCTATTGCAAATGATTGGCCATTAGAAGTTAAAGTTGGTTTAATTGGTTCTTGTACAAATTCATCATATGAAGATATGACTAGAGCTGCTTCAATTATTAAAGATGCTGCTACTCATGGTTTAAAAGCTAAATCATTATATACTGTTTCACCAGGTTCTGAACAAGTTAGAGCTACTATTGCTAGAGATGGTCAATTGAAAACTTTTGAAGATTTTGGTGGTGTTGTCATGGCTAATGCTTGTGGTCCATGTATTGGTCAATGGGATAGACAAGATGTTAAAAAAGGTGAAAAAAATACAATTGTTTCATCATTTAATAGAAATTTCACATCAAGAAATGATGGTAATCCAGCTACTCATGCTTTTGTTGCTTCCCCAGAAATGGCTACTGCTTATGCAATTTCAGGTGATTTAGGTTTCAACCCAATTACTGATACCTTAGTCGGTGCTGATGGTAAAGAATTTAAATTGAAAGAACCACATGGTGTTGGTTTACCTCCAAATGGTTACGATGCAGGTGAAAATACTTACCAAGCCCCACCACAAGATAGAGCTTCAGTTGAAGTTGTTATCTCACCAACTTCAGATAGATTACAAAAATTAACTCCATTTAAAGCTTGGGATGGTAAAGATGCTAAAGGATTACCAATTTTAATTAAAGCTGTCGGTAAAACCACTACTGATCATATTTCAATGGCTGGTCCTTGGTTAAAATACCGTGGTCATTTAGAAAACATTTCAAACAATTATATGATTGGTGCTATTAATGCTGAAAATGGTAAAGCTAATGAAGTTAAAAATCTTTACACTGGTAAATATGATGGAGTTCCACAAACTGCTGCTGCTTACAGAGATTCTGGTCATACATGGGTTGTTATTGGTGATGAAAATTTTGGTGAAGGTTCATCAAGAGAACATGCAGCTTTAGAACCAAGATTCTTAGGTGGTTTTGCAATCATTACTAAATCATTTGCTCGTATCCACGAAACTAACTTGAAAAAACAAGGTTTATTACCATTAAATTTTGTTAACCCATCAGATTATGATAAAATTAACCCAGAAGACACAGTCGATTTACTTGGTTTAACAGAGTTGGCTCCAGGTAAAAATATTACTTTAAGGGTTCATCCAAAAGATGGAGGTGAACCATGGGATGCTGAATTATCACATACTTACAATTTAGAACAAATTGACTGGTTTAAATATGGTTCAGCTTTAAACAAAATGGCTGCTGTTGCTGCTGAAAAAAAATGAGTTGATTTAACACCCTAATAATTTATTTATTCAAAAAATATATATTCTGTAATTATTTGTATAATTTGAAACGCTTTGGTAATACATTGAAGAATTATTCAAGGAAGCCGTGTGTAACTTGATTTTACAAGTGAATCGTAATGCCTCAAGTGTAGCTATTTGGAGGCATAATTCTACAATGGTTTACTATACAAGATTCTAATAATTACTTGTCGAGGTCAATAAATAGTTATAAGAGTAGCCAAAGTGCATCTTGTTATAGCTTTTAAGCTGTTATTTGATTGTTACGGTTTTTTAATTGAATTTGCCATAGAGTCTAAAATGTAACATCAATTTATTGTTTAAAGAACGGATAATAGTTATTCCAACGTATTATATTGGTCGAATTATCTCTAAAACTCGACAGAATCGTGTATTCATCAATTCATAAACATTTGCGAAACTTTTACTCTCTGCACGCTCAGGAACAACTATCAGAACCAGGAACGTGTCTATTTGATGGTTCAATTAGAAAGCACATGGTTGAAAGAACAATGAGTTTATTTATAATGGGCCGATTAACTAACATGTTTGAAAGAACAAGGAGTTTATTTATGATGAGCCGATGAACTAACACGTTTTGTAAAATATATAAAATCTCAATGATTTGGCTTCAGAAATGGCTTGATTCATATATCCAATGCTTTCCAAAGTTATTATTTGCTGGTTAATAGCGACTGTTTTCGCTCATGGAATTCCAAGTATTCACAGAGATAAGAGAGCAATTGCTGATAAAAGAGATAATGACGCTTATGATATAATTTTTGAAAATTTACCTAGAGATGAATTTGATTATATCAACTATCATTTACAATTATTAGAGAAGGCAAAGGGAAATGGAACCAACTGTGATCAATGTAAAAATAGAATCAAATTTGCTCAAAATTTAATTGAAACTGATCCTGATCATGAACATCTTGTTTCATTATTATTATACAAGGATTGCTTGTTAACACCTTATACAAAGAGCCTGTGTAAATTTAAGGAGGTTTTTACATCTACTCAATCAAAAAATTTCGAAAGATTTAATCAAAATTATGACTCTGGTATTGGCAACAGTGATATGATTAACGTTTATGATAATGATTTTTTACATTTTTTAAAAGAATTTAACACCACTAATGAAAAAGATTTAGAATATTATTGTCATAATAAAGGTGGCGCATGTAAAGAACCAAATGCAACAGAAATTGTCGATTCTTTTAAATTAGATCAATGGTGGCCTGCAAAACAGTCTAAACATTACTTTGAACCTACTTATAATAACACCGAGAGAGAAAGATTCAATGTTATTCATATGAGTGATTTCCATTTGGAAATTCGTTATGAGGTTGGTACTGAAGGACAATGTAACTCAAATACATGTGGTTTACCAGAATCTGTTGCTAATACACTACCAGGTGATGATTATAATTTTACAACTTATTATGCTGGACAGAATCCTAATGCCAAAGCTTTTGAATTTTCATTTTACCCCGATGCTCATTATGATACAGCTGGGAATTATATAAAGGGAGACTATTATGATTTTCCAAAGTATCGTGGTTGGAATTATAATTATGCTCCAGCAACTGTTTTTGGTGTATATTCAGGTGATGCTCCAGAAGTTTTAATTAATAGTTCTTTAGTTAACATGGCCAAATTACATAAAGAGAAAAATTTTGAATTAGCATTATTCACAGGTGATTTAGTAGATCATGATACCATTCAATGTACCCCTGAGTTTGTTAAAAAGGAAGAAACTAGATGTTTTGAATTGATGAAACATTATCTAAACAATTTGACTGTATTGCCAAGTATGGGTAATCATGATGCTTTTCCTTATGCTCAGTTAGCGCCATTAAAGTATGATTACAATAATACATATAGTTGGAATGATGATGATATGATAAACTTATGGATCAACAATCAATGGTTTCCAGAAAGAGATGCAAATGATTTAAAATCTCATTATTCGGGGTTTTCATACGTTACTGATAGAGGATTGAAAATTATTGGATTAAATTCAAATACTTACTATTCATCAAATTTATGGAGTTATCTCGATATTACAACAGATCCTGATCCATTCGGTCAATGGAAATTTTTGATAGATGAATTGATTGAAAGTGAAAAGAGAAATCAAAGAGTTTGGATAATGGCACATGTTCCAACAAACTCTGGTGACGAAACCCATGTACCTGCGTTAATATTTAAAAAGATTGTTGAACGTTTTGCTCCCTACACTATAAGTCTGATTTTTTATGGACATACTCATGTTGATCAATTTAGTGTTTTTTATATCGACAGTCCAGGCAGAAATTCAACAATCAACAATTCTACAAATTCAATAGATAAAGATCCTATTGCATTGTCATGGGTAGTTCAATCATTAACTCCTTGGGTTTACTATAATCCATCTTATAGATATTATGAAGTTGAGGATGAAAGTTTTAATATCATGGAATCATACAACTATTACATACATTTAAATGAAACAATGATAAATAATGGAGATGAGCCAGAATGGTTATTAGAATATTCTGCAAGAGAAGCTTACGATCCTGATGGAACTTGGGGTAAAAATTTACCATTGAATGCTACCTTTTGGGATGAATATGTAGTTCAAAAATTAAAAGATAAATCGAATATTGAGTTTAATCAATTATATATGGATTACATGTATAGGAAAAGTCCTGCTACTCCAAATTGTAATGGGAATAATAGTCAAATTACAAACGAATGCTGGGAAAATAATTATTGTTTTGTCAATATGGATGGTTGTTAAATAGAAAGTTACAAATTTATAACATTTATAACTATATATAGACTAAGAGATGCAGTTATCTGTTTAATTATTGGTTGTTTCACTTTTAATAACGCGAATATATGAAGTTCTTATGAGAACTTTTTTAACATCATTAGAGATTTTCATAGTATTTAGTATAAAAACGATATCAAAAATAGCGATCGGTTAAAAGATTACTTGATTACCGGAGTTGTTGCAGTAAATTACATAATATATTATCCAATTTTATTTTTTATTCTTTTTAATTTTTTTTCGGTTTTTAACAAGAAAGCTCTCAATTTCACCGTTTACGTTTAAACTTTCTTCTATTCATCATCATTATTATATAGCTATATATTTACCATGGCAGCTACAGCTCAACACGCATCTAGATTTACTAGGTTTTTAAATTCAGAAACTGGTCCAAAAACGGTTCATTTTTGGGCACCAGTGTTTAAATGGGCCTTGGTCATTGCTGGTATTAATGATTTACAAAGACCGATAGAGAAATTAAGTGGTACTCAACAAATTGCTTTATTTGCTACTGGAGCTATATGGACTAGATGGGCAGGTTTTGTTATAAAACCAAGAAATATGCTTTTAGCTTCAGTCAATTTCTTTTTAGGTGCTGTTGCTGGCTATCAAATTACTCGTATTGTCAATTATAGAAGAAATTTAGGAGACTCACCAATGCAAGTTTTCAAATACTTATTAAATGGTGATCCAAATGCTCCAACTGAAGTTAAAGCAAATTAAGCGATTCATTTATTATATAATTCTATAAATCAATTTAAATTCAAATCATCATCTGAATCATATTTTTTATCTTCATCGTCCATATTTTCATCCTGATTGGATACTGATGAATATTCTCGATCTTCATCATCAGACTTTAATGTATTGAAGTATGCCTCATCTTGAGCATTTTCATTTAAATCATCGATAAATTCATGAGTATCCATTTTATGGTCAGTAGTTTCTTTATTTTCGTCTTCTTCAGTGTCTAAATTGCTTTTATATCTTGCATTATAATCATCTTCATCATCATCCTCTTCTTCTTCACTTTCAGCACGAGCATCATTCTCTTTATTCGACTCATTTATAATTCTTTCCACTTGAGTTAAAGTATCCGCCAAAGGCTTTGTAAGAAATTCTGATAACAGTTGTTCCCTTTGTATCCAAAGTTTATTTTCGTATTGTAACTGATTTTTTAGAAATGTTAGTAGTTCATAATTCAATCTTTTTCTTAATCTCAAACGAAATTCCAAATTTATCACTTTGTTAATTCTTGAATAATCGATAAAAGGTAACACTGCATCTTCTTTTAATGAAAATAATTGATTCAATTCCACATTTTTATCAGTATTTTCAGAAATTGAATTCTGAGCTATTTTCAACAATTCTGCATCATTTAAATGAGTTAAAGTTTCAACTGAAATCTTGAATTGAGGAATTTTAACTTGCCTACTTAATTTTTCAAAATCAGTAAATGATGTATCAAGTTTAGTATTTAACCTTGAAATTTCACCAACAATTTTATTGTAATCAAAATTCTTCATATCCATTGTCTCAAGTTTTTCATCATATTGAAATTCTTTAAATTCTTTTTGAAATCTACTTATTATAAATGAATCTAAAATGTATTTCTTTTTGATAGCTTTTAAATTTATTAAATTTTCATTTGAAATTAAAATTGAGTTATTTAAATGAATCAATTCTCTTGCAGAATCAAATGCATCTAACGTATTCTCCAATTGTGTTATTAATGATAAAGATTTTTCATGATTTAAACTCATTGTTAATACTTCTTTCTATATGATTTGTGTTGTCAGTTTTTTTTTTCAACTTTGATTTTTGTCATTGAAATGATAAAAAATTGACACTGAATTTTTGTTTCACTTTTTTGACACTAAAATTCATTCTATATTCAAGGTTTATGATTGATTATAATATTGATAAATTAAGAGTTGAATTATATCAATCATGTCAAAAATTATCAAATATTAATTTGTTTGAATCGGCTAAATGGGCTGCTGAAGCTTTAAATGGATTAATTAATCAAAACACTCAATTTGTTTATCCTCAACAATCTATAAATCAAGAAGATTTATTGGATCAAGAACGATTAATATTGGCCAAAAGTTACTTTAATTGTAAAGAATTTGAACGTGCTGCTAATGTTTTAAAAAATTGTACAAGTGGTGATGCTGTATTTTTAAAATTATATTCAACGCTAATTGCAATTGATAAACATTCTACAGAAGATACAAATGGATCCCTTAATACAAGTGTTGTTAACGAAAATAATGAGACAAAGAATTACAATAACGCATCAAATTATTCTAATTTAAATGATTCCGAATATTCAAAAATTGAAAGCACTAAAGATAAAGTTAACTCATTAAATGCAAAACTTTCAAAAATTCTTATTGAGTCAAATCAATTTTTAAAGGAAAATGAAAATGCTTTTTTATATTATTTAAATGGTATTATTTATAATAAAAAGAAGAAATACAAACTTGCTCAAACATCATTATATGAATCATTATGTTTATTTCCTTATAATTGGGGATGCTGGCAAGAACTAATAGCATCCTTAGCTACATTCGAAGAGGCTGATCAGTTTATAACTCATATCAAAACTCTTGATAATCAAGAATCTGCATTATCAAGAAGTATTATGTTTTTATTTTTTGAAGTTGTAATTTTACAAGAATTTTATCATCAACTGGAATTACTTTATGAAAATATGAACTATTTAATATCAATCTTTCCTAATTTTACATTTTTAAAAATTCAACAGTTTTTAGTTTCGTATCATGAACTTGACTATTATCAAGCGGAATCCACTTTTGATCAAATTTTATTAGAAGATCCATTAAGATTAGAAGATTTAGATACATATTCAAATATGTTATACGTTATGGAAAAGAAATCAAAGCTATCCTACTTGGCTCAATATGCATCTCTGATAGATAAATTTAGACCAGAAACATGTTGTATACTAGCAAATTTTTATTCAATGAAGAGTGAACACGAAAAGGCAATTATGTATTATAAAAGAGCATTAACTTTAAATAAAAATTGCTTAAGTGCTTGGACTTTGATGGGTCATGAGTTTGTTGAATTAAAAAATTCTCATGCTGCAATTGAATCATATCGAAGAGCAGTTGACACGAATCCAAAAGATTTTCGAGCTTGGTACGGATTAGGTCAAGCTTATGAAGTTCTAGATATGCACTTATACGCATTATATTACTATCAAAAAGCAACCTATTTACAACCTTTAGATAAAAGAATGTGGCAAGCGATAGGTAATTGTTATGAAAAAATAAATCAATTAGATGAAGCTATAAAATCTTTTGAAAAAGCCCTTAGTATTGGAAAAATATATTATGATCAAGAGCATAATAATAACCTCAATACTGAATTAGAAGAATCAAATTATTCGGTAGAGCCACATATTTGTTATAGATTAGCTGTATTACTGGAAAAATTAGGTAACAAATCCGATACTTTAAAATACATGAAGCTATGTTTTCAGCAAGAATTTGATTGGGGAATCGGCGATGAGACTGCTAAGGCAAGATTATGGCTAGCACGTTATGCACTTGAAAATAAAAAGTTCGAAGAAGCTTATGATTTAGCTAAAGATTTGGCTCATGGTAATGCTCATGATATCGAAGAGGCTAGAGCCATAAGTCGGGATGCAAGAAATAGAATGAAATAGTGTTATTATTATTATGTATTTTATTAATATAGTCTAATTTTTATTTGTTGTGATTAATAATTTAAAATTTCATTTGTTAAATTAATTAGATCATTTTCAGCTTGAATATTTTTGAAAATAGAATAAACGACAGCATCTAAGCTTTCAACTAACATGTCAATGTCCGATTTAGTAACGGATGCACTTAAATTGATCAACAAATGCGGTGGTAACACTGGTAAATCCTCATGCTCTAAAATTATTTTTGATCTAGTTAACAAAATATTGCTCTTGGTTAAAATCAAATCGATAACTTTTTGTAACAAAAAGCATTCAAGATTAAAGTATTCATCAAATTTATTGGGATACTGGGATGGTTTACCAGTCGTTATAAATGAAGAATTTCCGTATAATAATGGTAAATTTAATTTTTCACGATAGGTTTCTTTGAGCTGTAAATGAATCATTGGAGATTGTGGGGATGATACAATATCAAAATAACAATTCAAATTGGTGTTAGACAGTCTCAGTAAAGTTTGATATGTGTAATTTGTAATTTTATGTAAAGTAGTCATCAATTTAGATTGTCCAGTTCTAGAATCAATGTTTTCTTTTATCACTTTGATGGCTTGCGAAGTAACTTTAGCTGAATAAGGAGGTAAAGATGCACTGAAAACATACGCATTTGATGATATTCTTTGATGATGAACCATGGAAGAAACACCTACACAAAAACCTCCAGATGAAGCAAATGAATTAGCCATTGAACCAATTGTAATTGATATTTCAGCTCTTGGAATATTGAAATGTTCAGCTACACCTTTTCCAGTAATTCCCAACGTTCCAATTGATAAAGATTCATCCAAAAATAACCTATATTTAAACTTGTTTTTTAATTCCACAATTTTTGGTAAATTTACGATGTCACCAGAATTTGCAAATAGACCTTCAGTCACTATGAATCTTCTTTTTATTGGTTTTTGTTTATCTAATACAGGTTTTAATTGAGTCAAAATTTGATTTAAATGATCCATATCATTATGATCAAACCATTCAATATCAGCACGACTTACAATTAAAGCTTTTTGCACAGCATTATTTACATTTCTATCAACAACACATAAATCACCTCTTTTTAAAAATGCCGGAATAACAGATCCAGCAGTGACATAATCTTGTCCATATATGATAGCTTGCTCAGAATCTAAAAATTCAGCTAAGTCCTCTTCTACTCGAACGTGAACATCTTGAGTACCATAAAAATTAGGAGGTCCACAAGCACCTACACCAGCATATTTAATTTCAACTTCTGCCGCATCTTTTATTCTTTGATTTTCATTTAAATTTAAAAAGTCTTGAGAAGCAAAATTCTTAATTGATTGTTTTTCATCATTGTAGGTATTATTATTTATGATTATTTTTTTCAAATTAAATTGATTTTGACCAACAATTTCTGGAATTGATTTTAATTGCCACTCCTGTAAATTGATCACTTCTTTTACTAAAGGTTCTGGCTCCCATTCGTTACATAACTCATCAATCTCCTTACTTGAAAATTTAACAATTTCAGATTTGTTTTCTTTCTTTTTTGATGTAAAAAAATAGGTTAAGGCAAATATGAACAAACAATACTCAAATAATGATCTTATTGGATCATTCTGATATGAAGATTTTATATACCTTAATACAACTGGACCTCCAGGTATTTTATTCAATAAATTTAAAAACTTTAAAAAATGATGAATAAATGTATTTAAAATAACTTGCCATGTTTGTGATAATGGTGGTGGGGGTAGATTTTGGCCATCACTGAGTTGACGATTCAATATTTCAGTAGCAATTGAAGTAATCGTGGTGGTAGTTGTAGAAATAACCAATGATGATGCCATTATTGATTTTGTTTTGAATACATATGTTAGAGTAAATATCTAAGTCGGTAGTGTATGTTCATATTAAAATTTTTTATTTTTTTTTTATTTTTTATTTTTAATTCGTTCTCTGCGTGTTATGAAAATAATACCCCTAAAAACCCCTTAAATACATATTTCATTACACTAAGGTATAAAAATTTTAGAAACACCTTTGACCTGTCTTCTACAACAAACACATCCTTCCATATTTTTACTAACCAAACTTAACCTGCAGGATTCACATATTGCAAAGCATTTACATGGCCAAGTTATAATTTCTCTTGGGTTGATCTGGCAAATTACACATTCCAATGATCTGTCATTTGTACTGTCTCGATCAGTTTCTTCCAGTCTTTTCGCAACTATCAAGTCTAATAACCTCAAACTCTCATCTTCGTCTAATTGCTTTAAAATTGCTGATGAATTATTGACATTACGTGATATGTTATATTTGGCTCTTGTTAGTGGTCCTGACAAGGAACGTTTGAAATGCAGTTGTAATATATCCATATTATAATCTTTTGAATTAATTATTAAATCAGTAAAATTTTCAGCTGAGAATAATTCAGCCATTGGGATTGATTGATCAATTTTATGCAAAGATCGTTGATTTTTGTAGTTAACTTCTTCAATATCTGATTCTTCATAATCTGATTCCAGAGCGTATTCTATAACTTGATAATCAACTGAATTATCAATACCAGATATTTCTTTAGGTCCCAACAATAGATTGGCATAGTTAGATTCCAACTCTTCATATGTAACATCGTCAGTTTCAATTAAATTCAGCCTGTTTCCACTCTTATCTTGTGTTTCGATACGGTTAATTTTTTTTGGATCTTTCTTTTTAACATACTCTTTCAAAAATGAAGGTACTTTTGATTTTCTAATATTAAATTCTTCCTCAGTTTCATCACGCGTTTCATCTTGATGGTTAATTTTTAATTTCGGAAATTTAAAAAGTGAAATTATAGCAGCAACAAGTTTAATCAACAAGCCATATAATAATTGAATAAATCTTGTAAGCATTTCTTTAATGTATAAAACTCTTATTTTTATTACACTAGATCTTAAATTAGTGACATCGTATTCATATTCATTATTTGTTGAACTGAAACCAAAATCATCACTTGACTCATCACTGGAATTTATAAATTTAGAGATGAGTTTCTGACTAGGCTTCTCAAATATATTCCCATAACCAACCATCTGTAGATTATTAACAGAATTTAATTTTTGTTTATTCAAGATTGTTTGGACATTTTCCCAAATGTTTCTTTCCACCCATGTCTCGCTATCCAAAATTACTAAGCTTAACTCTGTTATATAACTTGACTTACCAGCCAGAGTAATTGCTAGTATACCAAGATTTAGTAAAGCAGTATAAAAATCATCATTCAAATTTATGTTCAAATTTCGGAATATTGAATTTGTTTCTCTATTATCAAAAGTAATGCCATCGTCACCTTCACCTACTGTTTGATCTTCATGTAGAAAAAAACTTGCATAATTTAAACCCTCTAATTTTATTCCATTTACTAAAATAGCTAAAATAAATATTATTACACTGACTGAGATAATGCCTAGTATCAACACTTGAGGGGTAAATGTTAAAATTAATATAAATGGAAATTGTAACAACTCTTTATTCAATATTGAGTCAATGAAATACGTTATAAATCCTAACCCAATTATTGTTGAAGGTATTAGCCTGGTTTTATTATTATTAATAATAGACCCGACATGAATGTTTAAATGATTTAATATCAGAAATAAAGTCGTTATCATTATTTGTTCAGTTGGTCGTTTATGATATTTTGAATTGCTAAAAAAGAAAGCCCCATTGCTGCTAAATTCTTGAAATGCTAACGAATGTTCAAATATTGTAATTCCACTTTCGGTATAAGGCTTCTTACCTTGAATTGACGCAATAAATGTTTCGATAAATGACAGTAAACAAAAGGACAAAAATATTGGCCAATAAACATCACTGGTAGGGCCAATCATGACTTGATCTCGAGGTGTTTTCATGTATTTGGAAGAATGATATTGAAAAACGTCATAATTGAGCAAATTTATATTCGATAACAACTCATAAAAAAATCTCAAGTGTTTATTAGTCATTAAACCTAGTTTATATTGCAAATTAATAACCACCAACACATTAAATAATTGATATAATAAAATACTTATAATTATAAGCCTGAAACTTAAAATACTGATTCTTCTAATCATATTGGACAGTCGCAAATAGTTTTTTATTAGATCTATGTGCAAAATACTATCCCAACCATTGTTGAATCGATTATTGATTTCACGATTATTCTCTGCTCTATTTCTTTGTCTAATTCTATTAACCATAATTTGCTGGTTGTGAACATTATTCGTTGATGCCATAACCAAAGTTCTATTTAAAACTAAAGCCATTATTAAACAAGATAATCCATATATCGAACAACAATATTTACTAATGGCACCTAGCCTATTCCATGGCGTTGTATTCAAATTTGAAGTTTCACTCTGATCCCAAATCGCATCTATAACACCAGATATAGCCTTTATTAATACAAAATACTCATCGTTTTCAACATTATTTGATGTAGAAAAGGATTCTGAATTTAACCCACTGGATTCGTTAAAAAAAGTTGAATTAGTAGTATTTGGCATTTCAATTGTGTAATGCCATCAAATTTCAGAGTTTTTAATAACACTATTTGACACTATTTGTAGACCGTTAATCTAATTCGTCAATGATATTGTATAATAATTTAATCAGTATACTAATTTAACTTAGGTTAAATAATGTTAAGTTTCCATGCGAAACAATAATCATGGAACAATTGAAAATTAGACATTGACCAAAAATTTACGACATCTAAAAAAAAAATTAATATAAATTAATAGTAACTAAATAAAAGAAGATTAATTCATTTCAGTTTAGCTTATTCGTACTAATTACTTTGGTGCTTATTAGATAGAAGTTAAGATTCAATGGGTCGTAAACTACCACCACCGCCACCACCACCTGGAATAGGCAAAAGAAATCAACATGAAATTGTCAATAAGAAAGATGGGATGGAAATTAATCAAGTAATGATGCAAAATCTGTCATCAATGTTGAAACCTGCACCACCACCACCACCTCCTCCTCCTCCTCGAGTTTCATCAAAATTAGACTCGAATTTCAAAAAACAACCTTCTCCATTCTCAGCATCGCTCCAATATGATCAAGAAATCATAAATTCAAAAAGCTCTAATTTAAATCAAAGTCAACTACAGAGCAAAGAATTGGAGTCGAGAAAACGCAAATGGATTCATGGCCAAAAAGTGAAGTATAAGTCAACACTAAAGAAATCAAAAGGAGGGATTTCAGTGATTCATAAACCAGAGATGCCACCCCAGCATTTGCGTAAAATCATAATAGATCATACAGATTTGTCACTGTCAAAAGTTGCATCGGACAAAAGATCACATTTGGGGTCATTGAAGTATTTGCCGCATGCTTTATTCAAATTGTTAGAAAATATGCCCCAACCGTGGGAAAATTCAAAAGAAGTAAAAGTACTATATCATATAACAGGTGCTATTGCGTTTATTAATGAAATTCCAAGAGTTATTGAACCTGTATTTATTGCTCAATGGTCTTCATGTTGGGATTTAATGAGGCATGAGAAACGAGATAGAAAGCATTTTAAACGAATGAGATTTCCACCATTTGATGATGAAGAACCACCACTTGATTGGCTAGAAAATCTAGACGATTTGAAATTACCAAATGCAATTGTACAACATGAGATTCAACGTGATAGTATTTTGAATGATTGGTTTTATGAGCAAAAACCATTAGTAGATGATGAAGAAGTGATAAATGGAAGCTCCTATAGAAGTTGGTCATTAAATTTACAAACTATGAATCAATTATACACTATTTCTCGGCCATTAATGGAGGGTACAAATGAAAAATTTGAGGAAAAGGCGTTGTTCACGGCAAAAAGTTTAAATTTAGCATTACCAGGAGGCCCAAAATTTGAAGTTTTACATAAAGAAAGTATTTATAATCCAGAATTGGACGATTTTACCGAATTTAATGCAATTGATCGAATCATATTTAGAAATCCAATTCAAACAATTCAAAAAGTCGAGTTGCCGTATTTATATAATTCTTTTGTTAAGCAAATTTATTTGGTGCCGTATTTCAACGAAATAAACAATTCAAAGTGTAGTCTAATTTCAAATGATAGCAGTTTACCGTTATTCACTTTCAACACAAAATTCAATCCAATCATTCGAAAACGATCTACTACACAATATAATCGAAAGGTAATAGTTCAAACTACTCCATTTTTCAAGTATAAAACTATAAATGATCATGGTTTACAAAAAAATGAGTCATTAGAGTTGGAACCGATTAATTCACCAGCTGCATTGCAATTATTATCAGCTCCATTTCCTTTCAATGTAAGAAAAGCTAAAGCAAGAAGAGCAGAAGATGTGGCTATAACTAAAAAATGGTATAAGTCACAAGCACCCAAATCTTCAAGACAGAAGGAACGAGTTTCATACCAAAAACTATTAAAAAATCATATTTTGAATCAGATTCACAATCCAGTTGGCTCCGTAAAATCCAGCAATAAAAAAGTTAAACTTTTGAAGAATTTAAAATCAACAAAATTTTTTCAGCAAACAACAATTGATTGGGTTGAAGCTGGTTTGCAAGTTTGCAAACAGGGTTTTAATATGCTTAACTTGTTGATTCATAAAAGGGGATTAACTTACTTACATTTGGATTATAATTTCAATTTGAAGCCAACTAAAACATTAAGTACCAAAGAAAGAAAGAAATCAAGATTTGGTAATGCATTTCATTTAATTAGGGAATTATTAAGAGCCATTAAAATTATAGTTGACTCTCATGTACAATATAGATTAGGAAATGTTGATGCTTTTCAATTATCAGACGGTCTTTATTATATTTTAAATCATTTGGGTCAATTAACTGGTATCTACAGGTATAAATATAAAGTTATGCATCAAATAAGACAATGTAAGGATTTGAAACACATTGTATATCAGAGATTTAATAAATTGATAGGTAAAGGACCAGGTTGTGGATTTTGGCAGCCAGCTTGGAGAGTATGGATTTTTTTTTTAAGGGGTATTATTCCACTACTTGAAAGATGGCTTGGTAATTTAATTGCAAGACAATTTGAAGGCAGAAGACAAAATGATATCGCCAAAACCATAACTAAACAAAGAATCGATTCATATTATGATATAGAATTAAGAGCTCAAGTAATGCATGATATTCTTGATATGATTCCAGAAGGTTTAAAACAAAATAAATCTAAAACTATTCTTCAGCACTTGAGTGAAGCTTGGCGTTGTTGGAAAGCTAACATACCTTGGAAAGTTCCAGGACTACCTGCACCCATTGAGAAGATAATTGAACGATACATTAAAGCTAAAGCTGATGGTTGGATATCAGTTGCACATTATAATAGGGATAGAATTAGAAAAGGAGTTCAAGTTGAAAAGACTGTTGCAAAGAAAAATTTAGGTAGACTTACGAGATTATGGATTAAAAATGAGCAAGATAGACAATTGGATTTTAATAAAAATGGTCCATTTGTTAGTCCCGATGAGGCTATCAAAACGTTTCAAACCATGGTTCATTGGTTGGAATGTAGGAAGTTTAATCCAATTCCATTCCCACCAATATCTTATAAACATGATACGAAACTTTTAGTATTAGCTTTGGAAAATTTGAAAGAAAACTATAATGCAAATTCAAAATTGAACTCTGCTCAACGAGAAGAATTGGCTTTAATTGAACAAGCATATGATAACCCTCATGAATGTTTAGCTAGGATAAAGAAATTTTTGTTAACTCAAAGAATTTTTAAAGAGGTTGGTTTAGAAATGATTGATTATTATAGTCATCTTGTACCTACTTACTCAGTTGATCCATTAGAAAAAATAACTGATGCTTATTTAGATCAATATTTATGGTATGAAGCTGATAAAAGAAAATTATTTCCAAATTGGGTAAAACCAAGTGATGATGAAATTCCTCCACTATTAGTTTATAAATGGTGTCAAGGTATCAACAATTTACATAATGTTTGGCAAACTTCCAATGGAGAATGTAATGCAATGCTCGAAACTACATTGGATAATTTTTCCGAGAATATTGATCTCACCTTGTTAAATCGACTCTTAAGATTGATTATGGATACAAACATTGCAGATTATATAACATCTAAAAACAACGTCAATCTTTCGTATAAAGACATGAGTTATGTGAATCAGTTTGGTATATTACGAGGACTTCAGTTTTCCTCATTTGTTTATCAGTTTTACGGATTAGTTGTTGATTTATTGATTTTAGGATTGGATCGTGCATTTGAGCTCGCTGGTCCAGTTCAAAACCCGAATAATTTTCTTCAATTTCAAGATGTTGAAACAGAATCGGCTTCACCAATTAGATTATATTCACGTTATATGAATAAAATTCATATTTTCTTTAGATTTGATAATGAAGATGCAAATGGTTTAATACAAGATTATTTATCTGAAAATCCTGATCCGAATTTTGAAAATGTCATAGGTTACAATAACCGTAAGTGCTGGCCTCGAGATTCAAGAATGAGATTGTATAGGCACGATGTCAACTTAGGTAAAGCTATATTTTGGGAAATTGCAGAACGTATACCATCATCTTTAACCTCAATTCACTGGGAAGATACTTTTGTTTCTGTTTATTCAAGAGATAATCCAAATTTGTTATTCTCGATGTGCGGGTTTGAGATTAGAATTATGCCAAAAGTTAGAGCGAATGAAAATTCATTTTCACAAGAAGGTACATGGGATTTAATTGATCAAGCATCTAAAGAACGAACAGCAAAGGCTTATTTACAAGTTTCTCAAGACGCTATATCTCATTTCAACAATAGAATTCGTCAAATTTTAATGTCATCGGGATCGACCACTTTCACTAAAGTCGTAGCAAAGTGGAACACTGCTTTGATTGCATTGGTTACATATTATAGAGAAGCTGCCATTTCAACTCCTTCATTATTAACGGTATTAGTTAAATGTGAAACAAAAATCCAAAACAGAGTTAAAATGGGACTTAATTCAAAAATGCCTTCACGATTTCCACCAGCTGTATTTTATACTCCAAAAGAGTTGGGTGGTTTGGGGATGCTAAGTGCTTCTCATATTTTAATTCCAGCTTCAGATTTAAAATGGTCACAACAAACTGATACTGGTATTACTCATTTTAAAGCCGGGATGACACAATTTGAGGAAAAAATGATTCCTACAATCTTTAGATATATAACTTCCTGGGAAAATGAATTTTTAGATTCTCAAAGAGTTTGGGCTGAATATGCAATTAAACGTCAAGAAGCTTTAGAACAAAATCGTCGGCTAACTTTTGAAGATATGGAAAATAATTGGGATAGAGGTTTGCCACGTATAAGTACTTTATTTCAAAAAGATAGACATACACTAGCTTATGATAAAGGTCATAGGGTTCGAAGAGAGTTTAAACAATTTAGTTTAGCAAGATTTAATCCGTTTTGGTGGACTAGTAGTCATTATGATGGTAAATTATGGAGTCTTAATAATTATAGAACAGACGTGATTCAAGCTTTAGGAGGAATTGAAACTATTTTAGAGCATACACTTTTTAAAGGTACAGGATTTGATTCTTGGGAAGGTTTATTTTGGGAAAAAGCTTCAGGTTTTGAAGATTCATTGAAATTTAAAAAATTAACGAACGCTCAAAGATCAGGTTTAAGTCAAATTCCAAATCGTCGTTTCACATTATGGTGGTCTCCTACAATTAATAGAGCTAATGTTTATGTCGGTTTTTTAGTTCAATTAGATTTAACTGGTATATTTTTGCATGGTAAAATTCCAACACTAAAAATATCTTTGATTCAAATATTCCGTGCACATTTATGGCAAAAGATTCACGAAAGTATTGTGCAAGACTTATGTCAAGTTTTCGATAAAGAATTGGAAGTTTTACAAATTGATAATGTTGAAAAACAAGCAATTCACCCAAGAAAATCTTACAAGATGAATTCATCAACTGCAGATATTGTATTAACTAGTACTTATAGATGGAATGTTTCAAAACCTTCTATATTGAATGATCAAGATGATAAAATGGAAATTTCTTCAAACAAATTTTGGATAGATGTACAATTGCGATATGGTGATTATGATTCACATGATATTTCGAGATATGCAAGATCAAAATTCTTGGATTACACTACTGATGGAACAAGCTCATATCCTTCACCAACTGGTATCATCATTGCAATAGATTTAGCTTACAATATGTATGACGTTTATGGAAATTGGTTTCCAGGTTTAAAACTATTGATTCGAAATGCAATGAAAGAAATAATGAAAGCTAATCCTGCACTTTATGTATTGAGAGAACGTATTCGCAAGAGTTTACAATTATATCAAGCTCAACCACAAGAAGCATTATTAAATTCAAACAATTATGCTGAGTTGTTCAATAATGAAACTCAGTTATTTATAGATGACACAAACGTTTATAGAGTAACAGTTCATAAAACTTTTGAAGGCAATTTAGCGACAAAACCAATCAATGGTTGTATATTTATGCTCAATCCAAAAACTGGTCAATTATTTTTGAAAATTATTCACACATCTGTTTGGGCTGGTCAAAAAAGATTGAGTCAATTGGCGAAGTGGAAAGCTGCAGAAGAGGTAGCGGCACTAATCAAATCGTTACCAAAAGAAGAACAACCAAAACAAATAATAGTGACTCGAAAAGGTATGATGGATCCACTTGAAGTGCATATGCTAGACTTTCCAAATATTTCAATAAGATCTTCGGAATTACACTTACCATTTGCTACTGTTACAAAAATTACAAAATTATCTGATATAATTTTGAAAGCAAATGAACCTCAAATGATTTTATTTAATTTTTATGATGATTGGCTTAAAACTATTTCACCTTATACAGCATTTTCAAGAATTATTTTGATTTTGAGATCCTTGAATATTAATGAGGAAACCACTATTCATATTTTGCATCCGGAACCTGATGTTGTTACTAAAGAGCATCATATATGGCCTTCATTAACTGATGAGCAATGGATCGATGTCGAAGCTCAATTACGAGATTTAATATTGGAAGATTATTCAAGAAAATTTAATGTGAACATACAATCATTGACTCAATCTGAAATTCGTGATTTAATTTTAGGTCAAGATATTCGAGTTCCTTCAGTTCAACGTCAAGAAATCAATCAAATTGATGATGCTAATAAACAAATTGAACGCAAGGAATTAACCGCTGTCAAATCAACGACTACAAATGTACATGGTGAAGAAATTACAACAATAACTACAACAAATTACGAACAACTGACTTTTTCTTCAAGAAATGAATGGAGGAATAGAGCAATTGCTGCTAATAATTTATATTCAAGAGCAAAAAATATTTTTATTTCATCTGAAGACTTTATTGAAAATGATTCCTTTACTTATATTTTACCAAAGAATATACTACAAAAATTTATTCAAATTTCCGATCCAAGAATTCAAGTGGGAGGTTTTATCTATGGTTCTTCATCTTCAGATCATACAGAAGTTAAAGAAATCAAATGTATAGTTCTTGTTCCACAACTTGGTAATGTTAATTCACTTCAATTTCCAAAGCAATTACCAAAAGATCACGAGATTTTAAATGATTTAGAATTATTAGGATGGATTCATACCCAAACTCAAAATTTTGAATTCATGACCTCATATGATGTAACAACAGTTGGTAAATTGTTACCCGATTATGAAAGTGATTTCATTACAATGACAGTTGCATATACTCCAGGGTCTGCCACGGTTACCGCTTTTGAACTTACAAAGGAAGGGTATATATGGGGTTCTCAAAATTCAGATATGATGTCGGAATCACCTGCTGGTTTTTCTTCATCGTATTCAAAAAAGAGTCAATTGATTTTATCTGAAATGATTGCTGGTACATTTTTAGTTCCTGAAGATGATATTTGGAATTATTTTTTTATGGGTGCTTTATTCAATGCTAATGAATTATATCATTTGAAATTGGATATTCCGAGTAAATTTTATGACGAAATTCATCGTCCAATCCATTTTAGTACATTTTCACAAATTGAATCATTGAATGAGGAGGAAGCTACACAACAAGATGTTTTCAATTAAATAAAATATAGCGTCACATATATATATTATATACCTATTATTAATCTAGTAGCATATACTTTGTCTTGTAGTATCGTATCAATTAAAAAAATATATCACCAATGCTTCACTAATATGATATTATCTCCTAAGGCATTAAACAATTTTTTAATATCAGATCTTGAAACATTTTCTTTTAACATCAACATCTCTACAGAATTTTTTCCATTCATATACTTTAATATTTTATAAAATACCGTTGTCAATTCTGATGATAATTTATGCTCTTCGTGAATAATAGTGCTTATCCAACGACGCTCCAATGTAGTTGCTCTTCCTGGATCTAATATAATTGTTGCTTCTTCATCTGATAAATTTACTGATGCATTTTTCCTTATATGATCTTTTAAATTAGATAAATTATTCTGTATCTTTGACTTCTCTTCAGACTGAGCAATTTTCAAACTATCATTAACAACATTGTCAGTTTCTTGTTTTGATGAGTTATCTGTTTTCTTCACATTCTTTGAATCGTCTACAGTGGCTTTGGAATCTTTTCGAATTCTTTTGGATAAAGTTTCATTTTCAATTTCCTCTTCCACTTTTATTTTTATTTTACGAGGAATTTTCAACCAAATAAAAGTTTGCAATTCTGTAACGTACCCATTTCTTAAAAGCCATGCCAAAGCTTGTATATAGCTATCTCTATGATCTTTTGACGGTATTATTCTAGCGAACAGTTCAGGTTTCTTAACTTGTGGAGACAAAAGTTTTAAAAAATGAGGTAATGAAGGTAAGGTTGGAAATTGGTGACTAAATTTTGGAATGTCATCATAAAGTTTCATTGTCAAAGGAGCCATTGGAGACGTGACATAAACTGATCGAGGAGATATTGGTTGTATCATTCGTCCCTTCCTCCAATAAATTAAATGATAAGCAAATGACTTTATTTGATTTATTGTCAAATTTGAATTTTTTAATGATAATTTTATTAAAGTTTCTGTTGGTTGAATTATTTTGATAAATCTGGCTAACTTCAGATTACTTTGGGTTTTAAGATCTTTAATTATTGAATCGGGATCATCCAATAACAAAATTGCAAAGTAAATTAAAGAATCGTATGAAACATCATCCTCATTGTACATATTTTTTGTAAAATTTTGGTCATACCTCAATGTTTCACCTGGATTGACCAAACCAAAACTACTTAATAGATTTACCGATGAAGATAAATAAGATCTGGGTATGAATGGTACAGATGCATCTGGTAAAGCATCAAACTCTGTTTTTATAGGAATTTGAAATGTTCGAAGTCGGTTGTTGATCAATAGGGTAGCAATTTTTGAGGAGCTTATCATGATATAACAATCTTTTATGAGTTTACAAAGTTGAGACCTTTCAGTTAATAAATGTTCATCAAAAATTGTATCCCTCAATAACAAAATATTCTCCGTTTGTTTTGTAATATATTCATGTTTCAGTTGTTCATATCTTAAAGCTATGGAAATTTTTGAAACAACGTGATGATACATTTCATCAACTCTATAGTTATTTTCAACGATTGCAGGATTCATTATGAATACCATATGAAACATATTTAGATTTATACTGTTTGAATCCGGTGAAAAACTTTCATTATCCTGATTTAATTTATAAGATTCTTGCTCGTTTGAAGCTAGATTTGGAGGAGTAGAATCATCAACTCGCCACTTCCCATCATTGAATTTATGAATTGGTAATCCAATAAATATTTTGTCATTGAGCGTTACTTCAAATCTTGTATTACACATTTTCTTTGGAGGTGATAACATCTCACAAAGATACGACGGCTCTAATTCAAAGAAGTCATTATTTATGGATGAAGTAAAATTTGATGTTGAGGTTGATGATTTAGCTGTTGTTGATTGACTACCAATACTGGCTTTGGAAAAAGTGTGAAATAATCTAGCATGATTCGAATTCGTATCATAAACATTTGTTTGATTATTTTTTGATGCAAGCTCCTCTTCTAGATTTTGTTGTTGAAATTGAATCTGTTCCTTTCGTTTATAATCTTGTTCATCTAAAAATCTTAATAAATCTAACTTTGTCCCCAAATAATAATTTGAATGCTTTGAATCCCAATTTCTTGAGCTTACACCAAATTGTTCACAGTCATTATAACAATCATCCACCAACTGACTATTTAGTTCGTCTTCATCTTCTTCATCACTGTTTTTATAATCATATAATTCATCATCTTCTATATCATCAATTGGTCTGAAATAACTTTCTTTGATTTTTTGTTTATCATTATCATTGAAATTATTGACTCCTAATTTAACATTATAATTCTTCAAATTATTCTGTTTTTGAAATAAATTTGAATAAGTTGAAGTTTTTAAATCAAATGGATATTTATAAATTAATTGAGGTCCACTATGAGTTGAAACAATAAACAAAATACCGATCAAACTTGGATTTGGTAAATTAAAACTCATTTTAGTCTATCATCAATTAAACATTGAAACTAAATATCAATCGGTGATGGTGATAATAATAATAATACTAATATTGATGTTTTTCTTATTATTATGTAATCTATTGGTCTTGTATTATATAATAAATATAACTAACTATTAAGAGACAATTAGTTACAATCCATGTATATTATACTCTTATATTCTACTATCTATGTAAGTATACATATCTTAAAGTTTATGTTTAACTTCTTTTGCTGCCAACTGAGCAAACCTTGCTTGAGGTACTCCTTCTAACCATTTCTTTAATCCTCTCATAACTTCTTGAGAATTTGCTTGATTAATATATTGATCTCTTGAAAGTTTTAATAATTGTTTATTTTGAAAAATTGAATCTTCATGTAAATTTTCAAAAGCCTCTGTTAATTCTTTATAAATATGCTGATTAAAATCATCAACATTATCAAATTTTCCATTATAATGTTTATTAATTAAACCTGCATTATAACAATCTTCACCACTAATTGGTTTTGCTAATAATAAAGCTTCAGAAGCTTTTGACCAGCCTAATCTAGCAAATAAAGTAGCAGATGATGAACCTTCAGCAACTAAACCTAAATTTGCAAAAGGTGCTAATAAATAAAATTTTGATAAATCATTTACATAAATTAAATCACATAATAATAATAAACCAGTTGTTAACCCAATTACAGGACCATTTACAGAAGCAACTAAAATTTTTTTATGATCATTAAATAAATTTGTTAACCAAACATTTCTTGCAACAAATCTTTGTAACCAATATTCATGACTAAATAATTCTTGAATATCAACATTTTCCATACTTTTATCAGCAAAATTTGCACCAGCACTGAAAAATCTACCACTTGATTGAATAATTGTAGCCACAGTATCTTCTTCTTCATCCGCTTTTTCAATAAATTTACCTAACTTTAAATATTGATCACCATTTAAAGCATTTAGTTTATCTGGTATATTGAAAGATATAATTGCAACTCTATCTTTAACTTCATATAAAATATCTGTTTCCGAATCTGAAGATGACATGATATGGATAATGCTAATAAATAAGTAACGTTATATTCGAAAATAAAGTAATGAAAGAAGTATTAATTTCTATCTACTACTATAATCGCGAAGCAAAATCGTTTTATATATATTTATATTTCTAACTATCAAATAGTCTGTGAAATGTATATTTACATGCGGAGTTAGAATTTAACCGAGTATATATTATATTATATTTTCGTATATTTTTTCTTCACCATTAACATATGAAACATTTTATTTCTAGTAATATAAATAATTATTTTACTACATCTACAACAACTATTATCAGATGATCTATTCTTCCAAGTTTATTCCATTTCTATCGTTTCCGAATTTCTAGAAAATAAATCGACTCGCTATCTGATTAGTCCATTAGATATCAAAAATACCAAAAACAAAATAACGGTTTCAACCAGTATCAGTCACCGATACATAGTTATTCCAAAAACGAAATAAAAGTTCTCAACCAGTAATCACCAATACATAGAAATTCAGTCCGAGCTCAGATTTTGTAGGTATCTTTCCAGCCTAGTTGAAATATTTGCAAATTTATTCAGCGCTACCGCGTCTACTACAACCTTTAATATATTTAACTAATCGCTCTATAGACATTAACTTCATTGATCAATTTAACAGTGCGATCTACGTTATTTCCTGCTTGTGCCAACATTTCGTTAATAACAACGACCAAAATTATAATCAAATTGGTCATTTAAAAACTCGATTAAGAATCGACAAGTTTTCTTCTTGCAACTAGTATTTGAAACCTGAATTATTTGATCGTACCATCTTTGAGTGACCAGTACGATGTTTTGGTAATATTCTTTCGAGTTTATTAGTTCTAAAAGTTACATCATATCATCTGCAGATTGTGATGCAAAGCAGTAAGAATTGTAATTCTGAAAATATTACGATAAAGACGGCTAAAATTACAGAGTTATTACTTAATTAGATGCATTTCTATCTCATCAATTTGCAGATTACAAGTCTACTTGTCTATGTATTCAATAGGTTCACTGTGTTTTGGATATAAATTGTGTAATTTGTGCATTTTCAAAAATTACAAAATCTAAGTAGACACCATTACTCAAATCAAATTTTATGATCTTGATTTACCTAGTTTGAGGCTTTATCTTGTGATTGCATCCATCCATCATGAATTACAGATGGTTTTGCAATTTTGTTTTCTTCAAAATCCAAGCCATCATCCCAAACTAAACATGGTTATGTAATGCCTGAGCTATAGTTTCTCAATATAACGTTAGATATTCGCTAAACCTGCTAGTTCGTGAGATATTTGTACTTTTTATATTTACAAGCCCGCCACTTCCTAATTGGGTCATTTAACTTTGGACCATCAGCAAAACCAATTTTTGTTACACAAAAACACGATCCAAAATTGGCAACTTTTCTTTTTGTAAATATTATTTGAAACGTTAATTACTTGAACATGACAGCATTTTGTAGCCTGAAACCACCGTTTTTATAATCTTTGATAGCTGTAGTTTATTTGATGTTAAGCAAGTGCGTTAATGATAGAAAATGTTGGAGTAAAACAATTTAATTGGAAATTTTGATATGTTTTATGTAAAGACGGGAAGAGGGTGCCAATTCTTCCAGAATAAGTTGTATTTGACTCATCTTAACTTCCTGATTGTAAAACTGTTAATTGCTTTAGTAGTGGTTTTGTATTTGCACAGTTAATTCACATTAGAGATGCATCTTCACAAAGACGACTCATGAATCATACACAAAAATTCCGTCGAACAAAAGCAGATACAGTTACATTCTCTGTAATATATGGCGTGAAATTAAAACATTGCACTTTTATACCCTGATAGCAGCATTCATTAATGAATATTTAGCTGGTTTTACAATTTTTTGGTAATAAATTTGGAAATATTATGATTCTATGAA
This sequence comes from Insectozyma verbasci, assembly GCA_947670415.1. Classification (NCBI taxonomy): domain Eukaryota; kingdom Fungi; phylum Ascomycota; class Pichiomycetes; order Serinales; family Debaryomycetaceae; genus Insectozyma; species Insectozyma verbasci. The sequence continues at coordinate 1,365,460 of CANTUO010000001.1, read as the reverse complement.
TTGGCTATTACATTTGAGTAGATGCAATTACATTATTACATTTGAGTAGATGCAATTACATATATCGTAATTCACAGCCTGAAAGCAAAACATTTGGACTTCCCGTTAGCTTATACAATACTATTTGACACCTGACACATTTTTTAGCCAACAACAATTTGCGGTCTGGCTTATTCGAGTAAGAATTATACAGATGTAATGAAGGTTAAAAATACGGCATTTTAATTAACATATAAACTTTGTTTTTCCATTGTTGCTCAGTTGATTGACCGTTACTCGAATTTCATTAATTAAAAGCTGTCAGAACAAACTTATCTAGTCTATCCCATAACTAGAAATGGAATCACACTTTCATCTACTTCTCAAAATGCCATTAATGCAGTATTGACGCAAGTTTGTTTTTACGTTGTTGAAATCAGTAGATGACTTTTAAAATACAAGTAATGAATTCAAAAGAAATTTTGGACCATATTCAGGAGGCCCATAAACATTATATTCAAGTTGGTTCATATCTTTTAATTGAGTAAGATCATGTATATTTTGTAAATACTCTGTTTGTAAAAAATGTAAACTTTGAAGGCGAAAAACTCTACAAATATAAAACTTACAACAGATCAACAAACTGAATTTGAATCAGAAAGCTTAGAAAAATCGGTCGCTACATTTTTCAACAAGATCGGACCCTTTCCTTTTTAGTTACGTCAAGATATTCTAAATTTCAAGTTACTCAAATTTACTTCACCATCAACTGCTCTCATTGTGACATTTTCACACAAAGTAAACTAAGCTGCTAGAAGACTATAAATAATAATGTTTTAGCTCATTAAAGGTAATCATGCTCGAGTGATTTACCATTCAAATAATCGTTGCAAAAGAGAAAGTTGTCTATTTGTGGAATTTGGTTTTGTGTAACAAAAAATGGTTTTCCTTCTAGTCCTTAGTAAAAAATGGAAGCTTTTTAAAACGCAAATAACTCGAGAAATAGCAACTTTGGTAGGATAAAAAACATGGTTAATTAAATTAGAGTTTTTGACTAATTTCTGATAATGTACATTGCTCATATCTTTGTTTTTTAAGACTGCGGTATAGTTTTGGTTAATCATAAGGCGAGAAGGTAAGATTTGTATAATAGATTCGTTCGATCATAAGGCGAGTAGGTATCATTTGATACGCGTTTGACTTATATGCAGTCGTTCATTTGTTAACATTAAAAATTTAATTGTAAATAAGTCACTGAATAAACAAGTTATAGCTCTCAAACTTATTTCATTGTAATTTCAATTAGACAAATAATCTCAAATTACTAAATTTGTTATTGATTTAATATAAGGGTTTGGATAATACTCAACCTCAACCTCAATCGCAAGTCCATTGACAAAATATGTGGTAAGAGAATCAATAATAGATACTCCTTTCCTGATTAGTGGTTAGATGGGATAAAGTATGAATATCTGTAATTTACAACATTAATAAACTATACAATTAATAAACGGTTCTTCCATTAGTTAAAATAATATTCTCAAACTTCACATTAATTGAAATTTGATTTGTATCATGAGTAAACTAAATTCCATAATATGCTAAATAGTATTAATATCAATCAATCAATCTCCAAATTAACTAATCAGTCTAGTTGAGTGTGCCCAAGAGTAATCATAATCTGAAACATTCGAAAATAAAATAAAATAAAATAAAATAAAAAAAAAAAAAAAAAATAGAGACAACAATAAAGAACAACATTTATATTCAATACATTTCAACAACTACTCATCACAATCCACATGTCATCTCATTATCCAATATTTTCACCTGAATTAAATTTAAAACCTATAAATCATCAATCAAAAAAAATCGTATTACAGTTTAATCAAGATAATATTGATAGTAATAATTTATCAAATTATAAATTAATTAATAAAACAAATTTAGCTTTACCAATTTTCTACATAGATGATCAAGAATTTGTCTTAATTAAACATTTATCAAATCTTTGGAATTATCCTTCATCATATCAACTAATTCAAACATTTTTAAAAAATGGAGGTTTCAACAAAAATCAAATTTTAAAATCAAATTCAATAATTAATGAAAAACTAATATCATTAAATTTTATAAATTCAAATGAAAAAGATATAAATTTATTTTATATTTCATTCCCATTATTATATTCAAAAATTGAAAATAAAGATGTTTTTTATTTCAATTCAATTGCAGAAAATACTTTAGTTAAAGATTCAGATATAAATAACATAGGTCCTTCATTAAATCATCATGATAATAATGATGATAATAGTAATAATAAAATTAAAGAAAATGAAGAAGATGAAGCTGACAATCTCGAGGAAGATAATATAGATAACGATGAGGATGACGAGGAAATAGCCCACGGTTACGACGATGACGATGATGAGGAAGATGACGACGTCGAAGATGATGAGTATGAAGATAAAGTAACAAAAAAACACAAGCATCATCTCCACAAACATAAACAAGCTTTTGATCCAAAAATGGGAAGTGATGACAAGATTTCAATTAGTCAAATTTTCCCTCAATATGGTTTAGTCAATTCAAATACTCAACTAAATCATGGACTGTTTAATTCCTTAAATGTTTTAACTAAATTAAACTTTTATAAAAACTTACCATCATCAGCTCATAAATTTCTTCCAAATGTTAAATTAAGTTTTGCTGAAAGAGAATTAATTCATAATAATAATAACTTTTCAGATATTCATATTGAAGAAAATAAACCAGCAGATACTTCAAATAGAAAACGAAGTTTTCGTAAGCCATTAGCTAGAGCTAGAAAACATCATATACATGTTGATCCAAATTCAATAGATTTAAGTGAATCAGTCATACCTGGTCAAGGATATATTCCAGAATTTAGTATAAATAATTATTGTAAAGTTCCAAATTATTATGTAACTTCAAATCATCAAACACTTCCACAGTCATTTAATACGAAAAAATTAAATCATACATCAAATTCATCATTTCTTTTTAATAATGATGGAATTAAAATGTCTAAAAATATTCAACAATTAGTATTTAGTAATGATAATGATAATTATTATCATTCAAAATATTATTATACTAAAAGTTATAGAGGTCCCGGATCAGGTAATTATAAAGATGGTGCTATGATGAATAAAATTAATAAAATACATTTAACAAATGATAAAAAATTAAAACATAAGAAAAATTTACTGAATAGTGAACGATATAATAAAAGTTTAAAAGGTTTAGTACATGATAAATTTAATAAAAATTTTGTTGAAAATTTATTAAATGAACAACGTAAATATACTGAAGATTATTCAAATTTAGAAATGTTACATAATAATTTACAATTTAATTTATTAATAAATACATTTAGAGAAATTTCAGAAGATACTTGGAACAATTATTTCAAATTTAAATTGATTGATTTTGAACAATTGAAAGCTTTACAACAAGAAATTCATGAAACTGAACTTCGTAAACAAGCTATGGATGATCATACTAAATGGTTAGAAGAAGAAAAAAAACGTCAAGATCGTTTACAATTGGTTTTTGAAGAAGAAAGAAAAAAATTTGAACAACTTCAACAAGATTTTATTTTGAAACAAAAAGAATTAGAAGAGGAAAGGCGTCGTCGACAATTGGAGGCTTCATTTGATGATTCATTTACAGGAGGTGTTGAAGAAGAAGAAAAAAAAAATAACGAAAAGTATAAAAAATTACAACTTGATTTTGAAAAGAGAAGAGATGATTTGAAAAGTAAATTTGAAATCAAACGAAGAAATTTGATTAATCCTTTACCGGCTCCAAAACCAATTGAAACTCCTCAATTAGATATAGTTTCAAAATTTAGTTCTCCAGCTGATTATACTGATATTATAAGACATTTACCAATAGAGTTGAGAAGTGTTAATCAAGATAATAAAGATGACTCTCCAGCAATTAAAAAACCAATTAGATATATTACAACATATCCAGAAGAATCAAATCCAGAGTTTTTAACTCGTATAGAGGTAATTAAATTGCCAAATGCAAATTCAATTGGTTGGGATAATTTACGAAAATTTAAACTGAACCCTGAGAATTGAGATCATAAAAAAGGCAATCAATTAAATACTATTTTTTCATGAGTCGATTGTTGTTGTATGTGTTTAGAGAAATGTAAAATATATGTTTTTATGATGCAAATATTCTCATTATTAATTAATTAATTATCATCGATTATATCCCAATCCCAATCATTAATTCCATGGAAACTTTTTATCTCTGAAAATTTCTTAAATTCACCATAACAAATACAATAATGCTTCAATAATAATCTAATTTCTTCAATTTCATCTATAAATTCTAAAGAATTGACTCTTTTCATTTCTTTGATATCTATCCAAGATGTTTCTTGTTTATGCACATCATCATAACCCCCGATATTACTTAAAGATGTCAATTTTAAATTGGTTAGCTGACAATTGTTGCGTAAAAAATCCTTTCGAGTTTCTAAATTTGGATATTTGTTAAATAATTTCAAGTTTAAACCTCTATCAAGTAAATTTCGAGTCATTGTTTCTCCAAATCTATCATTCAATGACATTGGCTCATAAATTAGAAAACATGTAAGTTCATTATTCAAATGCTCCCAAAATGTTATATTTTTAACATAATCTTCTGGAGATAGATAACATAATACACATTCACTAATTATCAAAGTAGGTAGATTGGAATTGAAATTTGAAATTTTTGATGACGAATTTAACGTACGTAAATCTATTCCGTGTAAATTATAATTATTAGTTGCCAAATTGGAAGGGAAATTTTGAAAATCTTCCTTTGATGAAATATTGGGCAGTTCTTCTTGTTGATAGTCAATTATATTTCGTAGTTTAACATTTTTAAGTATAGCTAGTTTTTTAATCTTTACCGATTCAGGAAAATCAATCTCATGATATAAAATATTCGGATATTTTGTTAAAAACTTAAAAGCTCTAGTATCTGATCCACTACCCAATGAAATAATTTGACAATTTTGATTATATACATTAATAAATTTTTCAATAACTTGATCAATTGCTCTAGTACGTAAATATGAACCACGATTAATTATAGGTAATTTATTTGATTTAAAAATTGATTTTAAAGTTCTTGAAGAAGAAATTGATGAATAACCAGTACAAAATTGCAAATATAAATGATAAGAATTAATTAAATCAATTATATAATCATCATTTGGTATTAAATATGATTTTAAATTTATACTATTTCTACAACTTAAAGCATCTAAATCAGTTGCTTGGATTAATTTATCCAGTCGTTCTTTTAAAGATAACATTTGAAAATATATATTTTGCAGTAAAAAAATATCTGCGTACACTATAAATATATATAAACTATTTATAAACCATATACATACACTATTAAATTCTTTTTATAATTATCCACCAATTATCTTTTTCATATCCATCATCAATTATTATACATTTCTTTGTTTGAAGAGCATTATCAATTAACTCTCCTTTTTTATAAAGATGATAATATCTATATTTTGTTTCTTCAATTTCATCATCTTTATTATCATTATCAAATAATTCCTCTTCTTCTTTCATTTTATCATCTTTATTATCATATAACTCCTCTATTTTCTCTTTTGAATTTCTCTTCATATTATTCTTCTTCTTTTTTTTTGGTAAATGTTGTTGTTTCTTTAAAACCCAGGGTATTAAAATATCTTGGTTATCACCTTCTTTATAACCTCGTCGAGATGTTTCTTGTTCTAATGCCCAACAATATATTAAGCATTCACCACCAAGTTTTAATTTTGATAATATATGCAGAATTGCTTCTATTCTTCGCTCTTCATTTGCAAAATGATGAATTACTGCTATTGATATTGCAAAATCAAACCTATTGTTAGGATGAGGTAATGAAAGTCCATCAGATATACCCAAATTAAATGAATTTTTGGAAATCGTTTGAGCACAATTAATTAAACCTTCAGATCTATCAGTACCAATGATATATAAGTCCTTATTTACATTTAAATATTTACCATTACCACAACCAACATCTAAACCAATCGAATATCTTGATCTAGATTGTAAAAATCTTTCAACAATCGGCCATGGCTTATATCTAGTTTGAGAAAAATGCGATGCAATTTCATTGTAAACGTCATGAACATATGTTTCTTCTTGTGTTTTAGGATTTAGACCATTTTCTATTGATTTTGAGGGAATAACAGATGTCGAAGATGTAGATGACATTGAATCTGAAACTAAATTATAATTTAAACAATAATTTTTTTTTTTTTTTTTTTTTTTATAAATCATTCTCGTAAAAGTTATCAACAGTTCAAAATTATCAACAAAAATTGATTGATTAATGGAATGAACTTCTTATAATAATGCATTATAATAATACGAAAGGTGTTTATACATATTTATTTATTATATGTTTTTTAATTATTTTGCCTTGGATTTGGATCAAATTTTGTTCAACTAATTCGGTTTTATTGGATGAAGTTGATATTAAAATTCCCATTTATATACAGTTTGCTAATGAACAATTCAAATTTCCAGATTTAATTGTAGCAACTCAATTTCAATTGGATTCAGAATTAAAACATCTTACAAATAAATCATTAAAAGTAGAATTAATTGATAAGTTGGAGAATAATTTATATGAACAAAACCAAAGTAATTTTGAAGATAATTATATAGTAGACTTAGTTTTATCGGATGAAAATTCATTAGCTATATCTTCAGATAAATTGAACGCATATGTTCTTTATACTTTAGATTCCATTTATGCTAATGATTTACCATTCTTAATTAGTCAAACAGTTTTATATCATTTAATATATAACAAATATATTATATAATATATTACATAATTTTTTTTTTTTTTTTTTTGGTTTAAAAAAATTAATCAATAAATATTGATTGTTCATTGAATAATATTACTTTGACTTAATATAAATGTCTAATAGTTTATCAGATTATGATGACTCAGACGTGAGTCTTGATGAAGATGATGAAGAATTGATATGGAGAGTGTTTTTTAGTCAAGTTGAAAAATTTAGAAAACATCAAGTAGGGCTTATTGATGACGACATTGATGATGATGATGAAGAAATTGAAGAATTTTTTCAAGATTATGATAATAAAATACATACAAGTGAAACTTTCTCAGAAGAAACAGAAGATGAGGATGAGGATGAGGGTGATGATGATGAGAGCAAAATAGATGATTTTACTGACATTGATGATCCAGAGTTGATATTGAAATATAAAAACCTAATACAGGAAAAAGTTGATAAGAATTTAAGTGATGAGGAGAAGAAAAAACTTTTAATAGCAAGTTTTACTGATGATCAAATGGAACGATTTGAAGCTTTTCGAAGACTGACAATTAATAAACCCGGAGTGAAAAAAATCGTTAATGGAATAGTGGGACACTCTATTCCTCAAGCTATTGCTATAGTAATTGCTGGTATTACTAAACTGTTTTTAGGAGAAATAATTACTAAAGCTCAAGCTGTACAAGAACGTGATGATAAAGGGAAATTAATAATGGATATTCAAGCTAAGAAAAAACAAAAAAAGTTAATTAAAAGAAGTTTAGAAAATGGTGAAGAAATTGAAGTAGACGATCAATTTCTACGATATGAAGGTGATAAATTCAAACCACTTCAACCAAATCATATCAGGGAAGCTTGGAGATTATACCAACTTGAAAATAGCAGTGCTTTTGATAAGAATAAAAAAGATGCGGATTCAATTTCCAACAAGTCTAAACATTTTGCTTAAGATTCTGCAAAATTAATATATGATTCAGATCTCATTTAGGTAAAATATTTGTTAAAACTTTTAATCGACAATGTTGGTACATGATATTCATTAACAGATAAAAGATAAAGTTTGTAATCTACACTTGTCAAGTATCAAACCTATTCAGAAGCTTGAAAATAAAACAGAGCTAATTCATCAATATACTTATTCTACGCGGGAGTCAATTATTTATTAATCCAATGCATCACAGATTGTGGTTAATTAAGCACGTTCAAATTAACATAATGGAAATAGTAGCATTATCATAAAAGCTCTATAAGCTTCTTGACTTCAGATCAAATCTTATTTTCACGGGAAATGATTTTGTTACATATCCAGTCAACATTTAAGATTGACTTGTGTAAATTCAATTCATGTATTTGTATATCAAAAGATATGGGGAGTTTCAGCCTTCTGGTAGCTCTTTACTCTATAATTCCAAACAAATAGATCAAATGGTGCCAGGGATCAATTTTAGTTACTTTAAAAAAACTGTCTAAAAAAGGTTTTGCTTACCAAAACAATCGTTTGTAGTAAACTTTTAAAAGAAAAATACTCCTTTAAAATAAGTCTATATTCCTCTGTCATACGCCTCTCAGATCATCCTTTAGAAGTTTTCTTTCTTGATCTCCATGAAATCGTTACAACCATCAACTACCACGATAATCTAAAGGTATATGGATGTTTTTGGGAACAGCGAATTGAATATAAATTGTGGCAATGGAGTAAGTGGTTAAATGTGTAATTCAATGGGTTAGCTAGAGATTTTGCTTATTCAGATTTGGAAAATCGTTATTGTATGAAAAGTTATAATTTTTCGAAAAATGACGAAAAAAGTCGATTACTATTGATGAACGACTAATTATTTGTATCGCCGAACCGTCAATGGATTCGATTATATTGGCCTTGATTTACCTAGGAAACGTTTAGGACAATATTGGTGTGGTTTTGATAGATAGAACGCGAGAACAAAATTACTTTTGCGATTTTGAATGCCTTAACACAATAGATTTCAAGAAATACCTCGAACGGGAACTATAAATGTAGGTTATTTTATTACGATCAAACTTGAATAGGGGAAGGTGAGTCAAATTTTTCGCGAGGTCAATTTATTCAATTTCCCCATACTCAAGAAATAATTTTGAAATTTCTCAATTTTTAGTTCTCTTCAATCCAAATTGTGTTCGGCACCTTAAATTGAAGTATGATATATAAAATCGGTAGTTTAGTTGAAAGTTTTGGTCATAAATTAAAAAACACATTGCATTCAATTTTTCGAAAAAATTTTGTATGGTGAAAAAGTGTCAATATTGCAAACCGAAAAAACCATTTTTGGATTTTAAGATTTTACACATATAATGGTACAGAAACAAGGACATCTGATCTCATTTAAATAGCTCTTATCTCGAGAGAGTGCATTTTTCACGAGATAAAAGTCAATATACGCAATACGAGGTCGCCTCAAAGCTAGTACTAAAAATTTTTCTCTCGCTCCCAACCATCAGACAACTTATCATATACACATTTGGGTATAACTAAAACAGAAATTCTAAAGCGTACGTATATTCTATAATAAAAAGTACGTGGTATTACGTATCATTTCGAAGATGTTTGCGAAAAAGAACTTTATATTGAAAATTCTAAAATTTTGTTTATTGATGCACCTGGTAACGAGGTCCACCATATATTAAATTTAAATACATATAATACTATAACACAAACAGATATACATAATGTACCGCATATTCTGTAATCACAAGTACGTGCTACTAAGGCTTAAATGTCAGCTTAAACTTTCTATCTAATTTCAATTGTAAATATGTGCATTATTGAAAAAAATTACTGAATCCAAGTAGACACCATTACTCATAAAATTCTTTGATCTTGATTTACCCAGTTTGAGGCTTTATCTTATGACTGCATCTATCCATCATGAAATTCAGATGGTTTTGCAATTTTGTTTTCTTCAAAATCCAAGCCATCATCCCAAACTAAACATGGTTATGTAATGCGTGAGCTATAGTTTATTAATATATTGTTAGATCTTTGCTAAACCTGCTAGTTCGTGAGCTATAGTTTATTAATATATTGTTAGATCTTTGCTAAACCTGCTAGTTCGTGAGATATATGCACTTTTAATATTTTACAAGCCCCATTTCCTAATTCAATTTTTCAACTTTGGACCATCAGCAAAACCAATTTTTGTTACACAAAAACTCGATCCAAAATTGGCAACTTTTCTTTTTGTAAATTTTATTTGAAACGTTAATTACTTGAACATGACCACATTTGATAGTCTGAGACGAACCATTTTGTAATCTTTGATAGCTCTAGTTTATATGATGTTAAGCAAATGCGTTAATGATAGTGGATGTTGGAGTAAAATAAGTTTATTCGTAATTTTGATATGCTTTATATAAAGAACGGAAGAGGGACCAAATGTTTCAAAATAAGTTGTATTTGACTCTTCTTAACTTCCTAATCCTAAAGCAGTTAATTGCTTTTGTAATAGTCTTGTATTTGTAGGGTTATTTCACATTGAAGATTATATTTTCACAAAGACGATTCATGTATCATGCACCAAAATATCATCTAGCAAAGGCAAATAAAGTTTCACTCTCTGTTCTATAAGACCTGAACCTACCACACTTGCACTTTTATACCCAGAGAGCAGCGTTCATTAGTAAATATTTGGATAGTTTTACAAATTTTTTGTAATCAATTTAGAAATTTTGTGATTTTGTGAAACAACTCAATGTCTTATGCCGATGTAGTCTCTAGTTTGACATCAGAAGTATGTTTAAAATGTATCATTACCAATATAACCTATATTATATTTACTTACTTTATCTAATTCGTTATTTTCTTATGCTGTTTCTCTATTTTGTTATGCTGTTTCACTATTTTGTGATTCTGTTTCACTATTTTGTTATTCTGATTCACGATTTTGTTATGCTGTTTCTCTACTTTGTTGTGCTGTTTCTCTATGCACTTCCTCAAACCAACAAATTCTAATTTAGGTATTCAAATCAAACTGGTTATTCTAAAGCCGTAGAGATATCGAGCATCCGAAATCAATCCGAAATCTGGCCTGCTTTCAGAGATATCATAGATTCCCGAGATCAGGCTTCGGATATATCAGAGATTTCTGAGATCTATCCGAGATCTGGTTAGAAACCGTGATGTTTACACCCTAACCGCAATACTATATTTTGTCATAATGCACCCTTACCGCAATACTTAATATTACATCCTAACCTCAAAAATAATATGATGGCACATGCCCAGCTTTTCTTTAGAATGTAATATAACACGTGATATTAGACGACTTTCTCAATTCAAAATGTTAAAATATTTGGTCATGTGATTGAAAATAAAATCTTTTCCACATTCTAATACTATTTTACCGTTTTTGATTGGTTGAACGTGACGAGACGAGAAAATCTTATTCATTTTGTTCAATTTGAAGAAAAGATCCAAACAACAAAAATTTCTTTTTTCAAGTGTGACACGTGACGCATTTCTTTAAACAACTTCATTATGAGTATATACACGTGACTTTGGGGCCTGATCAAAATTCATATATCCTGAAAATCACGTGCTAATTGATGTTAGGGGCTTTTATTTTGCATGGAGGTTAATGTGTCATTTTAAGTATTGCGGTAAGGGTGCATTATGACAAAATATAGTATTGCGGTTAGGGTGTGAAGATTAGGGTTTCAAACTAGATCTCGGATAGATCTCAGAAATCTCTGATATATCCTAAGCCTGATCTCGGGAATCTCTTATTTATCTGAAAGCAGGCCAGATCTCGGATTGATTTCGGATGATCGATATCTCTACGGCTTTAGAATAACCAGTTTGATTTGAATACCTAAATTAGAACTTCTTGGTTTGAGGAAGTGCATAGAGAAACAGCACAACAAAGTAGAGAAACAGCACAACAAAGTAGAGAAACAGCATATCAAAATAGTGTAAAGCGTTCCAAATTGCATTAGACAAGGATAATTTTGGTATTCATACGTTTCAAACATACTTTTGACGTCAAACTAAAGACTACGACGGCCCAAGCTATTGAATTGTTTCCAAGATATGGAAAATTTCGCAAAACCTGAAAAATATAGTAAAACCACCTTAATATTCATTAATGAACGCTGCTCTCTGGGTATAAAAGAGCTGGAGTGTATATTTCAGGTCATATATTACAGATTATGTAACTGTTTTTGCCTTTGCTAGATGATATTTTGGTGCATGATACATGAATCGTCTTTGTAAAAATATAATCTTCAATGTGAAATAACCCTACAAATACAAGACTATTACAAAAGCAATTAACTGCTTTAGGATTAGGAAGTTAAGAAGAGTCAAATACAACTTATTTTGAAACATTTGGTCCCTCTTCCGTTCTTTATATAAAGCATATCAAAATTACGAATAAACTTATTTTACTCCAACATCCACTATCATTAACGCATTTGCTTAACATCATATAAACTAGAGCTATCAAAGATTACAAAATGGTTCGTCTCAGACTATCAAATGTGGTCATGTTCAAGTAATTAACGTTTCAAATAAAATTTACAAAAAGAAAAGTTGCCAATTTTGGATCGAGTTTTTGTGTAACAAAAATTGGTTTTGCTGATGGTCCAAAGTTGAAAAATTGAATTAGGAAATGGGGCTTGTAAAGTATTAAAAGTGCATATATCTCACGAACTAGCAGGTTTAGCAAAGATCTAATAATGTATTAATAAACTATAGCTCATGCGTTACATAATAATGGTTAGTTTGGGATGATAGCTTGATTCTTGAAGAAAACAAAATTGCAAAACCATCTGTATTTCATGATGGATTGATGCAATCACAAGAAAAACCTCAGACTGGGTGAATGAAGGCTATTAAATACTGCTTGAGTAATGGTGTCTACTTAGATTTAGTAATTTGTTCATAAATGTACCTATTTACAATTGGAATTAGATAGGAAGTTTAAGCTGACATATAACCCTTAGTAGCACGTACTTGCTATTACAAAATATGTGGTACGTTTACTTTATATTTCTTCATTATTAATATGAAATAAAACTATTTAAATAGTGGAAAGCACGGTAAAGTACATCTCCACAAAAAGCAACATTAATACCCACATTCGAATTTATCTGAGATTTCTTGTTCCAATGTGTCCGAGAGCAACAAGTTTTGGATCGAAATTGAGTGAATGGTGTTACATTCGAAATAATCAAAAACTAATGCCGTGTTTTTTGCGCCTTTTCACTCGGTATACTACTTTTCATTCAAAAATATACCAGTTTCATTTTGCATTAATCTAGCCGTACATGTCACACATGTAATGAGAGTGAGCCATAGCCCAGTCCAGACGTATCTCATCCCTACATCTATATAAGTCGAAACAATTTTAGTTTTCAAATTGTGGTCTATATTGATTTTTAACACATGTATGTAACTCGATGAAATTTATTATACACGCCAGATTTCCAATCACTAATCAGTAATGGGTTGTTTAAAAGCAATTGGCTATGAATCTGTTAGATTTGACGCAATTTGAAATCTGGATGCAAACCTCTACTGAACTACGATACTTTTTTTTTTGACTTTTGGACAAAAATGAAAAATGAAGGGGTCGTCAAATCGTCTCGAGAGAATCACCATTGTAACATTGGATCTTTCTGATTCTAAATCTGTTGTTACTTTTGCAAGAGATCGTGTTGTTGAGAAGTTATTTAAGTTATTGGTTTTTTTTTTCGCTTGTAGCGCTTCAAAACCAGACCAGTACCATTGTAGTATTTGGTCTATTTTGATTTCATATTAGCTGTTGATTCGGCAAAATATTGTGTCGTTGTTGAGTTATTCGAGTTTTAAATCTTTGTATTTTTGACAAAAACACTCCTCAAATTAACGTATAATGGCTCAATTAATATGTCTTTGCAATCTCTCCAGCTGCGAGAGTATGATACACTTAATTTCCAAGCTGCAAGTTTGCTGTGTCAGCCATGAAACGATCACGAAAAATTAAAGGATTGCTGAAAAATCTATACAATCTAGCTCGAATGTAGGTTTCAAGGGTAGTTCTATACTTTCAAGCCTTCGAAGAACTATTCACATTTTTCTTTGAAGCCTAGAAAGCTTAGTTCGAGTTGCAATTCGCAGTAATCTTCATAAATGATAAGATCGTGCATTACTCTTGGAATAACACACGTCTTGATCTCAAATAGGTCGCCCAAGATGATCTAGACGCTGAGAATAGTCATGATCTTCAGTCGTTAATTTTGAAAGCGTGGTTCGTTCTGTGGATCCAAATATTTCCTTGACGATCAAGGGTGTTTTTTGAATTCTCACGAACTTTGTTCGGAAAATCAATAGAAGGCAATGTCTAACAACCAAATTCGAATTGATCTGACGATTCTCGTTCCAATGAGTCTAAGAACAATATGTTTTTTTTGGATTGAATAAGTAGTGTTAGCTCGAGTTTTGTCAAAATCCAATCGTGATTTAAAAATTTTTTTCAAATACACTCTCGGTATGCTCTCGGTTTGCTTTTTATTCTCCAAAGTGTGTAATTTTCAGCGGTGCGACAAAAAATTCTTTCGCCCTAAATTTAAGGCGCCTCGTTCCAACGATTTTGGCTAATATGTCAAGTGCAACCCTTGAGCTAAGTAACAATTCATAAGAACTCAGAGCCCCTGAATATATACTCTACGTACTTAAATTTGTAAATTTCATATATTATTTTTTGTGAGTTGTCATTTTGGCCTTTTTTCACCATCAAAAATTTTTGAAAAAATAAGAATCAATGTAACGTTTTAATTTAGTGCCATAACTTTCGATTAAACAATAGGTTATATAATTAGACCTTGAACAAAGGTACCGGGCTTAATTTTAGTTGATTTAACCCAAAATTAAGGAATTCCAAAATTTTTTCTAAAGTATGGGAGAAAGCGAAAAACTTCACATTACGAAAAAACCAGTTCCACAATGAATATTCAAACTAGGACCAGATAAAACCATCAAAATTACTAGTTCCTGTACACTCATAAACCTGATAAATTTTTGTGTTAAGGTGTCCAAAATTAGAAGAGTAATTTTTCAAAAGTGTATTGAAATTTTTGAAAAAAATTCAAAACCTATTTGGCGTGTTGAAAACATAATAAACAATAAATTTGGGATCAAATGAACTAAATCAGATATATTAGAAGTTGCTAAACGAGTTCCAAGTGTTGTTTATCTCGCAAAGTAGCGTATTTTTTCCATTTTGTAAATGATGAATAAAGTCCTCAATATTAAGTTTTATTAAAAAACAATAACATCGCCTCACTTTGGGTATAGCGATTTATAATTAAGTTAGTTAGGGAATGAAAACTTCGTAGTTGAAGAAGTCATTCACAATTCAAATTTCAAGAGTTAATATTATAGGACTGCATATAAGTAAATTTGTTATTGTTGTACAGTGTTTTTCAATGCGAAATTTTGATTCAACGTTGAGCAAAAGTATGGCAGAAAAATTCACAACTAGTACCATTCAGTTTGATCATGATGAATCTCAAATATATCAACATTATAAACTTTCGACGTTTCCTGCGTAAATTAAGGCCGATAAGAGCTTATTTGTTAACTATATGCTCCTGTTAACTTTATGGCGATACATCCAGTTGTTCGTCCTTTTTTTTTTTTAGTACCTATATTAGGTATAGCTATACAAATGAATTTCGATAGAAAACCTAAATCAGCTGAGTGCCTCTATGTTATTGTTCCGTGTTGTTCATGTTGTTATTCTTTGTTGACCAGTTTGTATCCGGTAATTGTGTTGTGATCTCTTCTTTATTTTTTTTACGTATATATTAGGTATGGCTATACAAACGAACTTCTATACAAAACCTAAATCAGCTGAATGCCTCATCTCGAAGAGAGCTTATTTTCACCATTTTTTGCAATTATCTAAAGAATTTAACTTTTCTAAGATAACAATTAATCTAAATCTTAAAAAACAGATTGCTATTACAGATTTAACCCCCCATCTCATTTCAACAATCTATAATCGACTGCCTATTCCTAAAAACAACCTTATACCTTTTTCCTTACCTATAAACTACTAAGCAAAAGAAGGAAGGTCATGTGATTACATTTTTAGCTAACTGCTTTTTTTAGTTTCAGGATGGTATGTCTATCTTATCAATAATACCTGAAAAAACCTAGTGGTCCTGTTTGATCAAGTATAATGAATTGTTTGAATCCTAAGGATTAAGTGTTCAAAATGTTCTGACAGTTAAGAATTTTTTTTGAAGTTTGTAATAACTTATTATAAAATGTGCTCAGCTCAACAAATGCCTTGCTAGCTCAATGGTAGAGCGTGAGACTTTTAATCTCAAGGCTGCGGGTTCGAGCCCCGCGTAGGGCTGTACTTGAATTCCAATTCAAATAGTAGAAAATTTTTTACCCCTTAAAAATTAAATTTTAGTGTACCGGATTCAGTGATAGATTTTCATTTTATTAGATATGTACTTTCAGATATACATAATCGAGCTAGTTTTTTTTCTTAATAGATATACATATTAAATTTAGTCCGTGTGTTTATTTTGCATTTTTTTAATATTAAGGGGCAATTCTTAGATGGCTTATGAAATTTAGAGATTTTAGAGGTCAGCCTTTACATTAAATAGCAACGAATAACTAAGCTTGAGATTAATTGTTAATAGAACGATTAAATTGATTGTTTATTTGTCTTTCCGTAAACGTTCTTTTTCACCTGAATCATTTAATTCTGATGCTGATATGTCTGAGTCTGATAGTTGTTGTTGGATGTCGCTATAGACACGCTTGGTAGGTATTTGTATCGCCTGGAGCACGCTTAACGATCAACATAGAATAGGTACGGACAAGGGGAATCTGACTGTCTAATTAAAACATGTGTTTTCTAGTTAGATTGAAATGAATATAAATGTTTTTGTAACGAACTTTCTTTTTCAATATCGGATTAAATGAGATTTTAAGTAAAGTTTTACTATAAATCTAATATTTCTAGACTTCTGAACAGTTGAATTGTAATACAAATCCTGCTTCAAGGTTTGGTATAAGAAACACTTAATTCTACTGTAAATCTATATTTCTAGCCACTCGTTACAGATGCTACATTTACACAACACATCTACATTGGAACGTTTTTATTTGTACATCCTCAAATAGAGTGGGTTGTATAAATGATAGACGAATACGGAACTTCTTTTCAACCTTTGTAAATTTCTTATTGTGTGATCTTTGAGCGATTTTTACAAAATTGTCTTCGATCCAATATGGTTAAGGTTTACGTCTAACTCTAAGCTATATACTCAATCCACTGATGAATATTTATATCAGATGCTGGCTGTTGATCACAATACTACTTACATAATAAAATATTTTTTTTTTTCTTTTTTTTATTTTCTTTTTATTTTTGGTTGCAAAAATACAAATATCTCGGGCCGGTATTCAAATCTGTCAAATCTCAAGCAAAAGGCTCCTTGTTAAAGCCGCAAAGCATAGTTATGTTTATGACATAATCATCAATTTTTTTTTTTTTTTTTTTATTTTTATATTTTGAAAGTTTGGTGATACTAATTCTTTTATACAATTAGTTTTGACTTACGAATTTCATTCCAAAATTCTATGATCTTTAAATATCACAATAAGGATTGGAAATGTCAACACCAATCGCAAAGGAATTAACAATTGAAGGAAAAGAGAAAGATGGAGAATATAGTCAAACTAGTGATAAAACTGAATTCGTTTATACTATATTCGAATCAAAGGAAAAGTTCATGTTGATAATTGTTCTTTCATTGGTTGGTTTTTGGAGTACAGTTTCTAGTCCGATATATTTTCCAGCTTTGCCAGTATTGACTGCTTATTTTGACACTACACCTTCAGTAATGAACTTATCAGTTGTTGCGTATTTAATATTTCAAGGTATTGCACCCACATTTTCATCAAATTTGGCTGATTCAATTGGTAGAAGACCGATAATATTAGCTAGTATATTGATTTTTGTTGCTGCATGTATTGCACTTTCTCAAACTAATGTTTATTGGCTTTTGGCTGTATTACGTTGTATTCAAGCTGCTGGAATTGCTCCAGTAATAGCTATTAGTTCTGGAGTTGCAGGCGATGTTTGCACTCCTTCAAATCGTGGTGGTTTTGTTGGTCAAGTTGCTGGTTTACAATTAATAGGTAATGGATTTGGACCTTTAATAGGAGCAGCATTAATGAGTTCATTTCAAACGTGGAGATCAATATTTATATTTCTAGCTATTGGAGGTGGTGTTACATTTATTTTAGCTTTTATATTTTTAGCAGAAACTTCAAGAAGAATTGTTGGAAATGGAACTATAAAACCAAAAAATCTACTAAATAGAGCTGTGCTAATTTATTTTCCTTTTTTTAAAAAGAAGATGTCAAATGATGTATCCACAATTGTTTCAAAGCGTAAATTCGATTTATTTGGGCCATTCAAAATATTTTTTAGAAAAAAAGTGTTTTTAATTTTACTTCCGCTGGGTTTACATTTTGCAACTTGGACAATGTCTTTAACATTATTATCAACAGAATTAGAATCTTCCAAATATAATTATAGTATCATGCACGTTGGTTTAATGTACTTGCCTCAAGGTATTGCATGTTTCGTTGGTTCAATGGCGATTGGTAAAAGTTTGAATTGGTATTATAAGTATCGAAAGAATTTATATGACACATCTGTTGAAAAGCTACCTTTATTAGATCGTCCAGCTTTTAATTTGGTGACAACCAGACTAACTTTGAGTATTGTACCTGCTTTTTTAATGATTACAGGATTGTTAATCTTTGGTTGGTGTTTGCAATATCAACAACATATTGTTTCAATTATTATTTCAACAGTATGCATCTCACTTTCCGCATCATTAATGTTATCAATATGTACTACGTTATTAGTTGATCTTTATCCTAACCAAGGTAGTGCCTCTGCCAGCTGTTTGAATTTGATGAGATGTTTAATTGCAGCTGTCGGAACTGGTGTTTTGGATAAAATGATAGCAAAATTAAATTTGGGTGGTACTTATAGTTTATTAGCTGGTTTATGTTTAATAACTGATTTAAATTTAATTTATGTTTTACATTTAGAAACAAAACGATTGAGAAAAGATCATCATCAGAAACTAAATCAAAATGTGAAATCATCGGACGTAGATTAATATGTGTAATTATAGAAATCTATAGACTTTTAATATATTGCTTTATTTAGTTGAAAGGAATTTCTATTGTATTGTTAAGCTCAACTTTGTTTCAGTCTTTTTACCATAAACTGAAGATGCTTCCAGTCGCAGGGTAATCAGATATTCTAAAAACTCTGTTGAATATGGTAAAGCTCCCTATTCAAAAAGTCTGGCTTATTCAACTTTATGTACAATTGAACTGCCTGTGTAGCTCGTAACATGTTGATGAATTTTCATCAAAGATGATTTGACATAAATTATATAAAAAGAGTACCCCTTAAAGATAGTTACTTGAATTCTAAACAATTAGTTCAAAAATTTCATAGCAGAAGACAAATTCGTAGTTTTTATTGTAGTGCCCACAAAGTTTTAGCATAAATCCTTTTACAAAAGTGTGTATCAAATTGCCAATGATCAACACACTCTACTCTTTGATTAAATTGCATTGATTTTAGCTTTTTCTAATTCAGCTTCCACAAAAACTTAGTCTATCATTTGTGAGTAAGTATTCAATGCTTCCTTAAGAAATTCTCTATACAGTTTTGATTTTTGCATATTCAAGAAGTTTAGAGGTATTTCATTTTTGATTATAGCGATTAAAAGTATCTAAAAACCAAAGTTGTAAACGTCTCTAAAGGCACATATTTGAACAACTATAAAGTCATAGACGTAGAAGTATTCGACCTATTCACTTTAAAATATAAATTAAACAAAGAGTTGAAGCATTTTAGAATTGTATGAATATGTTGGAGCTAAAAAATTTTTCGACAACAAACAGGCGCCAGTGGTTTAGTGGTAAAATCCAACGTTGCCATCGTTGGGCCCCGCGTTCGATTCGCGGCTGGCGCATTTTTTTTGGATTTTTTTTTTCCTTATCACATTAATTTAAGTTATAATGTTTTTTACCCTTGGTAGATTGAAAGATACTTCAATTATAATGAAAATTCAATTCTTATTTTTAATATCTTTTGTATTAGCATTCCCACTTGATGAAATTAAATTGAATGATATTCCTAGTGAAGAAGAAGGAGCTTCAGTTGCAAGAACTTTGGTTTCAAGAGAATCATTAGTCAATGTCAATACAATCAAAACTATTAAAAATTCTGATGGTAAAATAACGTATTTACCAGTTTCAACAATGGAATATTATGCTGATTGTGATGAAGATGGAGATCCATATTGGTTGGTTATTGATGTAAGTGGTGCAAATCAAAACATACTTAAAGGGTCAACATTTTCATTTTCAATCCGTGACGGTGATCATCCTAATTATGATGAAGTTGCTGAAAATTATCCAGGAAAACTTGAAGGCTCTCCAGCTGGTTCTCCGAGAGTACAATTGACTGGAAAATTACAAAAAATTTGGTTTCCAAATCCATTTGATCAAAAAAAGTTTGATTTAGAAAAATGTTTTCTTCAAAGACATCCAGATGCGGCAATGTGGTTGCCAGATAATGTATTGTCACCACATAAATCGCATTGGGTAAAGTTTTTAGTCGATGAAATTTATTTAGTTGGTGGATTTGGAGATCGTGCATATATTGGAGAGATAAATCAAGAAATTTATCACTCAGCAGAAATTATACCACCTAAAGATAATAATGAAGAAGGTAGATGAATGTATATTAATTTCTAAATTTACTCTTGACAGTTTTCCAATTTTTTTCAGCTTCAAATACAGCATCTAAAGCTTTACCCATTGTATCAAAATCTGTCATAAGAGTTACATGAGCAGATTCACTAGCAAATTTACCAACTATTTGACCAGTTCCGTCAATTGCATTAAAATGATTAAATCCTTTTCTTTCTGGCATCAACCATTTTTGATGAATTACACCATCACCATGACCATAAAAGAATTCATAATAATTACCATCTTTAATGTCTTGTCTACTTCTAACCACAGAGCCTCTAACGGATGGAATTTTATTACCATAGACAATAGCCATAGGTGGATATTCAGATTCCAAATTTGTATCATATTCTAAAGATAATACATATTCTTTTGTTGATTTTAAAGTTTCGGATAAATATCTAAAAGAATCAGCAAATGAATATGAAAATTTACCTTCTTCTTCATCCAAATTAAATTCTCTTGTCATTGGAGATGTTGATCTGGACCTAATTATTGGTGCAGAACGATATATCTTGTTAAACTTGGTGCTTAACAGGGAGAAGGTAGATACCGAATTTAATGAATTTGAAAAAGACTTGCTTTCTTCAAGTTGTTTTCGTTTACTTGAAACTAATGGATTTAAATTATATTCAACCCAATTGTTTGGATCAAAAAAGTCAATATCATAATGTTCTTTTGTTTCTTTATTATAAAACACTCGACCACTTAATGGTAAAAATATAAAACTTGATCTCATCATAAAGTTTGCTTCAAATGTTAATATTTTATCTGATAACAAAACCGAATCTCCAAATCTTATAGGTCCTAAGATATTTAAACATTCACTTGGAGACCCCACATAAACTATAGATCTGAATAACTTAGGGTTCCTTTGTAATGTTCCATGAACCATTAACCCTCCCATCGAATGGGCAATAACTAATGTTGGTTTGCCAGTTTCTTCATAAATCTTTGACAAAAATATTTCCAATTGTTTGGAAACTACATTGCCACTTAAACGCCAATCATAACCAAATTCTTTAAGATTTACTTTTGGATTAGCTTCTAATTTTTTAATTAATTTTTTACAAATATCAATAGGACCAATATTTTTCAACACACCATCTGCATAAATTTTATCTTGTGCATTCAATTCATCAATTTGATTTGGTCCTAATAATAGATTAATCTTTCGAAGGTTAAAACCCGCTTTTATAGGTATCCAAACTCTTTTATGAGTTTTTGAATCTCTCAATATAGATCCTCTATAACCACCCATTATAACAATATTGCCTTCAATCCTTTCATAAATACTTTCGTATGGTTTAATGAAATCTTTTTTTTTGTGAGGTATAATTTCATTCAAGTTTGTGGATAATGAATGCTTAACAGCACGTAATCTTCCATTATCTGTACCTTGAAAATTTTTAAAATAGTTTGCCTCATCTATTGTATTAATAGTCTCTTGTTTTGATAATTGAAGTCGAATATTCTCTTCCAACTCTTTGTCATTATCATGATGATTTCCAAAAGGCAAACTATCGAATTTTAAATTATGCAATTGTCTGGCTAAATTCGACCTAATTGATTCCAATCCGCCAAATGGTAATGAAAATGAAAAAACTTTTTGAGATGAATTGTAGTTATTAATATCTAAATCATTTGCATCAACTTTGATTTCTTGTTGTTCAGTTGTAAGATTTGGATCTGCAACAGGATGCAGAGTTAAGCTTTCTTGAGATTCTTTAATGAAATTCTTAAAAGATTCACCGCCAACAATTGATTCTGCATCTGTACGAGTTAATTTTCTACTAATTGATTGATTTGATGTTGACTTGGGATTAAATTGTTTGATTTCTTCATTCTCATCACCTTCATCTTCTTCATCAATCAGCAACTCATCATCATCCAAGTATATATATTGATCCTCTGTATCAGATCGATAATCAATTGTATGCTGCGGCAGTAAAATAAGAGGATCTTCATTATTATTTGAACTCATCATCTAATAGTGACATTAAAATTGAAATAAAAAGCCATTGATTGAAATTGCAATCGGCTATAAATTATTTTTCCGCGCGATTCCTACAATTTACAAAGGGCTTATAAAAAATTTATATTAAACTAAAACAATTTGCCGAACCAGCGACAAACATCTTAAACTTTTTCCTGTAATAAATTTTCAACATTGTCAATCTCGGGTTTATTAGATTCAACTTTAAATAAACCTTTTTTATGATTTTCTAAAAATATTTCTTGAGTATCATGTTTTACATTATTTAAAACTATTTTATGAGCATTTCTAGCAGGTAATCTTGTATCAAATAATTTATCCATATCTTCTAAAGCAATACCTTTTGTTTCTGGTAATAAAAAGTAAACAAATGGAATTGTAAGAATAGCTAATGAAGCAAAGAAAAAATAGATACCATATTGCATAGCACTAATCATATTTGTTGTAAGTCTTGACATTATAAAAATTGGAATCCAAGAAGCTGCTGCATTGATAGCTTGAACAAATGAACGAATATTTTGATCAAAAACTTCTGCACCAACGACAAATGGACCGCCAGACCAAGCTAAAATAAAAGAAGCAATCCAAATGTACATCATTGCAATAGCTGCTTTGCCACCTGGACCAGGCAGAACTCCTGGTTTAGTAGGATCATTAATTTTTAAATATGCACCAATATACCAAAAACATAATGAACATACTGTTGAAGAAGTCATAAATGCTTTTCTTCTACCAAAACCATCAACAATAAATAAAATATAAATAAATGTACAAACAAATTTAACAACACCAAACATACCAGTTGAAAATAAAGAAGCATTTGTACCTTTAACACCTAAACCTTGAAATAATATTGGAGAATAATAGTTAATTGATTGAATACCTAAAAAATTTGTTATAACATATAAAAACATGGTAATTCCTAAACGATGTAAAACTTTTCTATTTTTAAAGAAAACTTCAAAAAATGGATCTAATATACCCAAACCAATTCTATTTTTTTGTTCTTCAATTGACTCTTTTACTTGATTAACTTCATAAATTATATATTCATGATCTTCTGGTAATTGTCTAAACCATGTCAAATTTTTAATAGCATCATCATCTCTACCAACTTGCATTAACCATCTTGGTGATTCTTTCATAAAAATACTGCCCAAAAAGAATAAACCACTTGGAATTAATTGTACAGCAAATGGAATTAACCATTGTTTTTTACTTGGAGCTATATGAGAATCAACAGCATAATTAATCCAAAACCCAACCAAATCTCCAACTCTCCAACCAATTTCATAACTACTTGTTAATTGACCTCTAATTGAAGATGGACTAATTTCAGATAAATAAACAACAGTTAAATTAGTTGAAAAGCCAACTGCAATTCCTGCCAACACTCTTCCTGCATAAATTGGTCCTAATCCAACACTATGACTTGAAGCTAGCATGATAGCAGATCCGACGGTAATTAAAACAGCTGCAAATATTAAAGGAATACGTCTACCAAAGTAGAACGAAAAGGGATAACTGAGAATTGCACCTCCAAAAGCAGAAATATGAAATGACTAGATATTAGTATTTTGATCATGAACAATAAGTCAATACATACTGATATGACATTTGAAATAATTGAATTGGAATGTGAAGAATCATCTAAACCAAACTCGTTTTTAAAAGATTCCAAAGCTACTGTACCACCAATGAAACCACCATCATAACCAATTATAATTGCAGCAGCAGAAGCCATAACAGCAGTTAAATATATTCTATAATTATATACTTCTTTTGGTGTGGGTCTATCTTCTACTTTTTCAAATATATTTTTAAAATTAAACCCTGATTTCTTTTTAGCTCTTGTTGTTGACTCCGATTGTTGAACGCTTATAGAATCTGGATACTTTGATAATAAACTGCTTGAAATCGCTTTTTCATCCATCATTGTATGGTTAATAATTCTATAAGGGATATTGTGATGAATTTATATTGAAAAATTAAGAAGTTGATGGTCATTTTAGTTTGAGTTTAATTTTTAGTTTGATTTTAATTTTCAAAATGGTTTAACCCATCCCACATTGACTTCTTTTTTAGTTCTATCGTTCGTTTTACTTCACTTGTTTCTCTCCTTTCAATACGATGGATTCGTTTCAGATTAGCCAAGGCTTGATTGATATATTCTATAAGCAGTATGTTGACATAGCTTCATTGATTCTATCTTGTAATCCTGGAGAATTGATTCTACGTTTGGATATTGTTTATGAGCCTTGAGTTTAATTTATCCCCCAATTTTGTGGGGTGTGGGGGAATTTGGAGGTAGCCTTTATTTGAATGAACTGGAATGATTACCTCTATTAAATGAAAGGCTAATTTGATCTTACATGTAGAATTGCATCTATAATTTGTGGGGATAATGATCCCTAGATATAATACAGATCTAAAAATTGGGGGCTTTTCGAGCTCAAAAATTGATCAAAATATCAAAAACACTACTGAATGTTATTTCAAGTGGAGTTTGATCCATCTTGAGTGTATATGATCCTAGTCTATACTACACTCTTGAATGTCAATTTTAGAAGGCTAAAATACTGCCACGACTTGAATTTAATTACGCGCTACTAACGCGTTATTTTTTTATTCTTTTTTTCATTCTTTCGATCAAAACAATTAATTTAGGGCCATTAGAGATCTAATTTAAATCTTACAAAATTTAAAGATCTATTCAACATTAGATGTATATAACTCCAAACAAATACCCTCAGGTAATACTAGACATTAAAAAAACATCATTATCTCATAGCACTTGTAAATTGGTCATTTTTGTTTCATGTTTAGATGTTGATGCATTATGTGCAGCTAAAGTATTAAGTTTACTATTTAGAAAGGAATTGATTCAATATCAATTAATACCGGTCGTAGGCTATAGTGAGCTAAAGAATCATTACGAGAAATTAGATGTTGAAGTTTTAAATGTTTTAGTAATTGGTTGTGGTGCCATGTTAGATTTAGAAGAATTTTTTGAAATCACATCAAGAAGAAAAATTTATTGCATTGATGGTCATAGGCCGTGGAATTTGGATAATATATTTGGGTCTAATAATATTATATGCTTAGATGATGGTTCAATTGACTCAAATTTGCAAAAAGAAAAGACATCCTATCAATTTTTGCTTGATAATAATGAATCGGAGTCCGAATCTGAAGAAGAATCAGCGAATGAATTAACTGATGTTGATTCATTAGCAGACGAAGAAATAATTATTAGATCTCAAGATTCTGAGGAAACTGTAACTCACAAGAGAATGCAACACAAAGAACAACTAAATCGACAAAATAAACAACGTCGGAAAGAGATATCAGACTGTCAAGAAATCATTCAATCTTATTATAATCAAGGGTATACATTATCAACATCAAATTCAGCCACAGTTTATGCATTGATTGCATCCATAGGTGAAACCAATCTTGACAATTTGTGGTTATCAATTATTGGAACATCATCACTCGATTTAAATTATCCCGAAATTTATGATAAACTTTTTCCAATGTTAAAAGATGAAGTAAAAAGAAATCAATCTATTTCTGCTGATGTTACTATAAGTATCGAAAAAGATTATCAATTATTCTTACTACGACATTGGACGTTATATGATTCATTTTTTTATTCAAGTCATGTTAATTCAAAATTAAATCTTTGGACAGAAGATGGTAAAAAGAAATTACACAAATTATTTGCTAAAATGGGAATTTCATTGACTATGGCACAAGAAAAATGGTTATATATGGATGCTAAAATGAAAAGACAATTACCAATTGTATTTAATAAATATCTTCCAATGTATGGATTAGAGAGCATAGTGAGAGTAGGTTTTGTGAAATCATTTGGTTTTATAGGACTGTTATCAGCAATGGAATGTGTAGAAGCATTAACTGCTTTATTAGAACAAGGTAAAAAAATAGATGATAATGATGAAGTTCAAAATGAAAATGAAAGGATTCAAAATCAAATTAAATATAAAGAAAAACAATGGATAAATAATTTTTGGTCTTCATGGGATGCATTAAGTAAAAAAGATTTACTACTTCAAGGTATTGAATATGCAAAAATGGTTCAACAGATAATTTTTCGAACAGGTATGTCGTTGTTAGAAAGAAAAATGATTAAAAATTTAAAACTTTATCGATTATGTGTTTTAAATGATGGTGCAATTCCAGATTTGGAAATTTTTAATAATCCATTAATGTTGTCAAAATTGGGTGCATGGCTTATAGAAAATTTAACTGAGTTGGATTTTGTTAATGGAATAAAAGCTCTAAAACCTTTAGTTATTGCAAGTTTGGATGCTAATAGTGATAGTTATTTAGTTATTGGAGTTGCACCAAAATATCCAAGAGGTTTAAATATTTCAGAAAAGGCAAAATTAGTGCAACAAAATGGGAATAATATTGCAACAACAAGACTCAATACATTTAGTGTTGCATTTCAACATCTTTCAAATACATCAGGTGCAAAAATTCGTATTGATAGTTTTAATAGTTCAGTTATTGAAATTAGAAAAGATGATTTATCACCATTTTTAGAAAAATTAACACTAAGTGGATTAATATAATATGTATATATATTCATGGATACTCATTTGGTCTTAATCCAAAGTAACCTTCTGGTGCTGTAGTTGCATTTAGTCTTGCTAAACCACCCATACCTTCAATACCAGCGAATGAAACTGTATTTCCCCACCAATTTAAATAATACTCTTTATATTGAACAGCAAAGAATATTAAAATTGCAGATGCAGCTACACCAGCATCCATTGCACAACTGAAAACAAAATTATATTTTGACCACCAAGCCAAGTAACGAGATTTTAAATACCACATTGATGCGATACTTAAATATAAACTTCCAGTTATATATGATAAATTATAAGGTGCATAAATTAACATACCACCAATTATAACACTAGGTTGAAAATATTTCGTGATTCTTTTTGGACCATACTTTTTAAATGCAATGGCAGGAAAAGCTAACAAAAATCCAATCAAAAAACACCAAGCTAATATTGGATAGAGACCACCAAATACTTTTCTTGGACCAATCACCCCCCATAATATTGAGGCTGTATAAAATACTGTTGAAGAAGGACAGGTAAATTTCTGTGTATTTGTGTAATCACAATAATTGGGAATATTATCAATTGTGAAATTCATGACTGCTAAACCGACAAAAGATGAAATCAACACAGAAAACATTTGACAACGGAATACAGCCCTTGGAGCTATCTTAAGGTAATGCCCGAGCTTTTGATCTGAAATATAACTAGTAGAGGTTAGTATTAATCCTGCACTATTTGCCTTGCCAACATCTTGTAATTTGATTGTACATACTTTTGAGCTTGACCATTTATATTATAACCAAAAGCTTTAATAAACATCAACGCCAAACCATTACCTTCTAAAGCATAACCTGTTATGACTTGAAAAGAAGTTAGTAACTAACTACATAAAAATTTTATATGATAACATACTTTGGACTTGAAAAAAGTTAGTATTAAAAACGATTGAACAATGATTAGTATACTTACCTAAAACATTTAAACCTATCTGATAACCTGTAGTTGAAAATATCATCGTTAATGGGAACAAGAAAACAAGATTTATACCTAAAGCAAAGAAAAGACCCCATATTGGTGTTTGAACTTGACTGTAAACTGAAACACAAATGATCCCAAAAACAATTGAAACAACCAAAACAAGAAGAAATACCCAATCAGGAACCTCTTTATACTTTCTCATCATTATTGTTTGTGGATCATTGAAACCCTCGTAAACGGACAATTTCAAATTTCTAAAACCTCTAATAAGCTCTTTGATAGCACGGAGCATGGGTTTTCCATTTATAAAACATTCATAGACAATTGAAAATGGATAAAATGCAATAAATGAACCATAAAGTACTAGATTAGCAGCAGAATAATAAGGTGGACCCACAGATTCATATTTAACTTGATCAAATAGATTATTGTCATCAACAACATTTTTGACATCATATCGAACTCCCTGTTGGTCGAACAAGTATGGGGAGTTGATTGGTATATAACTTGTCCATTTGTAGTTCGTATACCAAAGGGCAGTAATAATGAAAAATGCAATGGAACTACCAAGATAGAAGCATACCTGTGAGTAAAAAGGTAAAATTAAACCACTATTATAGTTTATAAGATTCCAATCAAATGAAGGAATTGGATTTAAGCCTAAACCTGTAACAAATCCTGTAACTGCTACCAAGTCAACATTATTTGGTGAAATCCAAGTTGTCCAATTAAAATAGGATAATGCATTGAAGAGATAAGTTGGAATCCAATTATACAAAAATGAAATCAATAAAACACTGAAAAACCAACGATAACGCGAAATTGACCAACCATTGATTATTTCCTTTGATTCTGGTTGCAATAACGCTTTATTTAAAGCAATAGTTGGAAGAATTGTTGGCCAAACAGCTCTTGGACTAAAAACAGCAAATCTTCTAATTATTCCAGCAAACCCAATTCCCATGTAATTTGTAGCTAATATTAATAAAACTTGATAACCCCAATCAGCCCATTGATTATTATAAAACCTTTCAACTCTTTGAGCATGAATATTATAAGAAACATATGCTAAAAACTAGTTAGTAACCATCAATTGTTGTATCCTTAAGTACATACAAACACCCGACGAAACTGAATAAAAAATTGTTGCCAACATTTGTTCTTTATGATTCCAAGGACCAGGATTTAAATCAATGGTAAATTTCCATAATTTCAACTTGTATTTTGGTAAAATTTTTGCAAGTATTAAACCACATGGATAAAGAAATAATTGAACTACAGCTGGTGATAAAGATATTGCTGGTTGCCTTTCAATGAAGAATTGATTAATAAATGTACCTAAAGCAGTCCAAATAGTACCCAAGATATAGACTCTTAATGTTTCAGCAGGAATTGAAGGATCGTCATATGGATCAGTAACACTTCTAACTTCAGGATATGGTGACCAATATGCAATTAAAGCAGCTTCTAATCTAATTTGTAAATTCAAATCAACAATTTTATATTCATTAATTTGAGGATCTTCATCAGTTGAAACTTCTTTTATATCCTCAGTCCAAGCCTCTTTGGAATTTTCCTTGAACTCAGAATCTACACTAACTTCTTTTGAATCCTTTGCGTCAACCAATTCTTTAATAAAATCAAAATCAGCAGTTGGAAAATTGACATCATGTTGGTGTTCTTTTAATGTTTCTTCTAGAATTGGAATAGCCGTTTCGACACTCAAGTTTTCAACTTTTTCAATCATAAATACAGCAGCTGGAGGTAATGATTCTGAATCAATGATGTTATTTAAATTTAATCTTTTCAAAATTAATTGTTTTTGAAAATCGTTAAAAGATGTTGTAAAATTACTTGAGGTAATAGTTTGAAGATTAATCTCATGGTCTTCAACATCCATTATTTTTTCATTAGTTGCGGTACTTTGAATACCACTTAAATCTCTTTGAGGCATTTGTTAATAAATTATAGACTCTAATTCAATCCAAAACATGGTCTATTTATACAAAAGTTAATAATTTCGATGCCTTATCAGCATTTACTCGACGAAAGTAACATAATAAAATAATTTCAGTCAAGGATTCCAAAATTTTCACAATAATATCTTATTTTATCGAATATTGCCTTGAAATTTTCACATCCAATTCTGAGTTATCTTTTTGTTATCTAAGTTTGTAATATAACTTTAAGCTCGTAATATTAAAAAGCTCGGCAGCGTACGGCACTATGATGATTCAAAGAATTTATACGATCAAATATGTATTTTTAACAACAAGTTTATTTTCTTCCTCACTCACCTCAGTCTGTAAGTCATTATCAGTATCTTTATCTCAATACGACTACTTTAATTTGAGTTAAAAACATGAATTGGAACATTCTGCCAAGTAATGGAAACCATTGAATATATCGAAAAAAAGTCATTTGATAACAAGTTGAATAGTTTTTCTCGACTTTGTTCCTTGGCTCGATTCTTTGATTAGCCTTATTAAATCAAATCACTATTATTTGATTTGGAAAATACTACCGGAAGTCTTATTTGAACCCCAATTTCAAGACTGCTGCCGTTCGTCTTAATTTTTTTTTTTTCCTTTTTCGCATTATTTTTTGCGTTTATGCAATGAACAATAATTTAATTTAGATACATGTTGCATGGATCTGCTAAAAATTGTTTCAATATGAGTGACATAATCTAATAAACGTTAATTCTTATACAAATATCGTAAATTACGATAAAAGTACCTTTAAACCGAACGAGAAATCAATTTTAATGTCTAATATATATTAAATTATCTAAATAATACAATTATTAGTTTCTAAAAAATGCCTATGAATTGTAAGTTTATTAAAGTCATTATTTCTCTTCCTTTAATTGCAAAGCTGGTTGCGACTGTTGTGGTGAAGTTTGATCTTGCTGTTGAGGTTGAGATGTTGAAGCTTGTGGAGATTGATTATTAGAAGCGATTGATGCAGGTACAGCCTGTGGTTGAGGTTGATGTTGTTGTTGTTGGTAAGAATAAACTCCATAAGTATTTGAGGCAGCAGCACCTGGTTGCTGTTGTTGTTGATAACTATTATTATAACCTTGATAAGGATAATATTGATTATTATTTGCATTTGGATAATAACTAGGTTGATAACCATAGACTTGTTGTTGAGGATGTGGATGTTGAAATTGAGCTGACTGACTATCATTCAGATTTGATGGTACTGATTGCGGTTGATCTGAAGCCGCAGATTGTGCTGGAGCTCCATATTGACTATATTGTTGTGGATATTGTTGATTATAATTTTGATAATAAGATGATGTGGTAGTAGTCGATGGTACAGTAGTTGATGTATTAGATTTTATAGGACTTGTTGAACTTGTGTTTGATGAAGATTGTCCATTATTATTATTATTTGAAGTAGCAGTAGTATTATTATTACTATTAGTGTTATTATTATTGGCATTTGGTGTGACTCCAGTTTGAATAACACGTTTAATATCCCTCACAAATAAAGGATATAATAGATCAACAATACCTTCACGTTGTGCCATTGCTAGAGCCCTTTCAAAAGGTATCCAAACACCTTTTAAATGCATTGAACCAATTTTAACAACATGTCTAACTTTTTCAGATTTTAATATTCCATCTCTTCTACCTCTTGTCATTTGAGCAACATTTAATAATTTAGTACCATTAATCATATTATTATCAGCTCTTCTAACAACAGAAACATTATTAGCATCAACTTGATAACATAAAGTTTTTTCATCTTCCCACATTGTTGTTGTAACTCTTGGTCTAAGTCCAGGAGGTTGAAATTGTCCAACAGTAGATGTACTTGATAGATTTAAAGTATCTTGAACAGGTTCAGGTTGTTGATTATTTTGAATTGATTGATGTTGATTGTTCGAAGACGCATGTTGTTGTTGTTGTTGTTGCTGTTGTTGTTGTTGCTGTTGTTGTTGTGGAGTTGTAGTAGATGGTATTTGTGGAGCAGAAACATTTGCGAAATTACGATTAGTTGCAGTATAATGCTGTGGTTGAGATTGTGGAGCAATTGGAGGCTGCTGCTGTTGTTGTTGCTGAGGATGTTGAGATTGAGGAATTTGATTTGGAATTGGTTGTTGTTGATAATAGCTTGCAGCTGGATATTGGTATCTATTTTGATAAGCAGAAGCTGTTGTATAATCACCTTGAGGTTGTGGTTGATGCTGTTGAGCCTGTGGTTGTTGTTGTGGTTGTTGTTGTGGTTGTGGTTGTTGCTGATTAAACATGTAATAAGATGCATATGGTTGCTGTTGTTGTTGATTTGATAAATTTGAATTTGAAGAACCACTTGAAGGTGGGGGTGGTGGTATTGAATTATTATAATTTCCATTCATTTGATTTAGATGCGGTATTGAATAAGTTGACATATAAGATTGTAATTAAATGAAAATCGAATAATGAAAACAATTAATATTAATATCTGATAAAATGTTTATATTATTATGTTTATCTTGAAATGGATAAAATCTGAATTGATAAAATCTGAATTGAGATCTTCACAGTTTGAAATTATATATTAAATTATTGTATTTGTATGGTTATGCAATTTGAATTGTACCAATATTATTCTAAGATAAATGATATAAAAGATATAAGTGATATATGATATTTGATATAAATGATATAAGTGATATTTGATATAAATGATATAAATGATATTTGATAAATTAACAATACTGAATAAATCAAAATATAAATATGATAATAATCAAATTTGATGAGTGAATAAAAATAAGTAATAAATAATAAAAAATAAAAATTGGTGCAGAATTTTTTTTTTTTTTTTTTTTTTTTATTTTTATCTTGAAATAAATTAAAAAAAAAATAAAATAAAATCCAATATAAATTAAATTTAATGTATTAGTATAAAAAAGTAAAATGTGCGTGTGCGTGTAAAATTAACTAAAATCTATTGCCTCTTTAGATTTAAATTCTTGTTGATTTATTATGAATGATTTTTTTTTATTTGTATTATGCAAGGGACTAACTATGCAGCAGTGAATTTTATTTAATAGAATTTTATTATATTTAAGATTTTGATTTCAAACTTCGATATTGATTGAAATTGATTGAAATTAATTGAAATAAAAATGAAATTGATCGTTAAAATTACAAGTTTTACTTCTCAATTTGAACTGTTAATGTGAGGTTGAAATTTTGAAAGTATAAATTTAAAAAATTAGTCAAAAATATTTTATTATAGTTGAAATTGAAGATAGTTATTTTGATAATTATTTTGATAATGTTAAAATCTATAAATATTATGAAAATTAACTAAACTATCGTCTCAAGAAACTTAAGATAGTTTTTAGGTTTGATGATACAACACAGGGATGGGTAATTTTGATTGTAGATTTAAAGTATCTTTCTTCTTGATTGAATTAATATTAAAATTAATGGTTTTTCAAAATTGATTTTGACTTTGCTTTTAATGAAAGAACTTTCAGAAAAAAATTTGTGACAATCAATTTGATATAAATAGATTTAAAAAGTGATCAAAATTATGAATTTATTTTTGAATTGTTTTTTTTTTTTTTTTTTTTTGAATTTTTTTATTTTTATTTTTATTTTTTTTTTTATTATTATTTTTTTTTTTTTTTTTTTTTAAAAATAACTATCAACTTACAAAATATCATTAAATTATACGTTTCCAACCGATGATCTGATGTACCTTAATGATTTTTGACGATATGTAAATGTATAATGACACGCTTTTACTATGTACTTCATTGGCCCCATGTGTGTATGGAGGTTTTTAATTATATATGGGGTTAAGATTAAAGAAGAAATTTTAACATTGGTGGTTTGTATCAAGTTAATTAATTTTACACCCTTTCTTGACATCTTTTTGTAATTAATCAGCACAAAATCACATTTGTGAGTTCAAATGCTGTTGTTATTCAGAAGAGTTTTGTGAGTTCAAAAGCTGTTGTTATTCAGAAGAGTTTTGTGAGTTCAAATGCTGTTGTTATTCGGAAGAGTTTTGTGAGTTCAAATGCTGTTGTTATTCAGAAGAGTTTTGTGAGTTGTATATTGAAACTAAAAAAGAGCTTATTCAACTATATAAATGTTGTAAGGTTGTTAAGAAATCTTTTTCCATAGTTTGAATCTAGATCACAATAACTGGGTAATTTTTAATTTTTTTTTTTCTACCATTTCGTCGTTTAAAAATAATAGAAAAAAAAAGTCATAAATTATAAAATAGTGGACATTACATTTAGATTATAATTATGGCAAATGTTTCGAACAAGTTTCAATTAGAATTATCACCGTCTTTTATTTGCTGTTAAAGTACTGTTGATGGCATTGATGACCTTTCATCTTTGCTCGTTGAATTTCAGTCGGATTTGAAATTATAAAAATGTATAATAAACTCCTTTTCGAAACACGTAGATAGGATTTGATTATTAGCTCTGTATATAATCATTCATCTAATTAATTTTGTACTCCTATTGTAGTTTTAGATTTTTTTTTTTTTTTTTTTCTTTTTTTAATTATCCTCGGAATAACCTCGTAGTCAGTTTCTGTTATCTATCTAATTTTATATTCTTAATTATATTTTATTGTTATTGTGATGATGTTGGAATTTCTGTTAATGTTAATTTAATCAATGACTGATTATTAATTACAAAACGTAGAAGAAGAAGAGTAATTGTAAACTAAGTCGTACGACTTTTTTTCAAAATCTATTGTAAAACAAGTTTACGTAGAATCATCTGTATGTTTTAAAATTTAAATAGTTTCATGTAAATGGAATTATATTTATAGATATTATTATTGACAACGTTCAGATGAGAATATGTGTTAAACAATGATTAATATCATTTTTACTGATTTCAATGCAATTAGATCATGTACAACTAATTAAAATTAATACAATCAATTTATCAAAATCATTTAAAAAACAAACATTAAAATTTTATAAACTAAACGTATATAAATTCATTGATTAAAGAAAAAAAAATTATTCGTATGTAAATTGTTGATAATTTAAAAATTGGTTGCCAGTTAGTAAATTTTAGTTCTATTGTTTGAAACCTTGGAATGATAAAAAATGCATCATCCACTAATGTTTAATATTTATTAAAGGGAAAAAGGAATATATAATGCATATATTATGTACGTACAGTAAAAGCCAGTAGTTGTACATTGAAAACAGAAGTACATTGAATACAAAAGTACCACATGTGATTTATGAAACAAAACAACTGTATAAGTTTGATAATTTGATGTCAATTTGTGCATTGACTATAGTATAATCAATTCTATGTATACATTTGCCTCAAAGTACAAAATAAAATAAAATAAACTAACTATTATTTATTTCTTTAATTAAATAGGCAAAAAATTGCTTTAAATTAAAACGCAGTATGTCCAAACTATTATACACTAATACACGCTAATCTTGTTTCCCTTTCTCTATTATATACCTTTCAATTGAATCTAAATGTTCTCTCACTTTATCACTTTTCCCTGTATACTTTTATTTAGATTATACATAATTATCACTTTTTACATAAAGCTTATAAAAAACTAGTATGAGTATAATAATATGTTGTAAAAGAAAATGGGTTGTAAAATTTGTGAGAAATGGCCCATGTTGACTATTGTTTTAATCTGAAAAATTCTTGATTTAATTAACTTTAGATTATTGAATTTAATTTAAATCACGACTAAACACCTTTTACAGAAATATATCCACTGTTTAATTCACGTGACTTTCGAACAGTACTTACATACAACATTGCATTTTTTATTAGCTTAGTCAATGAATTTTTCACAAGAGTATTGAACATTCAATTTGGTTCATAACTACTTAACATTTGAAAAATTGCATGGTTTTAGAGATGCATACATTCTTATTATGTAATAATTTAGTATATTTAGATAGTAAACATAAAAAACATCAGCCCATATTTGCATATTCTGTAGAATAACTTAAGTTTTTAAATCAAGTTTTTAAATCCACAACAACAAGAATAACAACAGTCAAGTAATAATATAAAAATTTTAGAATTTTAGTTTTAAAGCAACCCAAAAAATGACATAGTATAGACTCGTACTAGAATCAGGTGAGACGTGTATCTAGAGCCTATATGAACTAATTTATATCTAAAAGCTCATTCACAATGTTAATTTTTAGTTTTCTTTTTTTTTTTTTTTTCTTTTCTTTGTGTGTTTTGCGCAGATCTCGGATCTAGGATCTGGGATCTATTTTTTGTTTTTGTGTATTCCTTTTTTATAATATTAATATTATTATTTACAATTTCATTTCATTTTTCAATCTATCGAGTTGATACAAATTGAAACAGCAGATATTGAAATGGTATTATTATTCTTAGGCTCTTAATCCTTTAATCCCCCTAAATACTTATAACGATCAAGTAATGAATAGAATGAATTTGAATGTATTATTTTCAAAATGCTCAGAACTCGAAGCTTTTATTAATTTTGTGTTTTCTTTTCACTTCGCTACGGTTTACTTTAATCATGCTAGTAATCTAGAGCTCCTATACTTATTGTCTAAAAATTGTAAATCATGAGTAGATAAACTTTTTTAATAAACTAAAAATGCAATTCTTAAAAATAATTTACGCATTTGTTTGGTTGAAACAAAATAATGCTTATGTAAGTTGTATCCTTTACAACAATTCATGAATTAAACAATCAATGAATCGAAACTAGTAGTTGTGAGGTTTTACTGATAATTTAATCTTCTTTGAAAAGAATCATGGAACACTGATTTCATTTACATGTTCTTTGTCCCTTTATTTAAAGATTTGTAACCCATTTGCATACATCATGCAAAATATGCACTGTTGACTCAAACATGGGTTTTTTTTATTTATCGACGCATTTTTTGACAAATATTGTGGTAGAACATTGCATTATGCCTTATCCTATAGTTTATAGCACAGTTTCTCATCATTTTCGCGTTTAATTATGCTGCAATGTAATATTCGTATGTGTTTCTCATCATTTTCGCGTTTAATTATGCTGCAATGTAATATTCGTATGTTTATTTTCTTAAATAATACATTAACGAAAAATAAACGAAAAAAATTAATAGTTTCCTGATATGATCTGTCAATTTTGGTAGACTTCCTTCAACGTTAATTTTTGTAATTTTTGATCAAGGCTAGCTTATTTAAGAAGCAGTAGCAAAAAATAAAAAATAAACTTTGTAAAAACAAGTTAAAATGCGCCAGCCGCGAATCGAACGCGGGGCCCAACGATGGCAACGTTGGATTTTACCACTAAACCACTGGCGCCTGTTTGTTGACAATGAAAATTATAAAATATACTAATGAATTAAAATATCAGCAAGTGCAACAACATATAACCTTCGGCTATTAAACAACTAATTATTTTTATACTATTTTCAGCAATGACGTAGCTTTTACTATTTAAATTAGTACTTTTTTGTACTCATTCATAAGTAAAAAGTAAATTTCTTACATCATAGAAGTTTATACCTAGTTTTTGCAAAAAATAGAACATTTTCAAGTCATGAAAAGTTAAATACTAGCAAAACTCTGAACTAGTGGAAAGTTAAAGCTTATTCAGGTACAATATTTAACAGCTGAGGTAAACTACCATAAACAACGTGTTATACATTAATTATCGTATCTTGATTAACGATCTTTTTGTGATTGGTACAATAGTGTTACAGTGCTGTATGAAAATGGGTAACGGTACCAGATCTCGCCTTGAGTTAAAAATTTGACCGACCATGTTCTAGTTTTTCGTACGTGGACTGTTGATCATTTCGGATGCATAGTTGACTTAGATGCAGTATCATTACAGTTGATCTCAAAATTTAATTTGCCTGTAACTCCCTCAATATTAAAGCTATAGTTGTCGGACTTTTTCCAATAATACTTTATTAAACTCAAGTTACTTTGGATTTGGTATCATTGAATAAGATTTGATCACGATTTTCTTGTGACTCA
This sequence comes from Insectozyma verbasci, assembly GCA_947670415.1. Classification (NCBI taxonomy): domain Eukaryota; kingdom Fungi; phylum Ascomycota; class Pichiomycetes; order Serinales; family Debaryomycetaceae; genus Insectozyma; species Insectozyma verbasci. Next base: position 1,327,207 of record CANTUO010000001.1, on the reverse strand, counting down.
TTTAAAAAATGGTAAAAACCCTCAATTTCAATACAATCATTACTTAAACTTCATTTCGCAACATGTAAGATAATTTTCAATTTAAGTTGAGATGAGCTGAAATTGCATGTAACCCTTTAGCTTGAGGTGTAATATGTATAACCCATTGTTTAATTGGAAGTTATGGTCCTAAATTGAAACTTATATTCTTATTTTTGCAAAAACTTTGGTGAAAAAATGCCAAAATGTCAATTTGATAAAAAAAAGTTAAAAGTTCAAGATTTGAAGCATCTGGAGTATATAATTTAAAAATTCTAATTTCGAATAAGTGGTGTTTATCTTGAGATAATTCCTTGTTCATGACTTATAAGCCGATTTATTTGGACGAGTCGCAGCTAACGCGAGAGAAAAATTATGTTCGTACCAGTTTTGGGCGAGTTTTGCAATTTATAAAAAATACACTCATAATATTATTGTTACCAACTTAGCCACCTGATATAAGTGTCCATTTTTTAAACCACAAGAAAGTTTAAAATTACCCAGCTACAATATCTAGGAGCTAAAGTATATTCAAATGATAAACGAACACTTCATTAATTATCAAGAATATTTATGAGTAGAGTAAGGTCCATTACACAGTTCTAAATTTAATTTTGTACCACAACAATCACTTTAGATAATTGGAAAACAGCTCTGGGATATTAAACAAATGTTTTTTCGTAGATATACTTAAATTTAGTGTTGGTTCAGATAGTTTTTTAAACAAAAAAACAATGATTGACTCTCTATTTGGATAATCTGAATGGATATTGTTTGAAATGTAACGCATATGTATTCTATGTCCTACTTTGAATTTATGTAATTTCTCCATTTCTCAAGTACATGTGGTTTTTGTGTATCAAAAGTTTTCATTAATCGAAATGTAAATTACGTAGGTGGATTAGCAAAATATATGTCGTTAAACTAGTTAGCATTATCAAGTTATTCAATCTCATTTGCTAGGTTTGTATAATTATATGTTAATTACTATATACAAATAAAACATAAGACCATTTAATGTTTCATATAATTACCAATGGGACCTCTAAATAATTCTTTAATTATTTTTTTATTTACCACAGTTTCCTTAATTATATCGTCGACATCTTCCGGAAATACTCTTCCATACCATATGAAATCCTTCGGACTTGAAGTTTCTTTAGGATAATATAATACATTACCAGCATATTTATGACCACCAATATGAGTTATTTGACCATTATAAACTGAATTAATATAATCTTTCTTCAACCTAGAAGTGAATTCATTTTGTAGAATTGGACCCATAATTCCACATCTAATATCACGTTTAGCATGTCCACAAGTTAAAACTAGATCCTTACCAATTTCAAATTCTTGAAATAAATTAGAATCGATTGAATTAATATCTATCGAGATATTTAATTTCTTTTCTTTAATTTGTGGTTTAAATGGGTTGTAAACATCTTGAATTTGTTCTTTATATAAGTATTTGATTATAAATTCATAAGTATTTCTCAAATTAAATCTAATAGCAATATTATCAGGATATAAAAACACCAACTGTTGATCTGAACCTTCTTTTAAAGAAAATCTTTTTAAAATCTTTTGATGATTTTCAAAAACAATACTAGATATCAGTACTCTTTGATCTTGATATAATTTTTTGAATTTTTGCATTTCAAAAGCTAATGTACCTTTCCAATCTTCTATTTTAGAATTGAATTCTTCCATTTTATTATCTTTGGTAGTCAAACACATTATATGTTTTGATGGTATTGCACTTGTATAATTTAAATCACCACTTAAATCAATTGGAGCATCTTGAGGGAATTTTATACATGAACATGCCCTTGCACGATCCAATTTTGTCACATTATCTATTAATTTCCACGGTATACTATAATACCTTTTATGAAGTAATAACCTATTCATACTTGAAACATGGTTCAGAAGTATTTTTTTTTTTTTTTTTAAATTAATTTCGGAGATACCAAGATCTCGATCCGTGATTTACATACATTCATTCTATGAAGCTTTGTTTTAATTTCCAACCTTTTTTTACACCATCCCAATCCGCAATTTCCCTTAGCATTGATCTAACTAAAACCATATCTTGTTCATTTGCCATTTTAATATTTGAATTTTTTATTATATCATTTGATTTACTAAAATGATCATTTTGTTCTAATAAAAAATCAACTAATGCTTCAACAGTTTTCTTTCTATTTAAAAGTTCAGGCATTTCATTATTATCTTGTAATTCATTTTTTTGTTTTAAGTTTTGTAAAATAGAACTCGATGAATTATTTTTGTTATCAATTTTTCTTCTTTTAGTACCAAACTTACCAGCACTTCCAAATTTACCAGTCCATGTAGGTGTACCAATTTCATTCTTTCTTGTTAATAATCTTGATTTCTTCAAAGCTTTTGCAGCTTCATTTGCAAGTTTATCCGCTTCTTGTTCAATTAAATTAACTTCTTGATTTTTTGAATCTATTATTTCGTCATGTTTTAATGTTGAATGAACTCCACTATTTGAAAATATCCCCGCCATTAATCTATTTTCATCATTTTTATTTTCTTCTTCATCTTCACCATCTTGAAATTTATCCAATTTTGAAACACCTGCAATGCTTGACACTTTATAAAAATCATCATCATTTTTGAATTTCATTTTCATTAAACTTGTTGATTTCCGTTCTTTCGTACCACTAAATTTTTCTTCATGACCGTTATTAAACAAATCTCCTGTTTCTGTTCCAGTTTCATTTTGATCACCCAAGGTAAATAAATCATGTAACTCATTATTTTTGAAAAATCTTCTTTGCTTTGGATCTTTTAAAATTTTATTTGTTAAAAAGGTCTTAAAAATTTGACGATGGTAAATTTTCTCTTCAATAGTCCCAGTTGTCATTAATCTATAAATTGTAATATCTTTCTTTTGACCTAATCTCCAAGCTCTTTCTCTTGCTTGTATATCAGTAGACGGATTCCAATCCGGATCAAATATTATAACTCTATCAGCACCAGTTAAATTAACACCTAAACCTCCAACTTTTGTAGTTAATAAAAATACGTGAATTTGTAAATTATTATTAAATGAATCAACTAAACCTTGTCTCTTACCAATTGGGGTACTACCATCCATTCGTAAGTAATTAAATTTTTGATTCTCATCATCAAGTAATGATAAATTTGCAACAAATTTCTCCAAAATATCCAACATTTGTCTTGTTTGACAGAATAATAATGTTTTATGTTGTTGTGATTGCCAAATTTGTAATAAATTTTTTAGTACTAACATCTTCCCTGATTTATTCGGGTTTCCATAGTTTTTTTTATGCATCAAAGCTTCACGATAAAGTAGATCAGGATGATTGCAAATTTTCCTTAATACATCTACACCCATTAAAACATTTCTTTTACCTTTTAAAATTGAATCTAGATCCTCACTTGATAAAAATTTTTCATACAAATCTTGTTGAATTTTTGTTAACTTGACAAATAATACCATTTCATTTTTTTTAGGTAAATCTTGAGCTACATCACTTTTTAATCTTCTTAATAGATAAGGTGAAATTAAATCTCTTAAAATTACTGCACATTTGTAAGCAGTTTTAACTTGTAAATTATTAGAATTTGCATACCCACCAGTATTTATAGGTATTGAAAATTGTTGTTGAAATACAGGTAAGGTTCCCAATCTACCAGGAAATACAAAATCAAACAATGACCATAATTCAATCAAGTTATTTTGAATTGGAGTACCTGACAAAATTATTCTATTAACGGTTTTAATTTGTTTGCATGTTAATGAGATTTCGGAATCAGGATTTCTAATTTTATGACCTTCATCCAATACCACATATCCCCATTGTCTTGGTAAAATATATTTTGAATAAATTCTTAACCCAACATATGTTGTAACTAATACATGACCCTTTTCCATGACTCTATCAACTATTTCTTTTGCATTGATTTGTGACTTGATTCCCTTAAAAGATGATTTCGACTCGTTCGTTTCGAGATATTCTTCCAACTTTTCCTCAGAAATTTCTGACTTTATCATTCCTGATCCAATGCTGTGCAAAATCACACATCTTAAAGGAGGCCACCACTTGTGAAATTCATTAACCCATTGATTTAAAACTGTAGCAGGCACAACAATTAAAACTGGTTTATCCAATAATCCACTATAGTGTAGACCTGCTATAAAAGATATTATTTGAATAGTTTTACCTAAACCCATTTCATCACCAATAATCCCACCGGTTTTTTGACTGTATAATTCCCACAACCATTGAACACAAGTTTTTTGGTAATCAAATAAAGATGGATATATATCCCCTGGTAATTTAAAACTTTCATCTAATTTAGCATCCTTTATTGTCGGAAGTGGTTTAAACCATTCTTCTTTATCCGAATGATCATCAATCTGTCGTAGCTGAGATCTTTTATTAACCCATTTTTTCAACCTATTCTGATATAAAAGTTCATCACCATCGTCAATATTTCTCTCATTAGCAACTGTGTCATCAAGTTCTTGTTTGTCATAATCATAATCGTCATCACTTACTTCAGTAGTCGCTACAAACCCTGGGGTTCTTAAATTTTGATGATTTTGTAGACCCTCTGCAGAATCTTCCAGTTGAAAAGCAATTGCAGATCCAAAAGCAGTGATTTTCCCTATCCTTATTAGATAATCCTTCTCTGATTCGTCAGGTAATCGATCAGTGGATATCGATAATTTTTTCTCCTTCGAATTCAAATCTCTAACACTTTGTTTTAATCTTGATTTTATATCATTTACATCTTGTTGTCTCGGTATTAATTCATTTTCTTTAATCCAATTTAGATCATTCTGTATAATTTTTCTTTCGCTTATCTTTGTACGTGAATTAGATAATTTAAATTCTAGTATTGAAATTTTTTTGATTACATTATTTAATTCTTTCGTTGCTTTCCCAAGTCTTTTTTCATCTAATTCTGCATCTTTTTCAATCAATTTTTGATTTGCCTTATTAGTAATTGATGTTTCTAACTCATTTTGATCAACTAATTTATATTCCACTTCGTTATCACTCATAGATAACAAAAATGTAGCAGCTATATTCATTTTTTTTTTTGATGCGCGCAACAATTTTTATTATAACATTAATACATTTTTTACACGATGATTCAATACTAACTATTTAATCTATTTAATCTTTAATTAAATCTTGTAAACGATTTAAACTATTTTGATAAACTTCTTCATCATTATCAGTAATTAATTCTTTTAAATTCAATTGAATATCTTCAACCACTTTATTATTTCTACCAATGTCTTTTGAAAATGAATTAAACCATTGTTGTTCACCTTTGCCAAATATTAAATTATAAGCTGCACCAGGTTGATTTGCTCTTGCAGTACGACCAACTCTATGAATATATTCTCTTGATGAATTTGGTAAGTCATAATTAATGACATCTGTAATGGATGTTATATCTATACCTCTAGCTATTAAATCTGTTGCAACTAAAATGTTGATACATTGATTGTTGAAATCTTTTAAAATTTTATTCCTAATCACTGCTTTATTATTTGTTGAATTTAAATATTGTACATTGATATTTAAATTTAATTCATTAAATAAAATTTGCAAAATTTTCGCTAGTCTGATTGATGATTCATTTGAACTTGTAAATATTAATATATTGGAAAGTTTACTTTGAGATATCAAAAATTTGGTTAGTATCAATGGTTTTATCGAATTCTTTGCCACACCAAAAACCATTTTAAACTCTTTAAGAGTTGAAGGTACTTGAAACATTTCATTAACTAATTGCTGCGAGTCATTTACAATTATTAGTCTTGGTTTTATAAAGTTTAAGCTCGATAATTTACCTGCATCAGTGGTTAGAGTAGCTGAAAAGATTAATTTTTGAACTGACAATTTCCATACTTTTGAAATATTTATATTTTGGTTGATCATATCTATGAGAATCAGTGACCAATTTTGGAAAGTTTGATTTAACAATTTATCAGCTTCATCAATAACTAAAAACCTCAACATTGATAGATCAATTGAATTTTGAGTGATATGATCAACTAGTCTCCCTGGCGTACTTACTATTATATCAGGAACAGAATTGAGCAATTTATTTGATTCTTCTTTAATGGAAATATCATTTCTTAAATTTACAATATTTAAATTTGTACCTTGTGATAATTGCAATAAAGTAGTTCGAACTTGATTTATCAAAGGTTTTGTAGGAACTAAAATAATAGCTCTAACTTTTGGAACAACCCTATCATGTAAAGCTTCTAAGATGGGTATCAGATATGCCAAGGTTTTACCCGAACCAGTTGATGCATTTACCAATATATCGCCAAAAGTATCTGGTCTCAATTTATTGGCTGTTATTTCGGGTATAATCATCTCTAATACAGCAACTTGAACAGCAAATGCATTATGAAATTCTAACTTTTTCAAATTTTTCATTATAAATGGTGAAAGGCTGAAATTTTCAAATGGTACTACGTCTGAAGTTGAAAAATATTGAGGTTGAGTAAGCCAATCAAGGTTCTTCAAATGACTTTTGTTAGATTTCAATCGTTCGTCTTCCGGCAAAACGGGTTGAGGTAAAGGTTTTAAATCTTCGTAATTTACCTCTTCTTCGTCCTTGATAAATTTATCATCAATATCTCTTGAAGATTCAGTAGATAGTTTAAATTTTTCAAAAATTGACGAGTGTTTCTGTGCATATGAAGTCTCTTGCAAACGTGATTCATGATTATTATCTTGCATTTCGACATCTGATTCTGGTTCCGATTTGGCTGCAACTTTTATATCAAAGTCATGTTCGTGATCAATTTGCCCTTTCTTTTCCTTAACATGTTCTATTTTTCGTTTCTTAAAGTTCATCAGTTCATTCTCTATCATATCGTTAGCTGGGTCATATCTAGTTGAAAACATATTACTACCTCATCCAAATAACTAACGGTAATCAAATTAACTAAATTATAAAAAAAAAAAAAAAAAAAAAAATTCAAATCTTTATTAGACATTACCAATTTTTGATGAATTCGTCAATACGATTATTACGTGCTAGATCAGTATGGAAAGGTCCATTTATAGTTCCATTACCAATAGCTCAAGCAATAAAAAATAAAACACCAATAAGAACGAAAGCAAGAAATTGTACAATTATACCACAATTTGTTGGAGTAAAATTTGAAATACATAATGGGAAAGATTTTGTTGAATTAGAAGTAACTGATGATATGGTAGGATCAAAATTAGGAGATTTTGCACCAACAAGAAAGAAATTCATGTATAAATATTCTAAAAATTAAATAAAATTTCATGTAAATATACAATGTTTATTAAATTCTAACCACCCCCTCTATTTCTTGGATTAAAATCATCTAGTCTTGCTTGTCTTAATTCACCTGTTCTATCTATATTTGGCCATTTACCCCAACCATTCAATCTAATTACTAAACATGTTGCATTATCATCACCGCCAACATATTCGACAAATTTGATAACTTCATGAGCACAACTTTGGGGATTAGCTTTCGTATGACCTTGCATGTTGAAATGACTCGATATAATATCAGCAATTTCTTGATCGGTTAAAATATTTGTTATACCATCACTAACTAGTATTAAAAAACTTTCATCTCCACCTAATCCATTTATTGTATACTTTTTGATTTCATCAGGTGTTAAATGTTTTTTAACCTCAGCGGAATCTCCAATTATAAATTGATAAATATCAGGCTCTGCTATTACACCAACTTCTTTATAATCTATATCACCAAAACTTCTCGTATTGGCTAATGCTATAAATCTTTCTTCACCAAACGAATCGGTCATAAAAAAATTTGCTGCATACTTCCTCAATCTTGTAGCTTCAATTGGATTTGAAGGATGATGGTCTTCAGTTACACTATTTGCAATTCCATTTTTATCCACTAATATTGCTTTCGTATCACCAACTTGAGCAATGGTTAATTTTGAAATCGTGTGTCTATTAAAATAATAAGTTTCAAAAAATGGTTGAAATTGTTTATCAGGTGAAGAATATATAGTTTCAATTAATGCTGAAGTACAAGTTGAACCTGATTTTTCATCCTTATTGAAAAATTTGTAATCTGAATTTAAAAAACTTAATGATAATCTTAACTTTATATCATCATTATTAATATTATTCAAATTTTCAAGATTAATTTCATTTTTACACCAATTTTCCAAATGTTTTTCACAATGTCTATACCATCTTTTCCAATAACCACCAATATTTTGAGCATAGTTTTTAAACAATTGATCTCTTTGATTATCTATATTATTAATCAAATCGTTTGAATCTTCAATTTGTTGTGATAAATTATCCGACAAATAATTTGAACATTGATCACCACCATGACCATCAAAAATATTAAAATTGAAAATTGTTTTATCATATTTATCTGTCTTCAAATTTAAAACATTCGCACTATACTTATCTTCATTATATAAACGATTAACTCTACTTGTAGCATGACCCAAATGTGATGGACTTTTCAATAAAGGAACTTTTAATTTATACGATTTTGATGGATTTTTTGTAGATAATGGTAAATTCGGTTGTCTTTCAACTGCTGTGAAAGAAACAGCATTTGATAAAAATCTCAATTGAATCGAATTATTAAATTTTATACATTTTATACATTTTAATTGTTTTATCATTATCTAATATTACTGATGCAAACAAATGGAAATTAATTTAGTGAATTGAATTAATACTACTTATATTAATAAAGACACATGTATGTAAGCTTTTATTATAATTGTTGGTTGTAATTCAATAATTAATGAAATTTATAATCGTTAATAATTTAGTCTTCTATTTTTAAAGCACGAATACAGTTAAACAATAATTAATAAATTTGCTTGAAATAATTATCACTATAGACCAAAGTTCGATTCATCGTGAGCTCAAGTTATTTTATGTTTCTTATCTAGGACGATTTTCATCGTGTAATTGATTTTAATTGATTTTTATTCTTTCACCATTTTGATGTTTCAGACTTTGATCAAAGAATTATATACAGTATATCATTCCCTTATGACGTCGTTTAAATATCAAGGATAGGGTTTTATTGTATATCACGACAAAATCTAGTACACTATGTACTATGTACCTCATAATTCGCATAAACTTGAAAAATGAGTTGTTATCAGGCGAGAATCCAGCTGGATTAACACTGAACTTATTTTCTATTTCATTAAAAGAGGTGTGTGATATACCCATGGCTATAAATCTGATTATGGAAAGTTCTATTAGAGGGTATTATACTGTCGTCGAATTTTTAAAATCAAGGTTTATATTCTTTTAGAATAACTCATATGAAAATTTAGTAAGATGGTTTACCTCTTTTGAAGAAGCTGTTGAGCTACAGTTATATCTGTTGTCTCAAGTTATTACTCCCAGAAACCGATACAATGAAATTGAATATTTTTAACGGGTAAAAAAACTATCCAGTACTCGAGCCAAGAGCAAAAAAGTAAACTAAACAATTGAACAATAGCCCTACGCGGGGCTCGAACCCGCAGCCTTGAGATTAAAAGTCTCACGCTCTACCATTGAGCTAGCAAGGCACTGGTTAAATTTTTGGCTAGCTAAAATTAGCAAGTAGAATAAACAAAAATTATAAACGAATTATTTTAATGCTTAAGCGAAGTGAGTTGTGATACTAAGTGTTTAATCAAGCTGTCAACTGTTAAGCATATAATATTTGTATTAAATTTTTAGTAGAAGTTTTTTTGTCGATTTAACAAAACCGTAATTATTTCAATTTTAAATCTACTATGCAAAGTCTATTTCTTCACGAACTTACGTCAGACCAAAATTTAATCTTATACTCGATTACAGTTCTAAAAATAGAAATTCTAATCAAATGGTCTTTTTAAGCCAACTGATAAGAACTTAAAGAAGGACGTGTTTCATTTTGACACATTGGAGGCTTTTTGATCGTTTCATTCAAACAATTAATTAATTAAAAAATCACAGACGATTTAAGTTTTGAATCGCTCATAACTACAAATAAGAATTGGATAAATATTTAACAGGAATAAACAATTGGAAAAAGAAATATCGAACAATTAACGGACAGAAAATTACAAGTGATCCGATGATATGTTTTATATGGTTATTGTATTCTATTAATAACCGGTTTCAAATTGGATTTCAGTAAGCTGACTTAATTCGCATGAAAATTGATAAGATAAACTAACTTCGTTAACTCGGATATAATTAATTGGAATGTTTCTCAGACACTAAAATATTTGCTCATAATTATGCACCAAATATAATCTTTACAGTAACTACATGGAAGAATCTATGGGCCACACCAGGCTTAAACCTTTTAATCTTAAACGGGTCTTGGCATTAGCGAATTATTTTGCAACCATTCATCTGGCAAACATAGCTCTAAGAGATAGTTGGTTAGAACAATATTACAGAGTAAATAAAAATTCCTAAGTAAAAATATATCGTTACAACATGTGATGGTTATATTATTCGACGCTCTTATTTCCGCCCAAATTGAAATTAATTTTTTTTTTATTACTTAATGATTGGTTAAAATTTAAGTGCAAAGGTCTACAATAAATTTGAAGATAATGTTTTGAACTTGAAAAACCCTTTTTATATCACTCATGTCTGACTTAAATGAATTAGCACATCGAAGCAAGCAAGCCAGAATCGATTTAGTCTTGACAGTTAATGTCAATAGAGTTGATATAGAGTTTTCTGAAAAAGCCTTGGTTTGAAAAATCAATTTAAGAATATAATCCTAATTAAGAAATATTGTATTGGATTTAAATCGATCCGATTAAATTTGTGTATTTTCTTATTAAAAACTACGATTATTATTGTTCGTTTAATTACGTAGTCTGACAAAAAATACTAAACTCACATTAAATACTCTAACTCAATAACAACTGGTAAAATTGTCATAGATCTCAACAATAAAATGTTATTTTCAACAAACATTAATCAGTATTTGTTAAAGTTCTTAAGTTGTAAAACAGATAAAAAGTGAGAGAGTTGTATTCTGAAGAAGCTTGATTATTTTCATCTCATTGTATATTGTTATTTTATGGTTATAAGACACTTAACATTGAAAAACTAATGTCTTCAACATATATATTTTTTTAATCTTAAAAAAAAAAATTATTATTAAAAAAATAATAAAAGTACAAAATTTTGAGGGATTTTTCTGAATTTCAAGATAATAATGTCTGAATTGTCAATCAGTGAAGTGTTAGAAAGATTCTAATTTCTTTAAACCAAACTCGAGCTGTAATTCTGAGTTAAGTGGCCAATCGATTCTCGAGTCTATTGGTCGCCATCAAAACAAGATCTAAACCGGGATTCAAAGAAGATTCTACATGTATATTCTTGGCATGGAATTTTGTGTAACGTTTATATCAGCAGCGGATTGTTGGTTTAAATGATTCAGCAGCAACACTAATTAAAGTATATAAACTCATAGATATAACACGTTTCACATAATAATAATAATAATAATAATAATAATAATAATTGAACTAAATTCTAAACTCTTATCATCGAGTTATAATTGGTTTAAAGATTTTAATCATATATACTAAAAGTTAAACCAACGTCTTTGAAATAAGCGAAACAATACAAGTCAAGGAAATTATGTCATTGATTCAATAAAATAACTGAACATAGACAACGCTACATTCACAGCCTTTATCCCTCTTTATTTCAAATTAATTAACTTCAACTAAGCATATTTTCATGTAAAATTGACTATATTTAGATTTAAAAAGTATAAAAAATAAAATTTCCAATTCTCTTTTCAGAAACCGAATTGACAGGTGCAATTTTTTGTCCTTTTAAACTTTTAGATCAAATGTAATATCTCCAATTTTATATCTATATAAATAAGAGTGAATATCTCGTCGTTTCAGGTTTTTTGAAACATCTTTCTTTTTATAAATTTTCAAGTTTATGATTAATAATTTACTGATATGCTAGCTGCTAATCAACACTACTATAGTGATGGTGCCAATTCAAACAATAGTAATAACGCAAATAATATGAGTTCCAATAATTCAAACAGTTATGAGTATCAATATCAACAGCATCCACTCCCTTCAATCTTTGTATCACAACAACAACCACAACCGGATTTTTATTCTAGTCAATTCATACAATATGCTCCTGGTAATAATCTTTTAGACTATAATTATCAACAAACATCACTACCTCAACAACAAAGAGTTTATTCAACATTACCCATTCCAAATTATCATTATAATAATCAAACAACTTCTCCTCAAAAATATCCAATAAGTCCCATTTCAATATCTGATAGAGAACATAATGGTTCTGTATCTTACCAAACCCAATATAATTTCTCTCCACCATCAACAGCTAATATTGATTATTCTTCGTTAGTATCTTATACTATATCACCATCATTGAAACGTAAAAGAAGAAAAAGAAAAGTTGAGACTACTCCACAACAAGAACCATTAGAATCATATCCATGTAAAGTTTGTAATAAAGTTTTTCAAAAACCATACAATTTAAAATCTCATATGAAAACTCATTCAACTGAAAAACCTTTTCAATGTTGTCATTGTTCAAAAACATTTGCAAGATCTCATGATAAAAAAAGACATGAATTACTACATCAAGGGGTTAAAAATTTTAAATGTGAAGGTTATTTACAAGATGGAATTACTAAATGGGGTTGTGGTAAAAAATTCGCAAGAAGTGATGCTTTATCACGACACTTTAGAACTGAAACAGGTTGGTTATGTATTCGACCATTAATGGATGAAGCTAAAAGATTAGAACAAGAAACAGGTATAAGTAATATTCAATTCAATGTTGGAGTTTTACCAACCCAATATGATGAAAAAAATGATGATACTTATGATAATTCAAACTTTATTAGAAAATTAATACAAGGTAAATAAATAGATAAATAAATTTTGCAACCATTTAATTTTCTTACATAATCAATTTTTTTTTTCTACTTCGTGCGAAAACAGGAATTTTCTAGAATTTTTTATACAGTATAAAATTTTCACCAATATAATTTTTCAAAACTTAATCGAAACCTATTCCATAGAATGTTAAGAAATACATCTTCAATTAGAAAATTTTCAACTAGTATCATTCGTAATGCTGGTCATAAAGAATTGAAATTTGGTGTTGAAGGTAGAGCTGCTTTATTAAAAGGTGTTAATACGTTAGCAGATGCTGTTTCAGTTACTTTAGGTCCAAAAGGTCGTAATGTTTTAATTGAACAACAATTTGGAGCACCGAAAATTACAAAAGATGGTGTTACAGTTGCAAAATCAATTACTTTAGAAGATAAATTTGAAGATTTAGGTGCTAAATTATTACAAGAAGTTGCCTCAAAAACTAATGAAAGTGCTGGTGATGGTACAACATCAGCTACTGTTTTAGGTAGATCAATATTCACTGAATCAGTTAAAAACGTTGCTGCTGGTTGTAATCCAATGGATTTAAGAAGAGGTTCTCAAGCTGCTGTTGAAGCTGTTATTGAATTTTTACAAAATAATAAAAAAGATATTACAACTTCAGAAGAAATTGCTCAAGTTGCTACTATTTCAGCTAATGGTGATAAACATATTGGTGATTTATTAGCTTCAGCAATGGAAAAAGTTGGTAAAGAAGGTGTTATTACTGTTAAAGAGGGTAAAACTTTAGATGATGAATTGGAAGTTACTGAAGGTATGAAATTTGATCGTGGTTATATTTCACCTTATTTTATTACAAATACAAAAACTGGTAAAGTTGAATTTGAAAATCCTTTAGTTTTAATTTCTGAAAAAAAAATCTCAAGTATTCAAGATATTTTACCATCATTGGAAATTTCAAATCAAACTAGAAGACCTTTATTAATTTTGGCTGAAGATATTGATGGTGAAGCTTTAGCTGCATGTATTTTAAATAAATTAAGAGGTCAAGTTCAAGTTTGTGCTGTTAAAGCACCAGGATTTGGTGATAATAGAAAAAACACTTTGGGTGATATTGCAATTTTAACTGGTGGTACTGTTTTCACAGAAGAATTAGATATTAAACCAGAAAATGCAACTGTTGATTTGTTAGGTTCTGCAGGTTCAATTACTGTTACTAAAGAAGATACTGTTGTTTTAAATGGTGAAGGTTCAAAAGAAAATATAAATTCAAGATGTGAACAAATTAGATCAACAATTGATGATTCACAAACTACTGAATATGAAAAAGAAAAGTTACAAGAAAGATTAGCTAAATTATCAGGTGGTGTTGCCGTTATTAAAGTTGGTGGTTCTTCTGAAGTTGAAGTTAGTGAAAAAAAAGACAGATATGAAGATGCTTTAAATGCAACTAGAGCAGCAGTTCAAGAAGGTATTTTACCAGGTGGTGGTACTGCTTTAATTAAAGCGTCAAGAACATTAGATGCAATCAAAGAAAAAGCTGTTAATTTTGATCAAAAATTGGGAGTTGAAATTATTAAATCAGCAATTACAAAGCCAGCTAAAAGAATTATTGAAAATGCAGGTGAAGAAGGTGCTGTTATCGTTGGTAAAATTTATGATGAACCAGATTTTAATAAAGGTTATGATTCACAAAAAGGTGAATTTACTGATATGATTAGTGCTGGTATAATTGATCCATTTAAGGTTGTCAAAAATGGTTTAGTTGATGCTTCAGGTGTTGCTTCATTATTAGCTACAACTGAATGTGCAATTGTAGATGCTCCACAACCAAAAGGTCCACCAGCAGCTCCACCTGCAGGAGGTATGGGTGGTATGCCAGGAATGTTTTAAGATATAAATAGAGAAATGTTAAATTTGTAAATAGCTAAAATTAATAAATAAATTATTGAACCATTTCTTTTTGCTGCCTCTCGTTTTTCGTCGTAAATCAAGCTACGTTATACAATTGAATGTCCACGATTTTTGAAGATATAATTACAAACAATACAAGTCATTCTGATCGGAAAAGAGCTGCTAAACAACTCATTGATCAGTATAAAGCTTTGAAAAAATTTGAAGTAACTTGCAAAAAATCAAATAAAATTGAATACTACAACCCAATGTTAAACAAAGAATATTACATTAACTCATTCAGAGTTAAAAGAGAAATCGAATCCAAAGGAAAATTTCAAAGTATGGCATGAATTTGATAAACAACCATTGAAATCATATTAAAGAATCATAACTTGGAAAAGAAATAGAAGAAGAAGAATCACAACCTTTAGATTTTGATTTTGATTTTCTTCTTGATTCAAAAAAATTACCAATAAATATATACATTTTATGACAATCTTTCGGGAGTATTATACACTTGAATATCTCTACTTGGTTCTTTATTTATAAATTTCAAATCTGCTTGATGATAATTTGAAATTTTAACTTTATAATCTATGTTTTGATCTTGAGATTTTTCCAATGGTAAAATAATCCAATCTGGCGGTAATAATGCAGAACTAGGTAGTTTAATAGTTTGATATTGATTTGACGAACTTCCTTCTGTATTTTCAGTCGGTGTAGGTGTAGTACTTTGATTGTCTTGAGCGTTATTTTGATTTGATATATTTTCCAAAGAATTACCAATTTCTCTTAAACCTCTTTGAAATTGCTGTTGTTCACCAGGAGCAACAATATTTACATTATTTTCTTCTTCTTGTTCACCGGGTATTCTTTCATCACCAGGATGAGCATTAGTCATTGGATCTTGAACCTGAACATTTTCAGAATTTAGATCATTTCCAAATACTTTACGTCTACATAATGGACAACTATCTGATCTTTCTAACCATTCTTTTAAACAACCCATGTGTAAAATATGTCCACATTGCAATTTTTTGGCTAATTTTCTTGGTGATTGTAATTTTTTAAAAATTCTCATATATTCTTCAATTGAATGCATATCTTCACGGCATATAATACATAGATTATCCAGATTTATTAAATCTTCACTTGTTGCATTTAATAATTGAGAATCTAGTCTTTTTGAAGATTCAATAAATTGTAATAATTGAGATATTTGAATCCATGCTTTTCTTAATGATGAATAAGTACCTTGTAACATTGAAAGTGGTAAAGATAAACCAGAATGAATAGTTAATAAATAGATAAAACACATATATGAAATAGATGTTAAGATTGCTGAAATAATTTCAATTCCTTTTGAATAATATGGTTTATTTTCCCATATAATTTCAATTTCATCATCAGAATCATAATTGACACCATTTTCCTCTTCTTCCTCATTTCTTCTTTCTCCTTTTCTAATTCTATAAAATATAATTTCATAAATTCCAAGTAATAATTTTGCAAAATAAGTTAATGCTTCAACTCCTTGAACAGCAAATTGAAAACCAAATAATAAACAACTAATTGAATTAATTCCTTGAAATACATCATATACTAAAAATTCAGCGATATAAAAATCAAAGATTATAAAAACAATATTTAACCAAAAATTAATTGAACTGGCAAAATATTTTAGAACTTGAGATAATGACATTTCTCCATCATTTAATTTATTTATAATGACTAAATTTAAAAAATCTAATCGATCAATCATAATAATATGAAATACTTTAAATATCATTGCCATTCCAATTAGAAATACATTTAAGATTATATTATTCTCCCCAGTTGCTAGATTTAAAAATAAGTTAATTGCAAATAATGGTAATCTTTCAACTATATGTTCTAATTCAATAATTCTAAGTGATCCAAATATTAATATTTGTAATAGTTTAAATATAACAAGATATGAAAATACAATGAAATTAATTAATATACCTAATTTTATACCATCTGTTAATTCAACTAGTAGCATGGTAGAATTAAAAGACTTAGATAATGAATCATAAATCGACCAACTTAATAAACCAATAGATAATGTGGAATAACCAATAGCATACTGTAGTGTTCT
The DNA here is from genome assembly GCA_947670415.1 of Insectozyma verbasci. Lineage (NCBI taxonomy): Eukaryota > Fungi > Ascomycota > Pichiomycetes > Serinales > Debaryomycetaceae > Insectozyma > Insectozyma verbasci. Next base: position 1,310,233 of record CANTUO010000001.1, on the reverse strand, counting down.
ATTAATAAGCATGGTAAAATCTATGTGATAAAGAACTCTTGATCGTTCTGTCACACGTATACGAAAATAAAGAAATCGGTCGGAGGTGTGCAAATGGTACAAAAATACGATCTATATAAATTAATACAATAATAAATGTTACAATTGGTTTGTTTTATCATCTATAAATAGTTGGAATCTAATGGTTGTAATATCTTTCGTTTCTTATTAAACGGTTGTATAGTTTCTTCATCAAGATCAGATTTTGATCTGTGTAATGTCGGTATTTTTGATGGAGATCTTGATCTAGTTGTCTTATTTTTCATATGTGATAATTGTATAATTCGTTCTTTAAATGGAGATACTTTAAATGCATCTTTAACATCAAACAGTTGTAAATTTACAAGATTTTCATTAATTTCATTTAAGTTTGAATTTAATAAATTTGTAGTATTTGATACTTCTTTAGTTATATTTTCCAATTGTGAAACATCGGGTAGATTATCCACTTTTATATTATTTTCCAAACGTGCTTTTTCAAATTTTTTAATATTTATATGTTTAATATTATCTTCAGTTGATTTGAATAATTCATCTTGTTTCAACAAATTATTTTCAAAATTTGGTAGGATACTCCTTATTCCTTCATGCCAGTTCAGTTCCATCTTTAATATATTCTCCTTCTCTTTTAAAATTTCATCACTAGCTACTTTTTCATATTGATTCATTACATTATTTATCAGTTTAGTAAGTTCTTGATTCATCAATAGCCTAAACTTTTCAATCATTGGTGGGAATTCAGTATTTAATAAATTTTTTAAATTTATATTTAAATTATTTTCCAAATCATCTAAATAATTTTCTTTCAAATATCCTGATAATTTTTCATTCATAATTTTGAAATCCATAATTATATTTTGTGAATTTTGATGCATACCATTATGAAATTTTAAGAGTGATTGAAAATTTGATTGGAAAATAAATATAACTTCTTGAACATCTTTGTTTATAACCGAATCAACTTTAGATTGATATGATTTAATTGAAGACTGAAGATTTTGTTTATATTTATTTAACTTCTTTTTAAACTCCACTTGAAAATTGGATAATTTCGTTGCATTTTCTTGATTATTTAAATTTAAAGTATTATTTAGTAAATTAATTGATGAATTTAAATGATCAGATAATAAATTAACCAAAATAGTTGCTGAATTTGACGACTTTTCCAAGACTTTATTCACTTGACCATTTAATTTATTAATCACTAAATCTTTTTCATTCAATTTTGATAATAATAAATCATAATCTGATTTTAGATTGTTATATTTTTCATTTATTGATAGGTTTTCTTTAAGTAAGTTATTAATTTCTAATTGATTTTCAATTTTGGTGGTTTCTAAATTACTACATTTATTATTCAACAGTTCAATTTTAAGATTATTTTCTTTTAATTGAGTTTTAAATGATTCATTTTCGTTGGTCAATAATTTATAATTTTCAGGATCTAAATATATACCATTTTTATTTCTTGATGCAATTAAATCTAAGTTCATTTGACTCAATTCTTGTGATATGTTTTTGATCAATGTCTTTTTTAATATTAATTCTGAATCATTACCATTTATAGGTAAATTTTTAATATTTTTAGCCTTACAAGCATAATCTAAAGTTGAAGCAGTTTCTACAATATTTAATTTTGCTGGTGAAACGGTTGCGATTAATGTAGTTTTTGTATTTCCACCTAATGAATCTTGTAGAATATGAGTTAATTTTGATTCTCTATATGGTATATGTTTAATTTTAGAATCAGTTAATGAATTAATAACTCTTCCTAAAGTTAATAAAGATTGGTTTATACCACCAGCTTCTTTAACTATAGATCCACTTCTACTAATATTTTCACTACCTGCTAAGTCAACGAGATTCATTTTAGATACTCGATAAATATCATTATTATTATCCTTTTTGATTAATTTAATTTGAAAAATTGTATGAGATCTCGAACTTGATTCATTCAAATTTGTACAAGCAGTTTTTTTTTTATTTAATCCCATTTTTAGAAATTTTAAACCTTGTTGTAAATCATTTATACAATATTCAGATAAATTTGAAATATTAATAGATTTTGATTTCTTATTATTTGATGATAATTTTTCATGAATTTTTAATTTCTTTGCAGTATTCAGTAATAAATCTATTAATTCTTCATTGTAAATTTCAAGATATGATATTTTAATAATATAATCATTTTCAGTTGTCGATGACAAATTTTCAAATAATTCACGTAATAATCTTGGTATGATACCAGCTAATTCATTATTATTTGGATCACAATCCTTATCTATACCACACATTGTATAAGTTTTACCAGTACCTGTTTGACCATAAGCTAATATAGTAACATTCATACCATTTAAAAAATCTCTTAGTAGTGGTTGACCTATATTTTGATAAATTAAAGATTGATCAGCTTGAGAACCATAAATTTGATCAAGTTTATAGGTTTTCTTTTGATTATTATTTAATTCTGAGAATGAATTGTTGAAAGAAGATGTATTTGATGATAATGAATGATTTATTGTAATATAAGATTCAGTAGATGAAAAAGTATCATTTGTTAATTCTAATACAATTGGTGATTTTGCTTTAATTTCTTGTGTATTTCTTTCCCTACACCTTACAACCACTTGTATATTAGACATGTGAATTGATCTTTTAGTATGAATTGGTTGTTGTTGTTTGTTTGTTTTGATTATAAAAATAATAAACAAATGAAAAAAAAAAAGCGAGCAGAAAAAATAAAATTATCCATTTATATACAGGAAAGATCAATGACATAAACAATGTCGATTTGACATTGAATTTGACATTGAATTTGACATTGAATTTGACGTTGAAACATTAATCAAAGAAATCATCAACATCATCATCATCATCATCATAATCATCTGTATGTTTCCTATTATAAACAATTTTTGATTGCTGTTTTTGTTTTTCATCTCTACTTATTCCATCCAATATTTCAACTACATCTTTTTCTTGTAATTTACGATTAATTTGACCCATTTGATATAATTTTAATATATAATTTTCAACAGATTGTGCTCTATCAGGTCTTACTATTCTAACTCTACTTAACCTTTCTCTTGCTTCAGTTTCTAATATTCTATTCAATATAGTTAGTGTTAAATCATTATAATTATTATTTGTTGTTGTTGACGATTCTTTATTATTATTATTACCACCACCACCACCACCGTTTGTTTTATTTTGTAGTTCAGCCAATCTAGCTTGTCTAATAGCATTTAATTCAGCATCATCCATAATTAATATTTAATACTAGTCTGTTTGGTTGTAAATGTATTTTCGTGTTAAACAAAATTTGATATTTTTTTTTTTTTTTTTTTTCCACTTTTGAATCAAGAAATATAAAATTGAATAATTGAATAATTATATTACTAGTGTTTAACAAATTACCATTATAACAACAACACACCAACTTTATAAATATAACTATAGATGTCAGATAAATCAAATATACTCAAGAAATATAAAATTGTATTTTTAGGTGATCAAAGTGTCGGTAAAACTTCTTTAATTACAAGATTTATGTATGATACATTTGACGAAACTTATGCTGCAACTATTGGTATTGATTTTTTATCAAAAACAATGTATTTAGAAGAAGGTAAAACTATTAGATTACAATTATGGGATACTGCTGGTCAAGAAAGATTTAGATCTTTAATACCTTCTTATATTCGAGATTCTCATGTTGCTGTAATATGTTATGATATAACAAATAAAAAATCATTTTTAAATTTAGACAAATGGATTAAAGATGTTAAATTAGAAAGAGGAGATGATGTAATAATAGTTTTAGTTGGAAATAAACTGGATTTAGCTAATGATAAACGACAAGTTACTATTGAAGATGTTGAGTCTTTACATTTAAAAATTGGTTCAAAATTTTTCATTGAAACTTCAACAAAAGCAAATCATAATGTAAAATTATTATTCAAAAAAATTGCACAATCATTACCAGAGTTTAATAATGAAGGAACTGAAAATGAGAATAATACTAGTAATAATAATCATAATAATCCAGAGACAATTGATATTACAATAGATAAGAACGCTCCCAATCCACAAACTTTAAATACATGTTGTTAATATAAACTAAATAGATTCAGTTATTAAATCAAATTTCCAATTTGCTTCTTGTATTGCTAGGTTCAATTTCATTAAATTATTAGATATTTCATTTCGAAATTTTTCATATTTATTTACGTCTACTGTTGAAATTCTTGCAATTTCGGAAGCGTAACTGGGAATTATACCAAGAATGATAATTGATGTAACCAAATTTGTCATTCTTGTGAGATGATCCTTTTGAGCTAGTGCTTCAAGCATACTAATTGAACTTTCTTTGTATTGTACCTTAATTATCGTGTTACTATATTCTATATTTTGGGTTAATTTTTTTATTTTCATTTGTATTTCATTATATTCTTTAAATAATTCATTTGCATCAAACTGAACCTCTGTATTTTCTTGCTTTTGACATGATTTCTTACATATTTGATTAATAAAACTTAACTGTCTATTTAAATGAGTTTTGAGTTTTAATGCTTCTGCTAACTTCATCAAATAATGATCTTCTTATCTAGATATATTCAATGGTTTATATACTACTATTCTTTTGATTTGTTCTGTTTGAGTCAGTTTGTTTTTGTTTATATCCTTATATGTTTTGACTCATATCAATTACCCCCCAATAACCCCAATAAGCGGTCGGGGTGAATAGTCATTGCTATCACCCAAACAAACGTTTGTTTACATCAACATTAGATATATTTGACTCATTATTTACTATATAAACGACTCAATATTCCCTTTTCTCATTACTTCCTCATGAAATTAGCTGCTGGACTCAAAAAACGAAGTGATTTAGTCAAAGAATTAAGAACTATTGAGTCAAGTATTTCAAATGGTTTAATTATACAACAAGGACAAGAACAATCAGAGGACATAGATGCATTATACAAAACATATTTTGACAAATCGAAAGAATTATCCGATTTGATTATGAAAATTAATGAAACGAATAATAATATTCAGAATGGTGTACGAATTTCTGATTTAATTCATGAGATAAGTTCAATTAAGAATGAAATTAGCTTTGTAAATGATATTTTAAAAGCTGGGAAGGAGAAATCCTTGTCTTCGAAAGATGAAATAAGGTTTGTTTCAACGATCGATAGAAATCAATATACCACAAAATTAAATTCTTTAAAAGAAAAATCACAAAATCTAGAAATCAAATTACAAGAATTAAATTGGCAAATAGATATATAATGATATAGAATGGTACTGATGAGTTTACATTTATTTCAAAATAATAATATGGTCCTTAAATTTTTACCTTTATTTAGTATTCTTCATTTAGTAAAAAATCATTTAGTATAAATTATAGAGTATCCTTTTATGTATTTGCTACATATAAATCCATTATTATTATTTGAGATGAAATGTATAATTCATTAGGAGGGTGGGATCTGGGGTCTAATATATATATTATATTTCTCATTCCATATGATCTTGTAAACGAAAAGTCCTTTTAAACGCATAAAATAATATTTTAGATCTTGAGATCTTAAGAAATATATAGTATGTTACAACAGATGAAAGAATAAAATTTTCATCACTAGTTATTTTCTAAATGCTGTTCGAGAAGGATCAAGATGTTATTAAAGATCAATCACTGTCTGTATCAATAAGAAATATTGAACAGTATGATATTTCAGATTATGATAATGCCTTAGCTTACCTTAAAAATCAAGATCAAAATGAAAATATTAGAGCGGATGTAAAGAGGATAACCAAAAAGTTAGATATGATTATCCTTCCTATTCTTTGTGGTATTTATTTATTACAATTCCTTGATAAATCGTTATTGAATTATTCAGCAGCAATGGGTATAAAAACAAATCTCAAAAATAATGAATTTGCAAATTTATCAACTATTTTTTATGCAAGTTATATATTTGGGGAGCCTTTTATATCATATTGTCTTCAAAAATTCCCAATTGGAAGAACATTAGGAGTTTTCATCATCTTGTGGGGGATTGTAATCTCTTGTCATTCAGCATGTAAGACATATGCTTCATTAATGGTAGTTAGAACTTTACTAGGCATATTTGAAAGTTCATCCACCGTGGGAATAATAATTATTTCAGGAATGTATTATTCTAAACCACAACAAGTTTCAAGAATGGGTATATGGGCTTTAAATGCCGGTACGGCCACTATAATTGGAAGTTTATTATCTTTTGGATTTCAACACATACAGAATTCTCAATTTCAAAGTTGGCAAATATTATTTCTTGCAATGGGAGTAATCACTATAGTTTATGGAATTTTTGTGATTTTTTACTTGCCTAATAATATTGAATCCGTTTGGTTTTTAAAACCTAATGAGAAAATATACTTACTTCAAAACGTAATAAAACCAAATCAAACAGGAACTATAAATTATAAATTTAAAAAGGAACAAATTTTGGAATTATTTTCAGATAAGTTTACATGGTTGTATTTACTTTTATGTATTTGTTCACAAATTGTAACTGGATCAATAGGAACATTTTCAGTGACGATTACTTTAACATTTGGTTTTGATAGTTATCAATCTGCACTTTTACAAATCCCAATTGGAGTGTTAATAATTATAATAATTATTGCATCTACTCAATTGGTATTTTATGTTAAAAATATCACTTATGTAATGATGTCAATGTTTATACCAACTATTATTGGTGCAATAGTGCTTATTATTTCTCCAAGTAAGATTGGAAATTTATTATCTTTATATTTATTATATTCTGGTTCTTGTTCAATTACTTTGATTTATTATTGGATATCTTGTAATACAGCTGGTAGTTCAAAAAAATTTTTTAGAAGTGGGTTAATTATGATTGGGTTTTCAATTAGTTGTATTATTGGTCCACAATTATTTCAAAGTTATCTGGCTCCAAATTATATAATTGCAAAAATTGTAATTTTAATAACTCAAGTTTTATGTGTTCCTTTAACTTATATATTGGGATATTTATTAAAAAGAGAAAATGAAACAAGAGACAAATTAAAGAATGAAGGACATGGAGAACATGAATTAAAGGAAAATTTCGAATGGATGGATTTAACCGATATTGAAAATAAAAATTTTAGATACTTTTATTGATAAATATAATTGAATAACATGCAGTTAATAGTTAGCAGTCATACCTAAAACAGTTTATTCTAGTAGTAAGGTTACATCTGAAGTGTTTTCAAACTGCTATTTTTTGCTTCGCGATCCATATCTGATGTTGATTGCAAATCTATAGATACGAGATCTGACACAAAAATATGCGGAGGATGCGCACTAAAAAAAAATATTAAAAAGCCAGGACTTTTTAACGAATTCTATTAAACGTTGTAAGATTAATTCTTACTCAAAACATATTGTGTTTGGTACCGTTCGAGCGAAAAAGTCCTCCTCAATATAACTTTGATAATTAAAAATTGATATCGTTCAATTTCTTTAACAAAGTTTTTAAATAAGTGGAAAAAATAGCCAATTTATACTCACCGTTTGAGGTCACTGCCTTTAGAAAGCACACAAAACCGAATCAATAGATTTTAATTGTCCGTTTTATAAAACATATCAAATGAAACTCTTAGGTCTTATTTGTTGATTGTTTGAATCAAATTTTAACTAATGCATTAAACCTAACGAGAGAGTATCGTCTAAATTTACGTTGAATGAGAGCACAGTGGATACTACCATAGAGGACTAGGTTAAGTAAGTAAGTATTACCAAATTAGACGGTCACAATCAGGCCATTCGTTGCTAACGAGGCTGTAGTAAGAAACATCATGCTAATATACAACGCGTCGATGAAATGCGAAAGAAAAATTTCGCGCTAGCTTTGGTGCCACCTGGAGCTGCGAATATTGTTGGGAAAATTTAATAAATTGACCTCAAGGAAAATCTAGTTCTACAATCTAAATCGAGATAAAAAAAAATGATAAAAGTATCAAGGTTTGTAGCTCCTGTACTCTGATAAACCATGAATATTTTTATGCTAAGGTATTTAAAGTTGAAAAAGTAATATTTCAAAAATTATTCGAAATTTTTGCAAAAATTTCAAAATGATCGTGACGTCATGAAACTTTTACAAGTAGGGTCTTTGGGGCTAAATGGACTGGACCAGATGCTTTAGAAGTTGTTAGAAGAGGTCCTAGTATTGTTTATCCCGCAATTTAACGTTTTTTTCCATTTTTTAGATGAAGAATAAAGTGGTCAAAATAATGTTTCATGGAGAGAGTATAGCATAAATCTACTCCAAACTAGATGAAGTCTCAATGAAAAATGTTTGAGAACAATAGCTTGAATATTGAGGGAGTTATTTGTAATTTAAGTTTTAGGATCAACGGGTAAAATACTGCATATAAGTCAAATAAATTTAGATTTCTAAGCCTGGACGCCGAAAGATTTATTTTATTCTCCAATATCAAACTAAGATTGGTAATCACTGAATCAATTTAATATTGAATTGAATTAATGTTGACTTTATATACTGCACCAACAGGAAACGGAAGAAAACCAACTTTATTGTTGAAATTATTAAACCTTGATTATAAATTGAATCAATTTGAATGGCCAACAACTGAAATCAAACAGGAATGGTATTTGAAATTAAATCCAAATGGAACAATTCCTACTTTAGTTGATGGAGATTTGACTTTATATGAATCAAATGCAATTTTAGAATATATTTCAGAAAATTATGATAAAGATCTTAAATTTACTTATTCTAAGGGCTCAATTAATTATTGGTTAATTCATCAATGGTTATTTTATCAGTCTTCAAATTTTGCTGGAACTATGTCTCAAACTAATAGATATTTAAAATATAATCCAAATGATGAATGGAGTAGAAATGTTTTATTAAATGATTGGATTAAAATATATACTGTGCTTGATGGTCATTTAAAAAAAAATAAATCTGGTTGGTTTGTCGGAGATAAGTTTACAATTGCTGATTTGGCTTTGGCTGTTGGTAATCATAGAAGAGTTGAAAAAACAACAGGTACAAAATATGAAATTGAAAAGTTCGATGAAAATTTTCCAAATGTTAAAAAATGGTATGATAGAGTACTTGAAATTGAAGGGGTTAAAGATATTTTAAATTAGACTACAGCAGTTTAATAGAAGTGTTTATTTTTGTTGAGCGAATATATACATAAAGTGAAAACAAATTATCTTATAAATAGACTATGTTTGAACTGGGATGCTCAGATCAAGTTTGAAAGAGTCAAGTAAACCCAATTCTTGGTTTTACTAGAATTGTTGTATTTATTCTTGAATCTTGAAGTTTAGTATAACAAGTTGTATATTAAATTTTAAAATACCTTTTTACCTTTTTAATTATCATTACTATTATTACTCAATAATCTCAAGATAAATAAAAATAAATTAATTATATCCAAATATAATTGAATACAAGCTATAACTTCATCATCCAAATGACAATTCTTCATTATATTTTGAGTATCAATCAATATATAAATAGCAAATACAATAGCACCCAAAAACGAATAAACATTTTCCACCATTGAATTAAAAGGTAGGAAAATATTAATAAATCCAAACCCAATAAGACCCCAAAGTACACAACCAACACCACCTTGCCAACTTACAAAATCATATTTAGTTTGAAATGCAAAAATAGTTAACCCAATAAAAATAATTAGCGTCAAAAGTATTGCTTTTAATAAGATCCCATTCTCAATAAAAGCACAAGCAAATCCTAATGTAAAAGATTCAAATAGTGTAAACCCACCAAGTAAAATTAAATTAATTGGATAATTTCTAGATTTAAAAAATGCAGCAATCATAAATCCAATTGATCCAATAAAACCCAAAATTAATGTCCATGTATGATCCAAAACCCAAAGCTTAATTGGTTCTGATGAATGTATTATAAATCCGACTATAGTTGTTAACATTAATTGAATAGTTAATAAAGTATAAACTTTTCTAATGAATAATTGACGAATTGATAAATCGCAAGAAGCAACATTCACTGAATATTTAAAATCATCAGGTATATTATCTCCAGCTTGTCTTGGACTACCTTCTTGTTGTTGATCTGGTGGATATGATGGTGGTTGATCAGGTAATTGTGTATAAGACATAATGAATAAATAATGATAGGAGTTGGTTAAGTTATTTTTGCTCTGTGTTTAAAATATATTATTGAAAGGTAGTGTAATCAGGTAAAGAGAATTTACTAATAGAGTAATTATACGATACAAGATACAAAGGTAAAGTATTAGACATAGACAGATATTTGAGTACTTGATACGGTTGGTTTTCATCTATTTGAAGGTTAGATAGCGTAATCTTTCTTTAACACCTTTTTTCATGCTCTTGGTGTCTTATTTATTTCAAAGTTAAAGAAATCTTCCGGTGCTCAGTAACAAGGATCTAGCCTTCAAGAAAGATCCACTGTGCTATTTATGTTGTTGTCAGTAAAGTTGTATATATCCTATAATTTTGATCTAAATTTGATGCTTGAATGAATCAGTGCGACTAAATAATCGCCTTAATCTTCGGGCCACTCATACTAAAGTTTATTGGTTTATAAATTAAGGACAATTCATGCTCACGAAATAAAGACCAGTTTAATCAAATCCAAATTTCTGGCTTGTCCGTTCTACATACTTAAAGTTTCCAATTTCCAACATGGTTTTTTTTTTTTAAGTTGTCATATTGGCCATTTTTCATCATACAAAATTTTTCATCATACAAAGTTTTTCCGAAAACTGTTATTTCAATAAAAATTTTATTTAGCGCCATAACCTTCAATTAAACAACGGACTATATTTAATAGACTTTATATTGAGGGACTGAGCGTAATTTCATTTGATTTCAATTAAAATTAAAAAAATTTCAAAAATTTCTCTTAAGTATGAAGGAAATTATAATAATCTGAGGCGCCTTCGCACCAATTTTTATTTGCTTCAATCATACCTTCAGTACCAAGACATCAATACAGTCAATCCTTAATAAAACTACAAGATACAATTTGTAACGATAATATTACTTCTGGTTGATTCAGAAACTTCAAGAGTACATACGAGAACATTTTACATATCTCTAAATTCTAAGTCTTTTCAAAATGGCCAATTGCAATTATCTAACAAAGTGTGGTACTTTAAAGCACATGAATCATATTAACTACGATGCAACTCAAAGTTTGTAGCTTAGTAATTCAAATCTCAAATAAGCAATTTCTTATCTTATCAATGTGCATGCATTAGCATAGAATTAAAAACTTCGCTTTATCAAATGAAGATTTTGAGCCACAATAAATTTTTTAAAATAGAAACCGGCAGTAAAAATTATAATATCCTACATCCAACAAAATTCGATAACGAAATGGATGATGTAACGCAAATCGTCGAAGTTGAAATGTGGAGATTTGGTTGATATTCTTTTCGCAAGGTCCCAACTTAATCAAACGTTTGCTCTAAAAGATATGCTGGCACGTAAATCATTCCCATTTTGTTAATCATCTCGAAATCTAGAAAACTTAAATTTAGACTTTTCTATTGTTGTTCGAATAATTTGAAGTAGTACAAAATTAATCTTGTACAATTTAAGTAATTTACTGTACCTAATACTTTTACTGTACTTAATACTTTATCTTACATTAATTATAAAACTACATAATTGTACATATAACAGCATTAGAGATATGAAAAGTCAAATGCGTTGATATGTTTATAATTTATATATTAACATCTCTAATAAATATAAATCATTTCTATAAAACCTATCATTTAAAAATCAAATAAATGTATGAGAACTATGTCCTTGTTTCTCATCAAACTCGTAAAATCATCATATAAAAAACCTTCTGTACTAAAATCCCTTGAAAACCTCATTAAAAAATCATAACATTCGTAAAACAAATTTCATCTTTCTTATTCATGACTGAATCTTCTAAATTTCATCTTCTTCATTTTGTTCAAGTAATTGACTGAAGAGTCAACAATCATTGAACCAATGAAGCTACCACCATTTGAACTTTTTGAACTTGTTGAATTGTTTCGCGTTGTTCTTGGTGAAGAATTATTGGAACTACTGTTATTTAAAGTGTCTTCTTCTTCTGAATCATTTGATGGAATAGTATAATAATCGTATCCATTAACAATTTTTAATTCTGGTGATAAAGGAGGTGTTGATAATTGACTACTATGATATTTGAAACTTAAACTTCTTTCTGATCCTCTTCTTTTATTAATTGATTTCAAGTATTCATTATATAAATTGATCAAAATTTCTGAACTAATGTATTTTTTACATTCTATTAATAAATGAATACTTGGTACTTCATTAAAACGTAATTGTGACTTATAAAAACATGGTAGGTTAATTTCTAAATCTGAATCGTAATTAATATATTTTGAAAAAATGTCTTGCCAGCACTCTAAACTAGGATTATTGATATAATTATTCAATTGTAGTATAAATTGTAAGTTTTCCTGACAGTGTATAGAACTGAGATATGAATCAAATGCTTCTAAATCTTTTGAATAGTTTGATGAGTTTATTAATTCATCTAATGTAGGAGTAGGATATTCGGTAGCTGGTGTTAGTAGAGTAGTAGTTGTGTTTACTATTGTTGATGTTGTTGTAATAGTAGACATAATAATCTACTTAAAAATTGATAAATGAAAGAAAGAACCAGTTTTCCAATTGGTTTGTATTCTGTAGAGAAAACGGGGAAATCAATTGAATTTATAGTCTAAAATTTGATAATAATAAAAAAAAAAAAAAAAAAAAAAAAAAAATAAAAAAAAAAAAAAAAAAATAAAAAAAAAAATAAAAAAAAAAATAAACGTTTATTTGGAACAAGTGCACGACTAAGCAAGTTTAAAATTCGTAATTATATTATTTTATATGCAAATTGATTAATTACGCAATTTGGTGGGCAATTTATTATTATTGGAGCGATTTCTACTTTTGATGTTCATGATTCTAGATTAGATTGGATAACATTAAATAACTTGTTATAATCAATACTCAGTATTGGTGAGTTTAAGCTTTGCTATTCTAATTTGGAGATCATAATTGTTTACTAAAACAATAGAAAACAATAGAAAGTTTAATTTATTTTGGTTGCAGAGTAGTGAGAAGTAGTGTACTGTCAAATTTACAACGGTTTATTATTTTTAGATTTTTACAATTGTTAGTCTTGTCCTGTTTTCTTAGTGGGTAGATATATTGTTTATAGTTTACTACATGGTTTAATAATTACTACTATATATAATTGTATTATTGAAACGAATACATTCTATTATATATAGTTCTACTGAGTAGATAGTTTGTTCTACAATACAATCATTTTATAACCGACATTTGATGATTTGCATTGTTAATTAAACAACCAAATAAAACGTTTACTGTTCGATTTTTTACTCCACAAGTTCGACGTTTTTATGATGATTTAGAAATAGAATTATTTTGGGGTAATAAAAAGTAAAAAATATTTATTTTATAACTTTCCATGCAGATTGTTTACTTCACGTGAGTGGTAGTCGAATTGAGATGAGGTTTAGCTTATTATCAATCTAATTTGTATTTTGTGTATATTGATCTCATACTCTATCAAGCATATAAAATTATTTCATTTGAATTATAATTATATTTGCTATTGATTTTACATTAGACGAAATTTGTTTACTCGACAAAAAGAAAGTATTAAAAGTTTGATAACTCCGAATATGATTGATTTTCTGTGTAATTGACATTTATAATACAAAACCAAATATAATTTATTGACTTCCAAATTATATATTTTATTATTGGTTTGTCAAGGCAGAAATTATGTCTATCAATTTCTTTTTTTAACGTTCGAACTATTAGTTAATTAATATTTGAGACAAATTTATTATTTGAAAACCGTTGAAATGATTTAATTCTTCGACTTGTTTTAAGTTTTTCATTATTTTAAGTTTGCTGCTATGATTCGGTTTTAAAAAGTTTATTTTTGCGCGTTTCAGAATTTTGCGCTCTTTTCTTATAAACTTATTGTATTAATTGACATATTGGTTATGAATTCCACAGTAATTATTATTTGACATATTGGTTATGAATTTTACAGTAATTATTATTTGTTCTGCTTCTTTTAACTAACGGATTTATCATTTATCACATCTTTATACTCTGTAATCTCGATGATATAAAAATGATGTAGATAAATTATCAATTTATTAATTGTAGCTTCAAATATTTTGGCTCTTAATATAGCACAATCGTCTAATGACCTCTTGTCTATAACCCACGTTTTGGTATTTTTACATTGTACTTATCCATGGGCTATTAACTTTCAAATTAATACTAAATCAATTGGTTGTCACTTTAAACCTAGGCTATACTAACTCATTTTTTTTGCGCTTTTGAATTTAACCGATAAAATTAGTCTTTATACATAAATCATTGAATAACAGTCAAAAAATTTCTTTTTATTCGTAGATTTTGGATTATGTTTGCTAAACGAAGTATAAAAGAATATTTCGGAGTTATTCTTTGCATATTAATTATTCCGGTTATTTTGATCAGCACTTCATTTCATTTATTCTCTCTTATTAAATTCTGGGCTCAATTCAATAGTTTGAGATTTTGTGCTGCTAATGTTATGATGTTGCAATTTTTCAATTCGACCTATACCGCTTTGATCAGCGCTAAGTCTATTGTTTATATTTATGATTTCATTGAATAAAGTTCTTCTCATTCGTTTGATTTTCGTCTACTTAATTACCTTTATATTGAGTAGCAAAATTAATTCAATCTATGTTATGATCTATAATCAATAGGGAAGCAGTAGTACTATTTTGAATCGTATGATGTTGAATGTCATAATTGTTACTAGAGCTGTGCGATCCTAGAATGATATAAAATAAAAAATTTCTGGATAATGAAAAGCTTCGGAAGTAAAGGTTGTGAACAAGATCGTCTTTCTGCTTTGTGATCCGGAGGCAAAATTGCATGGTTCAGATATTTGTTTAAAATTTAGCTCATACTATATTTAGTTGGCTCAATTTTTGACATTTAAAATAAATGAAAAAATATGTCTCTTTCAATGCGATGATTTGATGCGACAAAAAAATTCCTTGGGCTAGTCATGAGACGATCTCGTACGATACAAAACGCCTTACTTATCGAGAAAAACGCATTCTCTCAAGAGAATATCAATTAAATGAAAATTAGGACCAGGACTTTTAGCTAAACTCTGATTATTATACTATAAAGTAAGTGCTGACGCTTGATTTTGTTTGATCTCAATTGAAATTGGAAGATTTCAAAAGAATTTACTTATATGCAGTCTCACAGTAATTCATTTTGAATTCTAAATTGTAAAGAACTACCACAGTTGTCAAGTTTTTATTCTCAAATATTTTTCAACGATTCATGAGATGAGATAAAACAACATGAATACTGTATTGTTTTAAGAAACAACTTTTTGATTATTTAATTTTTTGTTTTAAAAATGGCAAAAATCGTTAAATTGTGACCAAATCAGCACTTTAGACCTCATTTAGCAACTTTAAATATACTTGGTTTGGTTTGATTACTCTCAAAGATACGTTTTTCCTTGTTTTCAAGGCGCCGTACTTATTTTGAAATTTTTGAAAATTAATACATTCCAAGTTTGATTAACCTAACTCAAAATAATGCAAATTTTTGTAGCATGCAAAAACTAGAAATTAGGGTAATTTCATTATAATTTTAAACGATCTCGATTCAGGTGTTAAATTTTTCATAAGGTCAATTTATTCAAATTTCTCCATACTTCAGAAAAAATTTTGTAATTTTTTAATTTTCGGTTGGATCAGATACGATTGTGTCCGGTACTTTATTTTGAGCTATACAATATCTATTCCATTGTTCAACAGAAATTTCTGCCCTTAGATTGAAACTTATGTTGAATTTTATTTTTTGCAAAAATTTTGTATGATGAAAAATTGCCAAAATGACAACTCAAAAATATTTAAAATTTAGAGTTTGAGTTTTATGAAACATATAATTCAAGGCTTCCGATTTCATATAATGTATTTTTATCTTAAGAGAATGCGTTGTTATCGACGTATATGCCAATATATTTATTACGAGTCGCCTTAATTCTAGGCCGAGAAGTTATTTTAGGCCGGCGAAGCATCGCCTCAGAAAATGCATGCTTTTAACGAAAATCACGTGTTTCAGGAGACGCTACCATGTTGAAAGCTAACTATTTATTTAACTCTAAGGCTTCACACTTGTGTTACAACTTTCAAAAATGTCTGATATTAGCTTCTAACCAACACTCATTGCATTATTCACTATAAAAAATATGATTTTGGTGCAAGATATGGATCTTATTGAATATTAAAAATTGTGACGCAATATTTGCACCAGTTTAGTGCTACCAATTCGTACTAGTACAGACGAATAATTTTAATTGCAGTAGTAGATTGGTCAATTGTTCAAAGGGGTAAAAACAGAGCCACAAACACTTTTGTACAGTCTATCATTATGTGTTAAGTTAAGTTTCAGTCTGATATTTTCGAAATTTCACAAAGCCCACTATTCGATGATAATAGCATTGCCAAGTATATGCAATTTAATAAATTGAATTAAAAAATTACATTACTCACTATTATTTCTCTCTGCTATATTAGTTTAAATAAACTCTTGACGAAAAGTTATACTAAATCCTAGATTAATTAAATTCTTAAATCTATATGTAAATGCATCTTTAAAGTTGCATGAATGCAAATTGTGTTATACATTTGTGTCATATTTTTAGAGATATTTTTTAACATGCGCTCCTTTCGATACGATGTTAACTTTACAACTAGATCTAAATTAAGACTGATCATTAGGTATCACTCATTTCATGTTTCAATTGTCAAAAGTACATACTCAATCATTTATTTCAAGAAACTGTTTCATATAGTCAACTGGTTTGAAGAATCATCTATCCTTTTATTTTTTTCTCACCATAATTGGGCTCAGGGGTCGCGTAAATTTTTAGTTTTGCAGCCATTGTCAGATCCAAATCGAGTAATTTCTGTTAAAATAAAATTTGTGTGATAATTTAATATCATTTTGATACAATTTCAAAATTGAATCTTCAAATATTATTTAAACCTAACAAGATCACGAATATGAAAATTGAAAATTAAGGGTTTTTGGTTCTTTGTTCATAATTATGTCTTCAGCTGTTATTTATGATTCTGGTGATGTTTTAGTTAATTATACAATTCCAGGAATTGGTGAAAACGTATCACTTCCATTTAAAGAAATTGATGAGTTTCTTAGAGATGAACTTAATTTAGCTATCATCTCGGGAGTTTCAATTGGTGCATGTTCTTTATTATTCATTTTATTATTAGGTATTTTAAAAAATAATTATACTAAATTAAAGAAATCATGGTTATATCATCTCAACATTTTAATTTGTTTAGTTAATGTCCTTAGAGCTAGTTGTTTTATTAATTATTTATTGAGTGAATTAGCTTCAGTTAGTTTTACTTTTACAGGGGTATATAATATGGCTTCCTTTGCAAATGCAGAAGCAGCCAACTGGTTTATGTTGATTTTATACATTTTAATTCAAATGAGTTTGACATTTCAAATTTATATCATGTTTAATACTCCAAATTTGAAAAGATGGGGTTATTTGGTTACAGCTTTAAGTATATTATTAGCATTAACATCTTGTACCTTCCAATTGTACTCAGTTATAACTCAACACCTTAGATATGAAAGCACAAAAAAGCATTTACCACAAACTTACGTTCAAAATATTTTAAATGATTTACAAATTATATTATTTACTGCAAATATTTGTGTAATGTCTTTATTATTAATTTTTAAATTAATTTTAGCAATTAGAACAAGAAGATATCTTGGTTTAAAACAATTTGATTCATTTCATATTTTATTAATAATGTCAACTCAAACATTTATAATTCCATCAGTTTTATTAATAGTCCATTTTGTTAAAAAGGATCAAAATTCAACTTATGTTAATTTTTGCTTTTTATTGATTATTTTAACATTACCTTTAACTTCATTATGGTCACAAACAGAAAATAGTATTAAACATATTAAACAAGCTCCAAGTATTTCATTTTTAAGTAGAGAATCAAGTAATAAAAGTCAACAAGAAACATTGAAAAATTTTGGAATTGTTTCATCAAAATTTAATTCAAATATTTCAAGTCAAACATCACCAAGTACTTTAAAAGATGATGATTGTAGTTTAGTATTAGAGAAAAGTATTGAATCAATAAATAGTAATAATTCGGGTTTAACTGCTAGTTTACCAAAAGATATTGAAAATTTATTGAGCGACAATGATGATAATATTGTTTCAAGGCAAGTTACAATGTTAAAAACTGAGACAAGATCAGTAGTCTAATAGCAATTTATTTTTATATTAATAATTTACGTTTAATATTTTTTCACCTTGTACTCATATACTATATTATTGTAATCTATAACAATTGTTCATTATCAAGTATTTGGGGGTATTTGACCTTTGGTTGCAAAACGAAAAATGAAAAAAAAACAAAAAAAAAACAAAAAAGAAAAAAAAAAAAAGTCATTTCTTATCAATCAGATAAATTATGGTTGCAGAACCAGTACAAGCATCAGTTCAATTTATAACAAGATTATATAAAAACACAAATGATTTTATTAATGAGCAAACTGATAGAATTACAAACTCAGATTATGTTAAGGAGATAATAAGTTTCACTAATGATCAAACTTCAAACATCAAATTCAACAACGGCTCATTTTCACCACCTCCTCCTCAGATTGACCCGCTAAGTACAAAACTACTAAATAGCATTTCAGAAAATAAATTAAAATATTTTTCAGTTTTTTCTATTGGATTAGGATTATCTTCGTATTATATATATCAAAAATCTTTACCCAAGGTCAATTTCAAAAGAAGGGTTCCTAAATTGCGTAATGGGATTAGAAAAGATGTTGTTTTAATAATTGGATCTCCAATTGAACCATTAACAAGATTAATTGCTTTAGATTTTGAAAAACGTGGATTTATAGTATATTTAACATTATTTGATAATACAGATTGTAAATACATTCAATCAAATCCAATTACAAAGGATTTAAATTACTTAAATTTACTTGAACATCATTCAATGGAAGACAATTTAACTCAGTTTCAACAAATTTTTAAATCACCAATTAAATCAATGGATACAGAATATTTTTTAAATCTTAAAAGTGTTTTATTTGCTCCAAATTTTTATTTCCCGATCGGTCCTATTGAAAACATAGCAATACTGAGTTGGATAAAATTAAATGAAAAAATGTTACAAATTTTTAAAGTTTTAAGTTCTGGATTAATTAAATTAATAAGAAATCAACAATCAAAATTAATATTAATATATCCGAATATAATTTCAAATTTAAAAGTTCCTTATAATTGTCCTGAAATCATATTTCAAAATAATTTATCAAATTTATTTACTGTTTTGCAAAGAGAATTAAGTAAAAAACATGAGATTCAAACTACTACAATTAAATTAGGAAATTTAAATATATCAAATAACAGTAATAAAACTTCAAATTCAAGAATTGAAAATTTAATAAATCTGGAAATTAGAAGTTGGTCAAATGAAATGAAGAATTTATATCTGGAAAATTTTGCATCTTCACAATATAAACTGAATCCTATACAATCGAGTGGTGGTAAAGGTACTAATTTAAAAGAATTATATCATTTATTATATGATTTGATATATAATAAACAATATAAAATAAATCCAAATGTTATATATTGTGGTAAAGGAGCAAGATTATATGATTTAATTGGTAAATTATTACCAGACTCATTAATTAGTTATTTAATAAATTGAAAATACGAGACGGTATACTATTTGTTTTATAATTGTATATAAATACACTACCAACTCATCACACTATAAATAAATCATTTCTCGCCCTGATAAATTTTTTTTTCTTTCTCTTTTTATTCATTGTCCATGATCAAAGATTTGTTATCGAAGCTTACAAACAGATACTTTTTAAAGTATCATATCTATTTGCTTTGGGGAAAGTCTCCTGTCATAACTGCGGAAATGTAATGGATTATCATTCATCCATTAATAAGATTTTCAATGCTTTAGAAAGAAGGACAAAAAAGTTGAATTATAATGGAGTTTTTAAAGGATTATTTCAACAATTTATTACAACTTAATGAAACTTTATCATGTACTTATTTTCATGATTCCCATTACTAGGATTTCAATTTGGATAATATTAGAACTTATAATTGAGATTGATAGAACATTTTTTTTAAAACTATCTCACTGTGGCAAACATCAACGAAGATTTAATATATCGTTCTTTTAAAGGTATTAATCCATAGTATTGGATCTTAGTCTTTGAGAGAATTCGTTCTTGAAAGCTCTGATATCTTTGTCGATGCGATGAAGTCTTCTCACACATTGAAGTTTTAAAAATACATAAATGATTCTATTTAGTTTTTCTTAGTTTTAAATTCAATTTATGAATTCTTATCATGTGGGTTTTTAAAAAAGTGGAAATAAGGAAGATTTAGAATTAGTTGTTGTTGATATTTGTTTTTTTTGATTTTTAAAAAATGTCGATATTATAAATATTTGGCTTTTTTATTAGTTTCCTTCTTTCTTGCATTATTTCTTGTTTCAATTCCTAATCGGGTTTTTTTATCCTTAGTTGATTAGATGTGAGAGTAATTTCATCATATTCGACATTGGGAATAATTGAATTCCTAAACGATAGTTATAACAAATGGTCAAGTATATTTTTATATATTTGATTAACTCAATGGAGCTTATTCTTGAATCATGGACCCTTTTTTTTTGCAAACCTGAGAAACAAGTAAGACTTGATATCTATGCATAGTTAAATATGCCGGGTTTATTTGAATCAAATACTTCAGGGGAAGTGATTTAATATTTATCAAAAAATAGTTTAGTTAAATTACCAGATTTTCCTTTTATTTTTATTATCATGATGAAATATCCAAGCAAACATAGAGTCAAGCTCTGAATTTTAATTTTTCACGTCTGGAAAGATGACAGGTTAAATTAAATTGAAGAGATTTGCAATCAATTCTGAACACTTTAATAAAAAAATAGGAAAATTATCAAAATAACATGTTAATTAAATTATATTGAATAAATAGTAGATCAAAGATTGTATAGATTGAAATATATAATAACGTATTGTCTTGAAGGGTTTCAAAAAAGAGGTGTTCGAATTTTATTAACTAAAATTAAATTATATAAATATTAAGGGAATAAATTAGCAGTAATAATTTATAGTTTCATCAATTCTCAATTTTCCAATGACTTGTTAAACTATTACCACCATTACTTGAAGATTCATTACCCAGTAATTCAGCAGCATATAATACTAAAGTGGTAACCATATTAATCCAATTCCAAAATTTCCAAGGATGAACAATTATTTCAACACCATTATTATTACCGTTTGAATTAATTAATGGCCATATTTTCAACTCAGTTCCTAATTCACCAATATAACTCAACATTAAATGAGTATATACTGCAATTATTAAACATGGTGAATATGCATAAATTAGCCGTATAATAGCTGAAGGTGGTTGATGATGTGGTGGTTTCAATCTAAATTTATTCAAATTTGGATGTGATGATATAATTTGAGATTCTTTGGGTTGATGATGATGATCTTGAGATAAATTTGTCTTATCATCATTTATTTTATTTAATGATGTAGTTGATGTTTGTTGTTTAGTTGTCTTTAAAGATGTACTTGATGATTGTCTCGATCTTAATTGTGGAGTTTTAGGCGGTGAACTTGTATATGATGTAGTACTTGATGATTGATATAATGATGGTATAATTTTTGTAGCTGCATAAAAGACTCCAATTCTATAAGCTAAATTTAAAATTAATGGCAATGTTAAATTCTTTATGGACATAATTAAAAATTCCCATATTCCTTTAAAACTTTGAGGTAAATTTAAAGTTAAAAATGGAACAACTTCACTAATTGGATTTAAAATAGATGGAGGAATTTTTGGTAAATCTTTTTTCAAATTTATTGTAGTTAAAGTTAATAAATTTGCTAATGATTGTGAAGCACCTTCTGATAATATTGGAAATGTTTCATAAATACATCTTACAATATAAGCAAATAATAAACTTGATTCAATTATTGAACCTTTACCACTTATAATTCCAAACAAACTTAACCCAATAGTCATAGTTAATAAACTACCTAATAATGAAGCATCAATCATTTCAATCGTAAATGGAAATACATAAATCCTATATAAAAAATAAAAAGCACCAGTAATAACCGAACCACTTCCAATTAATGATATAATTAACCATGAATCACTTTTATAAATTGTAAGCCAACTTATAGTTTGTCCAATTGCTTGAATTAATAATAATGAACAAAAACCTTCTAAAATTGTGAAGAATGGAGTAGAATTAATCAAAATAAAGTTCCAACCATTAATTAAAAACCCTCCATTAAAATTATTTTGACTTAAACTTAAAAAATAAGTTAATAAACTGGGTATAAAAAAATGTTGACAGTAATAAATTAATGAAACCCATTTGAAATATTTTGTTCTTCTAAATAAAATTCGAATTGTAGTTAATATAAAATATATAAATAAAGTAGTTAAACTAAAAGCTAAACCACAGTTAACACCACCAACATCAAAAGCTAACGGAATTGTTAAAATGGTTAAAATTAAATATAATGATGAAAATAAACCACGAACAAATCGAAATATTCTAAATATAATTACGGGAGGCATAATAAATTGATAATTGGATTTAAGTACATGAAAAACTAAAGATTTTTTAAAAAAAATGATTTATATATAAATTGATTAATGACTATTGATTATTGATGATAATTATGGAAAAATAAATATTGGAAATCACTGGTTGTAAATTAATGAAAAATTAAATTCAACAGTGGTTTATGTGTGTGAGTAACTTTGTATATAACCTAATGTAGAATATTTGTAGTTGAGTACAAACAGGAATTATAGATTAGATTAAATTAATAGTTGTAAATGCAACTGTATCGTAATGTATTGTTGTTAACTTGAATTATAAAGTCGTTTCAAATAACAATAATTTTTACTTTTATTATTTTTTTTTTATTTTTTTTTTATTTTATTTTCGTTAACAAAATTAAAAGAAGTGTGAGCGTTAAAAAATATTTTACGACATTGATTTTAATGTCTTGAGACATTGAGTTTTGATTCAAATCAAATTTAATCGAACATTCATTATTACATTATAACATTACTATCAAAAACTATTTAAAACCATAATTGTATTTTTTACCCTTTTTCAATTCTAAAGATGTCTTTTAATATACTTTTTAAATCAATATCCAGTAAATCATAGTTATAACCAATATTAAAACCTTCTAAATATCGTATAACTTCAAATCTTCTTAAATTATCTATATCATTTAATTTATTTATTGATGGTAATCCATAAAAATGAGATGAGGTACCATCTGGAAATATTATTGATGAATTTCGTTTGTGCTTCTTGTTATTTGTCGTTGTTAAACTATTAATACTAATATCACTGTCTTGTTTTAAAGTTGTTGTAGTAGTAGTGGTTGTTGTTGTTATATAATCATTTTCAGGTCGTTGGCACCTATTCTTTTTAAAGTTTACCTTTATATGTGCTAAGAGTTTCATACCAAATATTTGAATCGAATAATGAATCAAAATGACAGAATAATCATATAAATATTGGTTTATTGATAGTAGAAAGGATTTCAGAGAAACGAAGTATTTTAGAGAGATTCTCTATTTATAATGGAAATTTGATTTTTATAGGTATACATGCATAAATGAATGTGTCATAATAGAAACCAATATATGATGTCTTACATTTATTTTTATTCTTAAACGACTATAACTGGAAAAAATAGAATTTGATGAAGTAGCAATTTTTAATATTATAAATCTAGAACAATCAAATGTAGAAAAATACGATTTACAGTTAAAAATGGCTTAAACGCTTCAGTGAATAACAAACTTTAGACCAATTAAAAGTTTTTGTAATATACTAATTATCGTTAAAGGTATAGCAATTATTCAGTGGTCAATTAAAAAAAAATTGAAATACTACAGTACATCCGTATAATTATAATTACAAATATCAGCTTTATTCTTCTTCTTCTTCTTCTTCTTCTTCTTCTTCTTCTTATATTTCCTCCCAAATTGTATCAGATCTTATATTTTACAAAGTTCAAGTGAAATGATGTCAATTCCAGATCTTGAAATCTGTTTCTTTGATTTTGTGTATTGATTTGTTAAAAATTAGATAAAAGGGTTTTTTAACTACTTGGTCAAAAATAGAAACTGATCTGGTTACAATAGTACAGTGTTATTAATTTATAGTTTTGCTGTACTGGATATGAGTTGATCGTACTTGATAATCATAAATTATTAATAGGTAAAATATTTCAATTTAGTGTTAAATTTGGTGTTCAATGGTATAACCACATCGTTGATTGAATACTGTTGTTGTTATCATAATCAATTTACCCTAGGTCATTTCTCTCAATTTTTGACAGATTCTTTTATTTAACATAGCTTTCCTATTTAGGTATCAATCCCGTCTAGCTAGTTTCCCAATTGCTGCAAAAATGCGGCTTTTAGATCCACCAATAAGCGAGAAGTATATAAGCCGTAGTACAATATCCGATTGCACCGGATAAGCTTATGTCGAAAACTGTGTAAATAGTCTGATATTTTCGTTTTGTGGATAATGGTAAATAGTGGTGTTAGCCAAGAGATTCAACTGTTGGCCAAGTGATTCAATAAAAATGCAATAATAGCTGCTAAACTACCTATAACAATCTTGAAGCTACAACGATTGCACTTCAATCAAAAAAGATTAAACATTGTTAATTTCAAGATTGAATTCAATAAAAGTGAAGAAAAAGAATGCCTCTGGCTATTTTGAAACAACAACCTTTGATTCCATCGATTACTCTACGGTTTAGTGTAATTATTGCAGCATCTCATCGATTTATAATTTGAAAAAGTTACGCTAAAGAATGGTTAATTCACGTGATATTGCAACACTAAACATTAATCAGAGGATTTAAATTTACGAGATGAAAAAATGAGATGGCGTTACCAAATGAGACAGAAACCTATGTACTAGATGTTTAAAACACACCGAAGACGTCAACATAGAAAGAATCTGAAAGAATCTGAAGGAATCTGAAAGCAGCTGATCCATATAAGAAACAATCGGTATTAAAGATAATCTATTTTACATGAGAAACACAATTTGATCAATTAGATTAACTAACGGCTTCACAATTTTAGCCACAATTATTTAAACATTTTTGCTGCAAAATACCCTTCAGATTTGTTTACATTTAAATAGATGTATAAATCTCATCCGTATAGTTCTTAACATTCAAAAATATCATTAAATGGCTTCTTTAATTACACCTTTTAAAAGGTTAAAATGGGGATTTATACCAGTAAGAAGAATAGTCGATGAAGATGAACACGGCAATTTCATAGGTAGCTCAAAAGAAGATGCAATTATAATTGAAGATGATGACTCTGAATCAAATAGTCTATCAAAAGAATCAGATAACAAAACTAATGTTGTTGAAATTCAATCTACAAATACTTTAGAATATAGAGATGAATCAAATCGTCCATGGTGGAAATTTTTTGATGAATATGAATATAGAATAACTACAAATACAAAAAATAAAAGGAAATGGTACAAATGGTTTCATGATGATGATACACCTGAAGAAAGAAAGTTGATTGTTAAAATTGATTTACTATTAACTGTTTATTCCTTAATGGCTTATTGGGTAAAGTATCTTGATCAAACAAATATTACTAATGCATATATTGGTGGTCTTAAAGAAGCTATTGACATGCAAGGAAATGATTTTGTTAATACCCAAGTCATGTTTTCCGTAGGGAATATAATTTTTCAAATTCCATTTATGTATATCCTTTATGCTTTACCATTAAATTATGTATTACCAACCTTAGATATTTGTTGGTCAATTATAACTATATGTTTATCACAATCTAAAAATGTTGCTGGTTTAAAAGCAATGAGATTTTTTGTTGGGGCATTTGAAGCACCTTCTTATATTGCTTATCATGCATTATTTGCTTCTTGGTTTAGAGGTTCAACTGGTGAAATTGCAAGAAGAGCTGGATTTTATTATTTGGGTCAATATTTAGGTATTTTAACTTCAGGTTTATTATCAGGTGCAATTGAGAGAGGTATGAGAGATATTGGTGGTTATGAAGCATGGCAATGGATTTTCATAATGGATGGTATTGTATCTGTTATTGTTGGAATTATAGGATTTTACATGATTCCAGGTACACCTGAAGATTGTTATAGTATATTCTTAAGTGATGATGATATTAGACTTGCAAGAAAACGTATACGAAAAGATCAAAAAGATGTTAAACCGAGAGAAAATGCTGCTAAACATTTCTTTGATTTAAATAATTGGAAGAAAATTTTTACTACTTGGCATTTTTACATTTTATCATTATGGAATATCTTTTTATGGAATAATTCAAATGGAAGTTCTGGTGCTTATGCTCTTTGGTTACAATCCCTTACAAAATCAGATGGTGTTACTCCTCGTTATGATGCTGGTAAATTACAAGATATGACTGCTTTAACTCCTGGTTTAGGTTTAATTTGGTTGATTTTGACTTCTGGTTTTGCTGATTTATTTAGTTGTAGATGGGGTGCTATAATATTTTCACAAGTATTTAATGTATTGGGTAATTTATTATTGGCAATTTGGAATATACCCGAAGGAGCAAAATGGTTTGCTTGGTGTTTACAATATATGGGTTGGGCTGCAGCTCCAACAGTTTATAGTTGGCAAGGTGATATATGTAGAAAAGATTTAAGATTGAGACAAATTGTTTTAGTATCGATGAATATTTTAGCTCAACAATCAACTGCATGGATAGCTGTATTGGTTTGGAAAACTGTAGAAGCACCAAGATTTTTAAAAGGTTACAGTTTTACAGCTGCCAGTGGATTTGCATTATGTATTTGGACATTTGTTGTTTTATGGTTTTATAAAAGAGATGAAAGATCAAGTGCAAAAGAAAATGGAATTGTATTATACAATTCAAAAAATGGTCAGGATTTGGAAAAACCGACTAGTATTGAAATTGAAAAGTAGATATTGTTAGATTAATAGATGATTCAGAATTGAATGTTTTAATGGAACCGTAGTACTACAAAAGTTTCCTTTACATCTAAATTACTCAAACAACTAAGGAACGGGTACCAATACTGAATATTGCTGATAGGTGCAAAGTAAATATTAACTCGAGCATTTTTTTAGTGTCGATATCATTCAAAAATCAAAATATGAATAAAAAAGAAGTTTTGAACTCTGTCACAGGGCCTAAGTTACGTTAAAGTCAATTATTTGTGGTATTTTATTCCATTATATTCTGGTCAAACATACTTAAAATACGTTTGTAAACATGTCGTTTTTGAAGTTGAATAACTCTATAAATTCAACATTCTAAAAATAGCAACAATACACATTAAAATCAGGGTAAACTTTGCCGGATCGTTTGCAGTAATGCTTTAGCACAAGATATGAATTGGGCTCTTTTGATGCATCTGTATTCGACGAATTTGAATTCTATTATATGAGTACTAAAAGGACATCAATTTTTTGGCTAAAACTTCGGAGTTACGTATATTCTTTAGATTTATTTATATTCTCCAAAATTTCCTTCGCCTGTAGGTGATGATGATGAATTGAATAAACAACTAGAACGTTTAAGCAAATATCTCTTAGTTGTGTTAAAAGGCATCGGAAAATCAACCGCAATATCATTAATTAGATAGTTAGTGAATTTACACTATCACTAAATGTCGTAGTTACAGTGGATAATGGTAAACTTATAGTTGGTGAAAATAATGAAATAGAAGATATATGACGCGTAGAGGTTTATTTACTTTCTTCATCAATTTTAACCTCGATTCCAGAACTGTAGAAACTACAAATGAATGAACTCATCAACGAATCAATGGACTCAACCATTTTTTTTCGTGTTGGTTAGATTTAAATTAAACAGTTGGAAAATCTCCGTTATAAAAGTTGACCCCATACTTGCATAAACAAATCGATTCGAACTACAAATCGTGCAGTTAGTCTCAAATCAATAAATTGCTAAGGCTATTAGTAATTTCCTTGTTTTTCTTGAGACCTGACTGTGGAAAGGGGAACTTTAATGAAGTAATGTTATGAAATCGAAAAGCTAGAAGTCATTCGGAATTAATTTAGACGAATAATGACCAAGACATTTAAATAATAAAACTCGAATTTAACAGAGATCTACAAATTCGTTGTCCACATTATCCTTACACGTTATTTAAAGATCACGAAACAATTAAATTATGATTCGTGGAATGTGTAACAATTTATTTTATGCCTTGATTAACCGAATTATTATAAGGTTTGTAGCGAAACGAGTAGTTGCTTTATATGGCCACTATTTTATCTTCTTTAAGGCATCATTTTTATAGATGAGTTTTAAGAATGATGAGCAAATACGATTAATTATACTTTTATCTTACCAACTTTCCTTTTTAATTTCATCATGACAACAGTGGAAGATTCTATTGATTCAAATGCAAAAGAATAATGAAAAGTAATAGTAGTGTATAATTACTTAGATTATTATTGATCGGTTGATTCGTATTTATGCATAATTTCTAAAAGTTAAAAATAACTGACCCCGACATACCCATCAATAACCGAATCTATAAACAGTGTTGCAAACATATACCCACAATCTCCTATAATAAAATTTAATATATATACACGTCAATAAATTCCCATTTTTCATGTTTATCAATTCAATTATAATTATCAATCATGACTCCGGTTCAAGAAGGTATTAGAACTCAATCTATTTCAATTCCAAACAATATAACTACAACTTCAAATAATATTAATAATGCTGCTCCTCATTCTCCAATCCAATTTAGTGATGAAATAACTTTAGGTGAATATATTTTTTATCGTATTCATCAATCTAATCCAAAATTGAAATCTATATTTGGTATACCTGGTGATTTTAATGTTGATTTATTAGAACATGTTTATTCACCATTAATTACTTCGAAAGGTATTAAGTTTATAAATACATGTAATGAATTAAATGGCGCTTATGCAGCTGATGGATATTCAAGAGTAATTCAAGGTTTATCTGTTTTTATTTCAACTTTTGGTGTTGGTGAATTATCTGCAATTAATGGTATCGCAGGTGCATTTGCTGAATTTTCACCAGTTTTACATATTGTTGGAACTACAAGTTTAAAACAACAACAAGAATCTAAAAATCAAGTAATTAATATTCATCATTTAGTACCTAGTAAAAATGCACTAAATGCACCAAATCACAATGTGTATAAAAGAATGGTTGAAGATATTTCAGTTATTCAAGAAACTTTAGATTTTGATATGAGTTTAAATATGGTTAAAATAGATAAGGTATTAAAAACAATCATTAATGAATCAAGACCAGGTTATTTATTTTTGCCATTTGATTTACCAAATTTGAAAATTAAAAGTAGTGAATTATTTATGAATCCATTTAATTCAAATTCAATTTATGATCATTCATCAAAATCTATTGAAATTTTGGAAAATGCAACTGATTTAATTTTAGAAAAATTGTATCAATCTAAATCTCCATCTATTTTATCAGATTGTTTAACTACTAGATTTGGATTTCAAAATGATTTAAATAAATTTATAAATAAATTACCAGAAGATAAGATTAAATTGTTTACTTCTAATGTTGCTAGAAATTTAGATGAAACTAAATTGAATTATATTGGAGTTTATAATGGTATTGGATCATCAAATGAACAAGTTAAAAATGAATTGGAAAATTCTGATTTTTTATTAATTTTAGGTTATTTTGAAACTGAAATGAATTCAGGTGGTTATACATCAGATTTTTCACATATTCCAAATGGTGTGATTATTCATCCTGATTTTATTAGAATTAATAAATCTTATATTCCAATTAAACAATTGGATGGTGAAAGATTATTTACAATTGGTGATTTAATAAATTCATTAAATGATAGATTAGATATTACCAAATTACAAGCTGATTTAATATCACTTAGTTCCAAATATTATCCACCAACTTTTCATCAACCTTCTGATTTTGATTTGAATTGTGTTTCACAAGATAAATTAGTTGATCATTTTAATGAGTTTCTTGAAGAAGATGATTTATTTATTGTTGAAACAATGTCATTTTGTTTTGGTTTACCAGATGTTAAATTTGCAAAAAATGTTCAATTATTAGCTTCAAATTTTTATGGCTCAATTGGTTATGCTATTCCAGCCACTTTTGGTGCAACTATGGCGATAAATGATCTAACTCTTAAAAAGAGAATAATTTTGGTTCAAGGAGATGGTGCCGCTCAAATGACAGTTCAAGAATTATCAAGTTTTGTAAGATATCAAGAATATTTACCAAACATGCCACAAATTTATTTGATTAATAATGATGGATATGCAATTGAAAGAAAGATAAAAGGACCATTCAGATCTTATAATGATATTAACGGATTATGGAAATGGTGTGATTTATTAAATGTATTTGGTGGGGGTTCAAACGGCAAAATGTATCAATCTTACTTGTTGAAAAACTTGAAAGAATTTGAAAATCATTTCGAGAAGAAAACAATTGAAACTGATCAAGGTAAATTACAATTTTACGAAATAATAGCAGGTAAACTCGACGTACCATCTAAAGTTGATTCAATGATGTGTAAAAAATGATGAACTATATGTAGAGATGAATAGATATGAAATATAGTAACATTTGATATTTGACCTCGGTTGGAATGCATCTAATTTAGCAGTATTACAGTTGTAATACATACTGCTTGTATCAGTCGTTTACCACTTCTCTTAACAAAACTTGGTGGTGTTTCAGAATCAATTTTTTTACCCTTTGCACGCAAAGGTTTTGTTTTCATCATCAATTCAATTCATGGTAAGTAAAATTATCAACAACAGATCATAGATTAATAACTAACAATAATTTATAGTCTGCATTATTTAATTTTCAATCATTGTTACAAGTTATACTATTGTTGATATGTACTTGTACTTATGTTCATTCAGTTGCTCCTGCAATTTTAGATAATAGAAAATCTGGTTTATTAAGTTTATTTTGGAAATTTGCTAGAATTGGTGAAAGATTAAGTCCCTACGTTGCTATAGGATGTTTCATAATGGCATTTAATACATTAAGTTCTTAAGCGATTTACAAAAGAGGGTGCTGGCTGAAAAAAAAGTGTTATCAAAGTTTCATCGGGTTTTATTCAATAGGATTACAAGAATAATAATTCCTGGCTAAAAAGCTAAGAAAATGGCAAAACTGATAAAGTGATTTTTTAATGCACATCATTCGTTAAGGTTCTATTTATTTCCTATTTAAACTCATATAAGTCATTTACTGAATTACATAAAATTGGAGCACGTTCATTACCTACAATTCTTTCTAATGTGACAGCATCCCATTTAGAAAACAAGATTTTAGTGATTGCTAAATTTAAATCACATTCCTCTTTAAAAATCAGTTTACCAATAAATCTAATTAATTCTTTATAAAAAATTGGATTTTGTGGTAATTGATACATTATCAAAGATTTAACACCATTTATTTCATATCTTCTAAAATAATGTAATCTTTCAGTATATAATAATATTTTTATTTTACCTGTTGCAAACTCATGTCTCATTTTTGACAACTTAGATTGTGAACTATACTCATCAATTGAACCAAAATTTAATTTTGTTGAAGTCTTTAAAAAATTCTTAACTCTTAAATAATCGAAATATGAAGGTATAAAAATCATAATTCCATCTTCATAAGAACAATTTTTAAAAATGTTTGGAACTATTGAATTAATAAAAAATTTGAATCTTGTTTCTGAATCATTAATTGGTGTATTTGATGTATCGAATCTTTGAAAAATTTGTTTTATTTTCAACCCTATTGAATTCATTATACTTGATTCTGGGTTTATAATTGGTTTAACTTTAACTTTTCCTGATAAATTAAAAGATTTGGATGATATTAAATTATTTATATTTGGCGTTAAATATTCACAAAATATTAAATTTTGACGTAAATATTTTGCTTGATCATTAATGGACCACATTCTAATTCTTGAAAAATCTGCATCATGAAAGTCTTTGGGGATTTTATTAATATATTTCATCACTGTATTTATATGATCCCAATTTTGCATTTCAATTTGATTTGATTTATCAACTATCAAAATTTCAATAGATGATAAGAAATCATACTGTCGTTTCTTTTTATCTGGATTCTCTAAAATCATGGATAAACCAATCGGTGAAGCTATAATAATATCTGAAGAATAAAATGATGAATATAATTTTAAAGATTTTCTAGTAAATTTTAAACCAATACAAAAAAAGTCATTATTATTACCTTTAAATGCATCTTTAAAATCATCGGGCTTATTTGATCTTGGTGAATCTTTAACATGAAATTGGGATGTAAATTTCTTTTTATTTTCTTGCTGATTAGTTCCTGAAATTTTAATAAGTTCTTCAACTGTTTCAAAACATGATTCTCTTGTAGGTAATAAAATTAATATTTTAGGTCTAGTAAAGCCCTGATCCTTGAATTCTTCATTTGAATCTGGGTTTGAATGCAATTTAGCTGTGTTTTTCAATATACGATCTCTAGTTTTATAAACATGGTTCAAAACGTGCATCAAGTATAATTTTCTATATGAAATGTTTTTGAATGATTTGTATTGATAGTTTATATCCTGGTAGTTTATTAGTGGATTTAATAAAATTTTATCTAATTGAGACAAATTTGGATAATGTTTTGTGAATGCATCCAATACTCGTTTTTTAATCCCATAATCTTCAATTTTAGATTTATTTAATAAAGGAGGTTGTAATATTTCAGACAGTGCTTGAGTTAATGTTGATAAATTTAAATCTTCATACAATTTTTTATCCATTATCTTCCATTTTTCTCGACTCTTTTCTTGTTTTGATAAATATTCTTCTGATGGTTGGTTAAAATGTACTTCAAATGGATCAAAAGCTAAACCAACAGGTGAATCCTCATCATCTGAAATTTCTACTTCTTCTTCTTCTTCTTCCTCGTCTTGTTCTTGTTCCATATTTATACCTGCGACATTATCATCTTCTTCATTTTCCTCATGTATTTCTTTTGACGAATCTTTTGTTTTCTTTTCTGTATGATCAGTTTTCAATAATGTTAACAATGCTGAATATGCTTTACTTTTTTCATCATCATCTTCATCTTCATCATCTAATTCATGTCGATTATTAACTAGCTTTTCTTCTTCTATCAATTTTTCATCATTTTTGTCAGTTTCTTCATCTTTTTGTTTATGAATATGTTTTCTTGAAG
This sequence comes from Insectozyma verbasci, assembly GCA_947670415.1. Taxonomy (NCBI): domain Eukaryota; kingdom Fungi; phylum Ascomycota; class Pichiomycetes; order Serinales; family Debaryomycetaceae; genus Insectozyma; species Insectozyma verbasci. Next base: position 1,276,595 of record CANTUO010000001.1, on the reverse strand, counting down.
CAGTTCTGGTCACCCTCCTTAATTCTTCTCTACCACGTTTTACATTTCTATCATTATCAAACTTTCTTTTCAATTGAACCATTTGCTGCAAAAAGAACTGCGATGTGAAACCAAAAAAAAAAAAAAAAAAAAATAAAATAAAAAATGACAATTTCCACGACAGACAACTTTTGAAATTAAAACTCAACAACAACAACCAAATAATCAACCAAAATCCAACTTCTTTTTGATTAAGTATAATGTACTGTAGCTCAATTAAAGATAGAATATAAGAAAAAATTTATTTTAATGTCAATGACGGATTTAAATGATGATCCATTTCAAATGGATGAAGATTTTGATTCTTCATCTAATAAAAAATTAATTTATACATCATCAAATTCGATACCTCCGTCTCAAAATGATATTCATTATATGCGGTCCAACATTGAACAATTAAAATTAGAAAATAATAACACTACGACAAATACAACAGAAGAAGAAGAAAAATTTGAAGAAGATTTAGATGATAAATTAGATTTAAATTTACAAAATAAAATACAATTAGAGTATGAAAAACAACAATTAGATAATTTACCATTAACACCTCCTGAAAATTTTGCTTTGGTAGTTGGTAAAATTTATCGAAGTTCATTTCCACAACCTTCAAATTTTTCATTTCTTAATAAATTGAATTTAAATTCAATTTTATGTTTAATCCCTGAAGATTATCCAATTTTACAAAATGAGTTTTTACAAGATAATAATATTAAATTATTTCAATTAGGAATGTCTGGTAATAAGGAACCATTTGTTAAAATTTCAAGTGAATTAATTACAGAAGCCGCGAAAATTGTATTAAATCCTAAAAATCAGCCAATTTTAATTCATTGTAATAGAGGAAAACATAGAACTGGTTGTCTAATTGGTGTAATTAGAAGATTACAAAATTGGTCATTAACTATAATATTTGATGAGTATAGAAAATTTGCATCACCAAAAGAAAGACCAATGGATCAACAATTTATAGAATTATATGATGATGCTGAAATTAAAAAACATTGTCATGAAAATAATTTATTACCTTTAAAATGGGATTAAAAATATATATACATTTATTCTATTTGAATGGACTTTGTTTACTCCAAAAAAATTCTCTACCATATAATCCCGTATTAAATAAAGCCAAACTACTTAATAAAATTGGTGATAATCTACCATGTATTACACTTTTAATTGATGATTTACCATTAACTAATAAATATAATCCTGACCATGCCATATTAAAACCAGAAGCATTTAATGGATCTCCATCATATAACATCCAAGATCCTAATAATGAAGCACCTCCAAATGTAAAACAAGATAACCTTGTTGGTTTTGCAATTGATAATTTTTGATTAAATTTAAAACTAGAACCAGAAGTACCTTGATTTGGTATTTTTGAAATTGATTGGCCTGAACTTAATAAACCTTTAAATATTAAAGATGATCCTAATAAAAATGAAGGTATAGGAGATATTCCTAATTCATCGAGTGTTTGATAAATTGTTGTTTCCGTTTGATTATTATTATTACTAGCCATGGTATAAGAATTGACAGAAAGAAAAAAAAAAAAAATCGTTTGCTAAAAATCTGAAACATGATTTTGATTATTGAAATCTGGCGTCAACAAGTTTTCCAATGTCTGGTTAGCACTTAAGTCTATATTGAGTATGTGTAAACTAGCTCTTAATTGTGTTTTTACCACATGACATAGATTTGTAGGTTGTTTTTTTTTTGACGTTGCATTTGCAACAAAAAATGGCTGCAAAATAATTAATTTTTAAAACTAATAGGGAAAAAACACCATCGATAGACAATTTATGATTCCTTATAGCAAAATAGGTGTTGATAATTAAGCCAAACAATACTTTGGAGTATCATCTGTTGTCAGTAATAATACTAATACTATCAAAATTACCCGTTACTAATGTTAGTATTTTACACCAGCTCTATTTGCGTAGATTCAACCATGCATATAAACAAGCTAAATTTGTAATTGATTCTCCCAAATTCAGAATATGTCAGGCAAGTTTCGGTTTATGTAGATTTTGACAAATGAAAGTAAATTCAATCGAATATGATATGGACATAGACTTTCTCTGGCAGTTCAAGGGCTATTCGAAAGGAAGTCTATGAGTATCATAGTTTGCAGTTCCAGAAAGCTGAGATATACCTCGAGAATTTATGTACACAAGTTCATACAATTGGAGAGGTAATTTTTCAAAAATAAATCATTTTTGCAAGATTTCCAAAACGGTTACGGCGTCTTGGGAACACCACACATATTATCTAAGGATTCAGCAAAATACTAGAAGTGAGATAAGTTCAAAGATCAAATTTTTATTATTGGAGGAGTTATTCATATTTCAAATTCCAAGATCAATTAATATAAAACTGCACACTAGCAATTTATTTCAGAACTATGCTAGAAAGTACTTATTGTCCAAAGAGAAAAAATTGGTACGACTAAATAATATTTCGCGCTAGCTTTAGGGCGACTCGTACCAAACTCATCGAATTATATGTCATGAATAACACATTCTTATGAAATAAGAACCAAATTTATGAAATCAGATACCTTGAATTATATATTTTACATTCGTTCAATCTGAATATTTCAAATTTTTTTTTTTTTCATTTGAATCCATACAAAATTTTTTTCAGAAAATATTAATCTGACTGTCTTTTTATTTTGGCCCATATCTTGCAATTAAACAACGAAGTACTTATATCAAACCTTGAATCAATGCGTTGAACGTGTTTGTACTTGATAAAAGCCAAAATTGAAAAATTTCAAAAATATTCTCTTAAGTATGAGAAAAAGTGAATAAATTAACCTTGCAAAAAATTTAACTCCACTTTTAATATTCAAACTAGAACATGCTGAAACTATTCAATTTTGTAGTTCTGTCACCGTATTAAACCTCGAGATTAATTGTGTTTAGGTATTTTGAAAAGTAAAAGTAATTTTTCGAAAGTGGTTCGAATTTTTTGAAAAAATACCAAATGATTTTGGCGTCTTGAATACATCATACAAGGAATTAAGATTAAATGAGACAAACCGGCTATATTAGAAGTTGCAAAATAAGATCTAAGTGCTAGCTATCTAGCAATTTAATGTTTTTTTTCATGTTTTGAATGTAGCATAAATTGATCAGTATTGTTTTTCTTGAAAGAAAAGTATAACCGTTTAGCTCTAAATTGAGTGAATCTTTAAAATAAAAGAGTTGGACAACAAGTCCTTAAATACTGAGGGAATTATTTACGATTTAACTTTTCGAGTGAAACGAAGACGAGACTGCCTATAAACCAAATTTGTTTTACGTGCTCGCAGTCATAATTGATTGTTTCAGTGCGAACAATGTAGCGAAAAAAAAAAAATAATTTTAGCACCAAACTCCAATGCGATTTAGGGCCAAATAGCCTTACATATTATCATTGAAAAAACTTGATGAACAATAATTGTTGCATATCATAGGAATCTGTCATAAGGATAATGATGCGACGTAGAGAACAGTTTTTAATAGCCTTACACGAAGTTCATGTTGTTTTAGCCTTATCGGTTTGATACGCAATCAAAATATTTACCAATATTTACTTACGTGTTCTATTCAATGGAAAAAATTGGATTGGTGTTGGTATCATAAAAATGTTTTATCAACCAACGAATTTGGGGTATCTGCTCCTTCGCTGTACCGATTCATTCACTAGATTCTTGAATTTATTATTTTCTTTTTTGCGGTGTTTATACAGTTAATCCGTCTATCGCCAATAAGCTCCAAAATTTAGATTCTGCTTCTTAAAAATAACCATAGCATCGCTATTTCATGCACTATATTAATTAACAACCGAGTCTAATCTTTGTTCAGGTTGAAGATCACGGTTTAAAGCGCAAAAAAGATCTTTACGCGCGATTGTTTTTGCCACAAACCCAAATAGGAAATTTTTAATTTATACCGAAAGCGCGAAATCAAAAAATTACACAAAAATAAAATCAAAAGTTCAACTTTCCACAGGAGATTTTGATGTTATATAAGCTCAGTTTGCATACAAAATATATTGATATTGGTATCATTCGAAAGAGAAAAAATCCAGCAATCATATTATTAAAACTTAAAAGACTGTTGCAATCAAATCACGACCAATTTATGCATTTATTAAACCTGGTACTAAAAAACAAAAATATGATTATGGATGGAATTTTTGCATGTTCGAATATTGATTTAGTTTAGTTGTTGAAGATGATTTTAAAGTAATTTTCAGCCACAAAATCTAATTAATTTTAAATCATCATATACGTTTATCGTTAAAAAATAAATTTAATTAATATTTCAGGTACAAAATTAAATGTAATAATTTATAATTATTAATTACATAATTTATTTTTACTATTAATACCAAACCAATTTATCCACAATGATTATATTTTTTTTAATTCAATAATCAGTTGCATTTTTAATTAACAATGTCAGGTAGCGGAAAAGATGGTAAAGGTTTAGGAAAAGTGGGTGCTGGTGGTGCAAAACGTCATAGAAAATTCTTAGGAGATTATATAATATTCAAGGTGTTACAAAACCAGCTAATAGAAGATTAACAAGAAGAGGTGGTGTTAAACATAAGTTTAGTTGTTTTAAGATTTGTTAGATTTTATTAGAGATGCTATTACTTATACTGAACATGCAAAACGAAAAATTGTTTCAAGATTAGATGTCGTTTATACTTTGAAAAGCAAAGTAAGAACTTTTGTTGGTTAATTTCAGTAACATTGTTCTGTTTTCGTATCAAATCTATTTTCAATTCTATAAGTATACACATAAATTTTATTCATTTTATATCAAATTTTGCCCATATTTACCTCCTTCTCTTAAATGTTTCTCTATTTTTTTGGTCAATTTGTTTTCCCAATATTCAACATCGATGACTGGTTTGTCTTTATAATCATCACTAGTATATTTTACCCAATAACTCATACATTTAGATAATTCAATTTCAGGTTCTGGCCAATTTGGACAATTACAATTACAACCAACTACTGAATCTCTTGGACAATGAGAAAATATATCATGTTGATAACCAATATCTCGAAAATAATGTAATTCATTTAAATTTAATTTCATTCCAACATATAATGAATGTATTGGAGCATCGCCCCATCTTTCTTTATAAAAACCACCACTTTCATCTAAAAAGTTAAAAAAATCTTGATATTCATTATCTGAAAATAAATCAACTCTTGCAATTTCAAAATTAGACCAAAAATGACATAAATTAAAATCTTGTAAATTTATTCTATCTTCATGTAAATATGGCATTTCTTTACTCCTTCTAATTATTTGATCAATCATTTCAGTTTCTTTTGGTTTCTCTTTCAATTCCAAGAATTTCTTTATATATATCTGATCTTGAATTTCTCGTAAAATTTCATCCTTTTCAGGTTTATCTAAATATTTAGTGTCACTAGTAGTCCATTTCAGATTAAATGTGAGTAATTTCCATGTATCTTTAACTTGAATTTTTTTAATTTGGATGTATTTCCTAACTTGTCTAAACAAATTTGGAGTTGTATAATATAATTCTGATAGTATAATATTAAATCCATATTTTTTATTCTTTTCCTCCATTTCAATAAATGGATCATAAGTTAAATCACAATGAAATTTTACATTTGGTTCTACTCTCCAATACCATTTATATTTTGAAATTAAAGGATGTTTAAAAAATGCACCAGAATAATATCTACACATTTTATGATATGATTCGAGATTTGAATATAATATTGTTCTATCTGATTGATATTGAAAATTCTCATCTAATTCTTCTTTACTTAAATAATTTGGAAAATCCCATTGTTCTTTTGGTATAAGTCCAAATTCTATTTTAGCATTTGTATGTTTTGAAACTTGTTGTTTAAAATTTTCAGAAAATGGTTCATCATTTAAAAATGTCCATGGATAATTAAACCATTGATTGAAATGACCTTCTAATGATTTCATTGACTGTATTACTTTATCAATCTCCGAATTCCGACATAGCATCACTATTGTTGCATTTGCTTTCCTTGAAACATCGATTTTTTGACAATTTTCATAAAATACAGAATCAATTTTTGATGTAATTTTTTCATCCGTTAAGTCCGGTATACGTTTTTCAGTGTATGATTGACTTCTAATTATGAATAAACTAATTGATATGGTTATTAGGCATATTATTAGACATATTCTATTGATTATTTTCTTCATAGTATAAAAAAAAATAAAAAAAAAGAATTTTGGAACGCCAGGGTATAATTTATTCGCTCGAAAAAATATAAAAATTTAACGCGTGTGCGTCGCATCAAAGTTTATACCGACTCGCTTTAAAATTTGCACTAGTCTTACAATTTTAGTGGGAGATTTGATACGAGGTTTGGCAACGAAAAAAAATTTTGTAGTTCCAATTTGTTCCTTAGTTCAAAATATACACAATTGATTCTAATTTACGTTATTATTATTTAACTTAACTTAATATGGAAATTCTTTTAGTAGTTCAAGCATATAGAATGAATCTTAATTATATAATTAATAAATTGAAACGTACACGACGTTGCATCGGCTGAACTTTTCGTAAATCTATAAATAGACGTCAATTTTTCCGTCAATTTTCTTTTTCTACACAAATAGTTAATTACTTTTGAAATTACTTTTGAAATTACAACCTCTATTAAGAAAAGTTAGCAGATACTCCAATTCCAAGTCATAAATAAAGACAATTATATTAGATAGTATTCATTCTAAGAAATTTTGATTGATATTTTGCAATGCTTTAATTATCTAGATGAGTTACTGTAAATATTTTAACGTTTATTTCTTAACACTATTATTAATTGCATTTTGTAATTCCAATAAATCTTCATTCAATTCATCTGGTTTTAAACCTTGCGGTCCAATAAATTGTTTATGTGCTCCTCTAGTTTGAACTCTTCCATTAGAACCATTACCATTATTAAATATTGAATTATTGAAAAAATCTAAACCTTTTCCACCTTCGTCATTTTCCATAATTAATAAATTTAATGCATCATAATCTTTATCACTTAAATTTGATTCATATCCACTATGATTATTTTTATGTAAATTATGTAGATGTGGTATAGATGGAGTACCAGTACCAGTACCAGTACCAGTTAATGCATTACTTGAACTTAGTTCATCATTTGAACTATATTTTGAATTTGCAGTTATAATTCTCCTCCTTTTTCCCAGTGATAAATAACCTGAATTATTATTATTATTATTATTATTATTATAATTGTTGTTGTTGTTGTTGTTGCTGTTGTTATTATTATTATTATTATTATGAATATTACTTTGAGATTGATTTCCGTCACTAATTTCACCTTCTTCAATCAATTTTCCAAAATATTCCCGTTTTCTTAAAGATCGACGATCTAATTCTGATGAAGGTAAAGATGAAGATAAAGATGAAGAATGAGGATGATTTGAATTCCAACTACTTCCATTAACAACATTTAAAAGAAATTTTTCTTCTTTTAAATCCTGTTTTTGTCTTTGTAATTTGTCAAATAATTTTTCTTTAATTAATTTAATCATTTTTTCATGATTTAATTTTGCTTTATTTAAATCTTGTTTATGTTCAATTTGAATTCTATTGATTTGATATTGTTGCCATAATTTTAATTTCACAAGTTCATAATCTCTAATCTCTTCTAATTGGATACGTTTAAATTGAAAATCATCATTTGTACCTTGTTGTAAAGTAGCTAGTTTATTTTGTAAATCATGTAATGAATTTCTATAAAATATATCTCTATCATTTCGAAAAGTAAATTCTAATTTATTTAATTTTGATGATATATTTAACTTTTTTTTATCCCTTTTGGAAGAGCCTGATATATAATTGTTAGTATTATTATACTGATTTAGTAGTTTCATCAAATTACATACTATCTATATTTCTTCTATCTTCCATTGAATAGTATTCGTTGGTTGGTTTGTTGGTTGGTTGTAATAATACAATTTGTGATTTTTTTCTAATAATAAAATATTAAATCTATTATCTACTATAAAATTATATGCAGGTTTGTCTTACCCGGGTCTCGTATCCGATATATAACGATTGAATCAATCAATGAATTTATCAGTTTATCAATTTATCAATTTATTAACAATACTTTGACTAATTAATGACTATTGATCATTCTAATGATATGTATAATTCAGTTAAACATTTACCATTTGCTGATGGTAAATTTACTGCAACTCCAAAATATCCTCATCAATTTGAAAATTTTAAATTATCAAAAACAGATCAACCTGTTACTTTATTAAATATTCATAATACAGAAATTGATCAATTACCAATTAATTTACTTAAGGTATTACAAGATGAATTTAATTATATAATAGAAGAAGGTAAAACCTATCCTCATGAATCATCAATGAATGATATAAATGAATTTAAATTATATTGGTTCAAACATTTTGCTTCAATACTTTTACAAGGAACATTTACAAATATGAAAGATTTACAAGATGATGTTAATTTTAATTTTAAAGACATCTTTCTTGGAACTTTTTACATTAAACCTAATTATATTGGAAGATGTTCACATGTATGTAATGCAGGGTTTATCGTAAATCATGAAAAACGAAGATTAGGTCTTGGTAAAGAATTAGGTAAGAAATATTTACAAATAGCTCCAAAGTTGGGTTATATATATTCAGTATTGAATCTTGTATTTGAAACTAATATTGCAAGTTTAAAAATTTGGGATAGTTTAGGTTTCGAAAGAATTGGATATATTAAAAATGTAGCAGTTTTAAAAGGTAATGACGATAAATTAGTAGGAGCTTATATGTTTGGTAAAGATTTACAATAGCGTTGCAATAAGTGAGTGATAATTGTTGATAAGTAAATCAAGACAATTAATAATCAATGATAATTAGTAATCCCGAATTATATTTCCTATCTTGGCGCGATGACTCTGGTGAAAAATAAAAGTATAAAAGGCTAAGTTTATAATCTATCTTTTTTTTTTTTTTTTTTTTAAATCATACAGAAATTATGGGTAAGGCTAACTTCGAATCTTCAGATATTAGTGATATAAATACAGAAATTGCGGGTAAGGCTAATTTGGAATCTTCAGATACTAGTGATATAAATACAGAAGCAAACTTACAAACTACCACTTCAAGATTTGATAAATTTAAACCCTTTAAAGCTAAAAAGAAAGATAAAAATCCAGATCATGTGTCATTATCTTTAATTGATAAATTATTACCTTTATTCATCGTCTTAGCTATAATTTTAGGAATACTATTATCTGTTTATGTACCAAGTAGTAGAGATGCATTTAGTGGATCCGAGATAATAGGTGTTTCAATTCCTCTTGCTATTGGTTTAATTATTATGATGATTCCTCCATTAGTTAAAGTAGAATGGGAAAAATTGAATCAATTAAATTATAAAGTTTTATTAGTTTCTCTTTTAATAAATTGGATAATTTGTCCCCTTTTAATGTTTGGTTTAGCTTGGCTAGTATTATTTAATTATCCAGAGTATAGAATTGGTATAATCATGATTGGTCTTGCTAGATGCATTGCCATGGTTTTAATATGGAATGAAATTGCCCTTGGTGATAATAATCTTTGTGCAATTATAGTCGTTATAAATTCAATACTACAGGTCATTTTATATGCTCCATTATTGATATTTTATTGTTATGTGATTACTGGAGATCCAGCAGAAGATGTAAGTTATGAATTGGTTGCAAAATCTGTTGCATTCTTTTTAGGTGTTCCATTAGGTGCTGGTATAGTTCTAAGAACTGTATTAAAATATACTAAAACTTATGATACTTTAATTAAATTTATAAGTCCTTGGTCATTAATTGGTTTATTATATACCATAATTGTTATTTTCATTGAAAAAGGAAATGAATTTATCCACGAAATAGGTGACGCATTTTTATGTTTTGTTCCTTTGGCTTTATATTTCCTTATTACTTGGTTTGGTACTTTTTTTATATTAAGATGGTCTGCTCCTGCTCCTGCAGAATGTTGTGATGATGAAAAGAGGAAAAGAGGTTGTAATGCTAAATATGCTGAAGTTGTAACTCAAACTTTTACTGCAAGTTCAAATAATTTTGAATTAAGTCTTGCTGTAGCTATATCAATTTATGGAAGTGGAAGTAAACAAGCAATAGCAAGTACATTTGGTGTATTATTGGAAGTTCCAATACTATTAGTATTATCTTATCTAGCAAGATATTTTAAGAATAAGCTTTCATGGGGACCCGAATAAATCGAATTAAAAAAAAAAAAAAAAATTAATATACGATATCGTTGGAATCGTAATGTGATGGATTCACCACCAATTTTATTTTCTTATACGACTACTTTAAAAGATAACACAACAAAAGTAACTATATATCCAATATTATCTATTGATATAGTACCAAATTCTTTGTTTGAATTTCTTTGTGATGAATATAATTTGGAAATTGAACGTGGGGAAACATTACCACACTTTGAAACATTATCAATGAAACAATTTATACGTCACTGGTTTGATAAATCAGTAGTTGGTATCATGATATTAGGAGAAAATCCAATTACAAATCATAAACATCGAATATGGGAACAAGAATGTTTAGGTATATTTAATATTAAACCTAATTTTCCAGGGAAAAGATGTTCTCACATTTGTAGTGGTGAATTTTTAGTAAATGCTGGTATTAGAGGCAAAGGAATTGGTAAGATTTTAACCAATGTTTTTTTATTTTGGAGTTCTCATTTAGGTTATGAAAGTTGTATATTAAATCAAGTTTTTGAAACAAATGTATCAGCTAGAAAATTATGGGAATCAGGAGCATTTAATTTCAAAAGGGTCGGAAAAATTGCTAAATCAGTGTATTTGAAAAATTATGACGATCCAGTAGATACAATAATTTATGGTAAGAACTTAAAGGAAGAAGAGGAGCCACAAGATAAACAAGGTGCTACGAATATAGATAATTCCAGTGTTAGATTTGATAAAATTAAACATTATTTACAAACTGGAAAATATCATAAAGATGCAACACGTCAAGAGAAGTCAAGATTACGATCTTCTTCATCGCATTATTCAATAATGGATAATAAACTATACATGAAAGGTAAAGAGGTTATATCTAATCCAGCTAAACAATTGGAAATTTGTCAAATTTTACATGAAAAAAATGGTCATTGTGGGATAAATAGATGTACTTCCTTAGTCAGTGAACATTATCATTGGATGAGAATTAAGGATTCTGTTACTTTTTGTATCAAAAATTGTAAACTTTGTAAGATAAATGAAAAACAAGTAGCAGCTCGTATAATTCAACCAGTTTTAAAAAGGGCAAGGTTAAATGAAAATTTACAACAGGTTATACAACAGGCCCAACAAAATTTAACTTACGCTGACGCTGCTGCTACTGCTTTAAAAGATTATAAACAAACAGATATGACAACTCATGTGCAATCTTATTTGGATGAATAGTTGTTGAATCATACAGAAAAATTGCTAATGAATAATCTTATGATTAACGACAAAAAAAAAGATTATACGTCTATAAATCTTAGTTTCATATATTATATACAAATCCCCCTATTCAAGTAATGTCTTAAACTTATGTTATCAATTATCGATCTTTTCATCCCCCGATTAAAAATCTACACCAATAACCATAGCTAATAAAGCCATTCTAATAAATAATCCATGTTTCATTTGTCTGAAATAAGCTGCTCTTTGATCAAAATCAACTTCTTCTCTAATTTCATTTGTTCTTGGTAATGGATGCATAACACACATATGTTGTTTAGCTGAACTTAAAATTTTATTATCAACAATATAAGTATCTTTTAGTCTTTGATATTGTTCTTTATCTTCAAATCTTTCTTCTTGAACTCTTGTACAATATAATACATCTGATCTTGAAATCAAATGTTTTGTCAATTCTTCACGTTCACATATTAACATATTATTTTTAATTAATAAATCTTTAATTTCTTTTGGAATTTGTAATTCTTTTGGTGATACTAATTGAACTCTAACATGATAATGTTTTAATAAATGACATAATGAATGAATTGGTCTACCATTTTTTAAATCTCCCATAAATGTAACCGTTATACCATTAACTGTACCCAATTCTTCTCTAATAGTAAATAAATCTAATAATGCTTGAGTTGGATGTTCTTTTGTACCATTACCTGCATTTATAATCGGAACTGGTGAATATTTAGCTGCAATATCGGCACTTTCTTCTGCTGGATGTCTTAATACAATTGCATCTGAATAACATGATAAAGTTCTAATTGTATCTTGTAAAGTTTCTCCTTTTTTAACTGATGATGAATGTGAATCAATCAGAACAACTCTACCACCTAATCTTTGCATAGCAGCATCAAAACTCGCTGATGTTCTAGTTGAAGGTTCATAAAACATAGTGGCTAATACTCTACCTTTTAAAATATCCAATACTCCTTGTCTTTCAACTGCTAATCTCATTTCTTGTGCAACAGTAAATAATGAATGTAAATCACTTCTAGTTATATCCTTAACTGATAATATATTATTTCTTAAAAATGTATTATTATTTCTAATATAATCACTCAAAACAGCAATTTCACCTAATGAACCAGCAATTGGTTGCGAAACTAATTCTGAACCTAATCTTTCTAAAATACCTGGTTTTGGCTCTGGTGTAGTAAATGATGGTCTTCTAATATCATTACCAAAAGAAACTCTTTTATTTAATTGTGGACTATCTGGTATTGAAGTAACTGAACCAAATCTATTTCTTGCAACTTCATTTTTACCCAATTGTGAAGCTTCTGATAAAAGAACCCCATCTAAAACAACAGTTTCATTATGGAATGAAACTCTTTCCACAACACCTCTTAATTTTTCAAATTTCTTGTAAATTGGTGTTAAATCTCCAAATCCATCCAAATTTATAACAACTTGTGAATCTTGTTTTGGAATATGGAAAATTTTACTTGGTTTATCATGAAATTTATCAACAATATCTGCAATTGATAATTTACCATCTTTAACAGCTGTTAATAATAATGGGATAGTTTCATCAATACCTAAACCAGGAACAATTTTTTCATCCAAAGCTTTTGCAACTAAATATGGTAAAACACCAATTGTAAAACAATCAACATCATGCAAGTTTTCCCATAAATATTCTTGATCTTGTTTTGTTGGTAAAAATGGATAATCTAATTCATCTTTTGATAAAAATAATGTAAAAACTGAAACATCGCAAGTAACTTGTAAATCTTTATTTTTAGCCATTTTAATTAATTCTAAATCTTCTTGTGATGAAACATTGGTAATATGAATTGATTTATTATATAATGAGGCTAATAATAATACTGAAGCCAAATCAGTAGTTTTTGCATCAGTTATAATTGGTTTATTTTGTGGCCATGTAGTAAATTGCGCAGTTATTGCTGAAACTTTTGAATTGGCAAAATCGTTGAAAGGTAAAAATAATGAACCTGCATTGTCTGCTGCATCACCAACTTGTCTAGAATTGGTTTCAGTAGCAGCAATTGAAACTGAATAATCTGTAAAAGCCGAAGCACCAGCTTGATCAATTGCGTCAATCAATGATCTAAAATCAGTAACAGAAGCACCTTTTGTAGTATGTGGTAAAAATGAATTAAATGTAAAACCAGCACATAATGATTTTCTAGTTGTTTCTTCAAAATCTTCAAATGATGGAACAAATGAAGTGATATTAATTAAACCTGGTAAAGTAGCAGAACCATGAGAAGATTGTGCATCTCTATCTGAAACTTCTAATGAAACATTTCTTGCAATTGCTTCAACTAATAATTTAGCATTTTTAACATTGGTAACTAATGGAATTGCATAATCAACAGCCATTCTTCTTGATTCATAACCTTTTGACATATAAGAAGCTGGTCTTCTAAATCTATTTGATGATGGTAAGTTGACATATAAATCAATTAAATTATTTGCCAAATGTTGAGTTAAAGAATATTCAGATTTTTGATCTTCATCTTTACTTAAAACTTCTAAATAATGAACTGGAATACCATGCTCTTTAATAAAATCAGCAGTACCTGCAGTTGCAAAAATTTTATATCCCAAATCATTTAGTTTTGAAATACTTGGTAATAATTCTTGTTTTTCTTTAAATGAACCAATTGAAAATAAGATATTTTTCTTTGGTAATTTGAAACCAGTTGATAATAATGATTTAAGATATGCTTCATATTTATTTCTACCAAATGTAGCAACTTCACCGGTTGAGGCCATTTCAACACCTAAAATAGGATCAGCACCAGCTAATCTTGAAAATGAAAATTGTGGGACTTTAACAGCACAATAATCTTCCGGTAATTTTTCACCTGGATATGATTGTTGTGGAATATCCATTATTGCTTTTGTAGCCATTTCAATTAAATCAACACCAACAACTTTTGAAACAAATGGAGTTGATCTTGAAGCTCTAACATTACATTCAATAACTTTGATATCATTATCTTTAGCAATGAATTGAATATTATATGGACCTGTAATATCTAAAGCTTTACCAATTTTAGCTGTAGCTTCAACAATTCTACGAACAGTTTCTGGATCTAAATCTTGAGGAGGAACAATCAATGTAGCATCACCTGAATGAACACCAGCATTTTCAACATGTTCTGAAACAACATGCATAATCATTTGACCATCTTTTGCAACGGCATCCATTTCTATTTCTTTAGCATTTTCAATATATTTAGTGATAACAACTGGATAATCTGGTGAAACATCAACAGCTTGAGTTAAGAATGACTCTAAATCATCTTTTGAATAAACAGTATTCATAGCAGCACCTGAAAGAACATACGATGGACGAACTAAAACAGGATAACCAACTTTGTTTGCAAAATCTTCAGCTTCAGCAATTGATGTCAATTCTTTCCATGCTGGTTGATCAACACCGATTTTATCCAACATTCTTGAGAATTTATATCTATTTTCAGCTGAATCAATCATTTCTGGTGAAGTACCCAAGATTTTAACATTTTGTCTGTATAGTGGTAATGCAATATTATTTGAAGTTTGACCACCCATAGAAATAATAACACCTGCTGATTGCTCCAAGTCATAAATATCTAAAATTCTTTCTAAATTGATAGTTTCGAAATATAATCTATCAGCTTCATCATAATCTGTTGAAACGGTTTCAGGATTATAATTAATCATAACTGTTTTAATATTATTTTCTCTTAAAGTTCTAATAGCTCTAACTGCACACCAATCAAATTCAACTGATGAACCAATTCTGTAAACACCTGAACCTAAAACAATTACACCATGTTCATCAAATGAAACATCTGAAGAATCTGCATTATAGGTAACATATAAATAATTTGTGAAAGCTGGGAATTCTGCTGCAACAGTATCAATTTGTTTAACAGATGGAATGATTCCAGCATCTTTTCTTAATCTTCTAATGGCAACTTCATTTGAATCTAAGAATTTGGCGATTTGCCTATCTTCAAAACCCAATTGTTTAGCTTGTCTTAAAATAGAAATTGGAACATTTTCTTTCTTCTCAAATGATGCAATTTTGAAACCAAACTTAATCAATCCATCCAATTTATTCAAGAACCATTTATCAATATTTGTCAATTTCCAAACTTTATCAACTGAATAACCATCACTTAAAGCATTTGCAATTGCAAATAATCTTTGATCTGATGGTGTTTGTAATTCTTGATCAATATCGATTGACATTAATGCATTAGTTTTATTAAATCCTAAATTATGATAATCTGTTGATCTAATAGCTTTTTGAATAGCTTCTTCAAAAGTTCTACCAACTGACATCACTTCACCAACTGATTTCATTGATGATGATAATAAAGCTGAAACTCTGGTGAATTTTTTCAAATCCCATCTTGGAATTTTAACAACACAATAATCCAAAGAAGGTTCAAAACAAGCACAAGTAGATTTAGTAACGGAATTTTCAATTTCATTTAATGGAATGTTTAAACCTAATTTAGCAGCAGTATAAGCTAAGGGATAACCAGTTGCTTTAGAAGCTAAAGCTGAAGATCTTGATAATCTTGCATTAACTTCAATGATACAATATTCTTTTGAAAATGGATTTAAAGCGTATTGAATATTACATTCACCAACAACACCCAAATGTCTAATAACATTAACTGCAGTAGTTCTCAACATATTATAATCTTCATCTGATAAAGTTTGTGATGGTGCAACAACAATTGAATCACCAGTATGAATACCTAATGGATCAAAATTTTCCATATTACAAACAGTAATACAGTTATCAAAAGCATCTCTGACAACTTCATACTCAACTTCTTTCCAACCTTTCATTGATCTTTCAACTAAAACTTGAGGTGAAGTTGCAAAAGCTTTATTACATAAAGCAACTAATTCTTCTTCATTATCTGCAAAACCTGAACCTAAACCACCTAATGCAAAAGCAGCTCTAACAATTAATGGATACCCAATAGCATTAGCTGCATCCACACATTCTTTAACTGAAGAACAAGCTTCAGATCTGGCACATTTTTCATTGATTTCAGCCATTGCACTTGCAAATAATTCTCTGTCTTCAGTTGTAATAACAGTATCAATTGGAGTACCCAAAACTTTAACACCTAATGATTCAAATTCATCTTTCAAGGCGATACCAACACTTAAAGCAGTTTGACCACCAAAAGTACAATAAATACCATCTGGTCTTTCGTGTTGAATAACTTTTCTAACAAATTCTGCATTGACTGGTAAGAAATAAACTTTATCAGCTAAACCTTTTGAAGTTTGAATTGTTGCAATATTTGGATTAATCAAAACAGTATAAATACCTTCTTCTTTTAAAGCTTTGATAGCTTGAGAACCTGAATAATCGAATTCACCAGCTTGACCAATTGATAAACCACCTGATCCTAAAACTAAAACTTTTTTGACATCAACTTTTGGATGTTTAGCCAAATTTTCTTGTAATTTACCACCTGGAAACTCAACTTGTTTATAAACACCAGTTTTTTCAAAATCAACAACAGCTTGAATGAAAACATCAAATAAAAATTCAGTATCTCTTGGACCTGGAGTAGATTCTGGATGAAATTGAACAGAAAAAATTGGTTTCGATTCATGATAAATACCTTCATTTGAACCATCATTTGCATTAACAAATAATTCTTTCCAACCAGATGTTAAACTATCTTTGTCAACGGCATAACCATGATTTTGTGAAGTAATATAACATCTACCTGATATTGTTGATGTACATGGGATATTATGACCTCTATTACCAAATTTTAATTTCAAAGTTGATGCACCGGAAGCTCTTGCCATTAATTGATGACCTAAACAAATACCAAAGATTGGTGTTTTAGCTTCTTCAATAACTTTTCTTAATCTTTCAACAGTTTTATCCATAACAGCTGGATCACCAGGACCATTTGAAATAAATAAACCATCATATTCTTCTTTTGTGAAATCATAATCCCAAGGAACAACTAATAATTCAACACCTCTTCTAACAAAACATCTAATTTGATTATATTTCATACCAACATCAACTGAAACAATTCTAATTGGTTTACCAGTTTTGCTATTAATTTTCAATTCATCTTTATTGATTGGAGAGTATAAAATAGGTTCTTTAGTTGAAACTTTTGAAACCAAATTTTTAACATTTGGATCATCAAATTCAGGAACATCAAAATATTGTTTCCAGTCACCTGATTTATCATTGATTATATCATCTGATTTAAACTTTTTATGTTGTAATGCTAATCTACCTAATGTTGAACCATTTTCTCTCAATCTTTTGGTTAAAGCTCTTGTATCAACACCATAAATAGCAGGAATATTTTGTTCTTTTAACCATTGACCTAAAGAAGATTTAGCTAACCAATGTGAATATTCTTCAGCATAATGAGCAACGACTAAACCAGCTATATGAATTCTATTTGATTCAAAATACTTTGGTAATGCTGGTTCATAATCTTCATCAAACAATTTTCTATCAGGAACACCATAATTACCAACTAATGGATAAGTTATAACTAAAATTTGACCTTCATAAGATGGATCAGTTATTGATTCTGGATAACCAACCATACCAGTTTGAAAAACAATTTCACCAGCGGATGGAACTTCAGCACCAAAAGAATAACCTTGTAAAGCAATTCCATCTTGAGTTTCTAAAGTCATTAATCTATCACCAGTTGATTCCATAGGAGGTGAAATTGGAACAGATAATTTAGCGCTCATCTTTATATCTTTCTTTCTTTCTTTCTTTCTTTCTTCTATTCTAGTTAAATTGATCTTTTAATAATCTAAGTCGTAGTAGTTAAATAATATCAAAATCTTGGGGGAAAGGTATTTTGATAAAATATGTAATTTGTTGCAAAGTTTTTAAAAGCGAGGGGGGGCGATTAAACTTCTAAAAAATTTTAGGATATGAATGAATGAAATTTTAATAAAGATAACAATTGAAAATTATTAAATTTAATTAGCTAACCAATATTGTTAGTAAAATCGTACTAAATTGGTATAAATTATATAAAGATGATTCTTGAAATCGATTCCATAAAAGACGAAAAAAAAGATCAAAATTTCTATTACCATTTTCTCTCATCGCGGTAAACTATTCGAAATACCATTTTTGGACCTAATATGACCTAATATGACCTAATATGATAAAAATTACTTGACTCTTCTTTCTTAACAATTAACAATCTGAATTATGATTAAACTCATCTTTTCACACCGAAATTCTATTATTCTACTTACCAATAGATTTTAATGACTTTGTTGCTAACTCTATCAGGAATTGATAATCGTTAAGAAAGAAGGAGAAGAGAGAGAGAGAAGAAGAAGAAGAAGAAGAAGAAGAAGAAAGAAAATAAAATAATTAAACAAAATAATGAAATATATGTTTCATAAATGGTTATTTTTCAACCTATTTATACAAGTTGAAAATTTTAAAATTTTATTATGGTAGTGCATATAATTTGCAACCTCATCTCTTTATGTGCTATAGTTTATAATAATAATAATCGCCTTATAAACGTCATTTTCATTGCATAAGAATAATAATAATATTTACAAGAATAACTAATAATCATACTTACAAGAATAACTCGTTCTAAAATTAATTTTGCAACCATTAATCTAGTTTAAAGAGTCAAATCTTTGATCACTAAGTCATCTAATTAATGTATATAATTTCAATTACTATGTGCTTAGGTAGCGCATATACTCTAATATCAACACTATATAAAATGTACTGATTCAGTTTATTTTTTCTCTAAAGTTGATTTAACTTCTTTTTAGTCATTATCAATACATTGGTCTTACACAAGATATAAAATTGTTCAATTAATGCTGCTTCGAGCAAATTTTTTAGTCGTCAATTCGCTAATCTAATTGCAAATTTTGGCGAAAATCTACAAAACTTAATTCTTTTTATATACTTCATTTTAGCATGTCTGAAATAAATGAATAGTACATTTTTAATTAGCTATATATCAATATTTTCAATTTAGCAATGTATGTTGTTAATTATTTCGTGGTAATATTTTGCAATGAATACTGTCTCGCCTATTCCATACCAATTTAAGAAAAAATGTGGTATAAAATTAAAATTCTACGCCCCAAGAGATCTCAAAATTATATACGTGTAGCACTCGTATATTAAACCTGTATATTAAACGTGTATATGTTTTAAGTTTGTTACCTGGGACATTTTGTATAATTTATAAATTTTTTATTAAACATTTAAATTTACTGGTAGAAATCAATAGAATCGGGTTCGTGAGATTACTCCTATAGTATTATACATCATTACAGAAGATATACTATATTGAGTGTTGTATATTTCCAATTAAATAGGCTTATAATTTTATAGTGAGAAAAAATTTATTGATCAAAAAAAAAATTAATTACTCAAGTTTCACATTTATCAAAGCAAGTAAAATTGAAGAACTTCATTCGTATTAATCAAAACAAATCATATATTACATCTATTAAATCAAATTTCCCATAGTTAATCCTTATATAAATATTATGATTCAAAACATATAGCAATAACAGGAATATTTATTTTCATTTTTTAAAATTTTTTACTGTTGAAATTTTTACCGTCGAAATTTTTCACCGTTGAAATTTGATATATTAGCTTTTTCAAAAAATGAATAAGATATCAGAATTATACAATCATTATAAACGAAATCGATTTCATATTGAATTTGGTTTTCATGTAAGAAATTTCATTCATGACGTTGCTTCAAAAGTTTATCCAATTGCAAAACTTATCTTACCTAATTTTCGAGCTGTTCATTATTTTTACGTTATTACACTTGTATTTTTAGGTTCAATTTTAGTTTATCCTGTAAAATCAGTTCCTTATATTGATGTTTTATTCTTCACGAGTGGTGCTTCAACTCAAGCTGGTTTAAATACCGTGGATCTTAATAATATTTCATTATATCAACAAATTATATTATATTTGATCACCGGGTTAACAACACCAATTTTCATTCATGGATCATTATTATTTATACGGCTTTATTATTTTGAAAGACATTTTGATAATATCAAAGAGAAGTCTAAATTAGATTTCAAAATGAGAAGAAATGCAACATTGGCAAGACAAAGATCTTCTGTTTCAGGAGTCGGATCAGTAGGTGCTAATTCAACAAGAATGAATACTTATACAAATCAAGGTTTGGGATTTTATGACGATGACCAAGAAAAAGAAATTGAAAGCACTAGTCCACAATCATCACTGATAAATAATAATAATTATAAGAGTCACAACAACAATAATAATAATAATAATGTTGAGCATTATTCAGAACCATCAGATGATGAAGAAAATGATTATAATAGAGAAAAGAAGCATACTATTTCAGATTCAGCTCCTGCAACTTCAACATCTGAAGGTATTAAATTTGGCGTATTACCACATCCACGAAGAAGAAAATCTATTGATCCTGAAGATATGTATAGATCAATTAATATGTTGCAAGAAAAACAAAAGGATAAAGAATCAACTAAAGGTATACAATTTTTCAACATTAGTTCTCCAAGTAAAATGAGAAGGTCATCAACTGCAAATACAAAAAATAGTAATACTAGTCACAAGGATGATGATAATGATGATGACGTATTGGTCATTAAGTCTCCAAAAGAGATTGAAAATTCTACTGATGGTCATAATAATACAATTTTCATTAAAAAGAAAATGATAAACTTACCAAAAGGATCACAAATTCATTTTGTGGATAATCCATTGAGAAGGAAAAAATGGTTGACAAGCACTGGTGGTACAACAACTAGAAAACATTACAATCCTTGGGCATCAAAATTAAGAAAAACACTATCGAATTCAGGTAGGCGAAGGTTTTCAAGTATTTCTCCAAGTGAAGAAGAAGAAAATGATAACAATGAAGAAGAAGAGGACGATGCTCTGATTGATTCAGAAGACAACAACTTGACCCAAACTGAGGATGAACATGAGGTAGACGATGAAGATGATGAAGAAGAACAAGATGATGATGAACAAGATGATGATGAACAAGATGAGGACGACGAGGAAGACAAGAAAGATAATGAAAATGCAGTTGATGATGAAGAGGAAGATACATCACTTAAACGTGCACAATCAAACTTAGTTTTACCCTCAAAAGATGAAACGAGTGGTAAAAAATACACCAAAAGGAGTAATACAATGGATGTTACAAGTGATCCTATTATTGATGAAGATATAATACGACGTAGGAAAAAGGTTAATAATAAACCGAAAAAGAAAAAATCGAGTAAATTCAATATTAAAAGAATCAAGACTCCAGGATTATCATCAACTGCAAATTCAATACAAGAAGGTTCAATTCAAAATTATAATACAAATGATTTACAATCAATCAAAACTCAAGAAACTAATACAGATTTAAATAGATTATCAAAAACGATGAGTGGGAATTATTTATCATGGACACCTACGGTTGGTAGAAATTCAACATTTATAAAATTAACTGAAGCTCAAAAGGAAGAATTAGGGGGTATAGAATATAGAGCTGTCAAATTGCTTATCAAAATTATAGTTATCTACTACATTGGTTTTCATATGATTTCAGCCATTATGTTGACTATTTGGATATACTGTATGCCTTATTATAGAAATTTAATGAGTTCTCAAGGCATTGTTCCAGCTTGGTGGGCATTTTTCACTGCACAATCATCTTTCAATGATTTAGGATTGACTTTGACTGCAAATTCTATGAGTTCATTTAATCAAAATGCATTTGTACAAATTTTGACTTCATTTTTAATTGTCATTGGTAATACAGGTTTCCCCATTTTTTTAAGATTTGTAATTTGGATCATGTTTAAAACCGCTAGACCCTTATCATTGTATAAAGAATCATTAGGCTTTTTATTAGATCATCCAAGACGTTGTTTCACATTATTATTTCCTTCAGTTCCAACTTGGTGGTTGTTTTTTGTTTTAGTTGTTTTAAATGGTTTTGATCTAGTCATTTTTTGTATACTTGATTTAAAAAATAAATCATTAGATGGTATACCTACTGGTTATAAAGTATTAAATGGATTATATCAAGCTTTTTGTACAAGAACCGTTGGCTTTTCAATCATGGATTTGTCTCAACTACATGCTGCTACTCAAGTTAGTTATATGTTAATGATGTATATTTCAGTTTTACCAATTGCCATTTCAGTTAGAAGAACTAATGTTTATGAAGAACAATCATTAGGAGTTTATGCAAAAGATGAAAATGGTGAAAATGAAGAAAATGGAGTTGATGAATCTAAACCAACAAATTATATTGGTGCCCATTTAAGAAATCAATTATCATTTGATTTATGGTTTATATTTCTTGGATTATTTATTATTTGTATTGCTGAAGGTAAAAAACTACAAAAACAAGAATTTAGATTTTCTGTATTTGCTATTTTATTTGAAATTATTAGTGCTTATGGTACTGTTGGTATGTCATTAGGTTATCCTGATGTAAATACAAGTTTATCTGGTAAATTTAATGTTATTTCAAAATTAGTTATTATTGCAATGATGATAAGAGGTAGACATAGAGGTTTACCATATACTATTGATAGAGCAATTATGTTACCTGATGCAGATATGAGAAAACATGATAGATTACAAGAGCATCATGCAGCTAATAGACAACAACTGATGGAAAGAACAAATACTTTAGGTAGAGCAGCCACCACAATGAATAATTTATCGGGTCCAATTGATGGTAATGATAATATAGTCACTCGAATATTGACAAATGTTGGTAATTTTAGACAAAGACAAAAGGAGAAAAGAGAGGCTGAAATGCATAGTGAAGATCCAAAATATGTAATTACAAGTGTATCAAATATATAACGTTTATTCGTTAATCTATAAATAGTTTTTCCTATTTGCTGTTCTTATAAATCTTCTAGTTTGCCATTCGATATCAGCATCTTTATTATCAGGTAAACCTAATCTTATTTCATATAATTTCATTTCAAATCTTGGACCAATTTCACTCAATTCAACACCATCTTTTGTTTTTATATATACATGATGTCTTACACTTATAAAATCATCATTATTTATAAAAGTAATAACTCTTGAACTTTCCTTTTTAACACCAGGAGGAAATAAATGTTTTAAAATCTTTTCAACACGCTTACCTAAATTTGATTTAAAATTTTCAAATATTAAATGTGGATAACTTTCTGATATATTACCTAAATTTGGTAAATCATGTCTTAATTTAACATTATGTAACGTGAAAATAGCAGTTGGTCCATGGGGAAAATGTGAAATTGTTATTGAAGTAGGTACACCTCTATGTTCATGTAGTAAAATTAAATCACTGATTTGAACTCTTGAACAAGTTTTAACTAAGTCATTTATTATATAATTACCTCTGTTTAATTTTAATGAATTTGGAAACATTAATTTAATTTCTTTTGAGAATTGTAATAATTTTGCACTTGGATCTCTACTTGTAGTTAATATGATTTTGGGATCAGATATACCTGACATTGCACTATATTCATCATCTATCCCCAAATCTGGTTGAATACTTTCGTCATATATGAAATCTTTTTGCAATTTAAAATCTTCTGCTAACTCTTTTGATAATGGTTTACCTGAAGCTAGTGCAGCTTTTAATTTTTGTCTTTTTTCAGTTAATGATGATTCCTGTAGTTGTAATGCTTTTCTATATAGATATTCTCTTCTTTCTCTTGCTTGTTTTCTAATCATAGTATGGCCCTAATAAATATAATTATTTAAGAGATGAGATTTTTTATTGCGCATAAATTTTGCAACGATCGAGAAATATGAAACAAACCAGTGTACACTAACAATCATGTACTGAAGACGATCTTCTCAGCCGAAATCTTGTTATTCATGGATAAGCTTAAACTTAGCTTGTACTTTCTAATCCTTTTTCTAAAACTTTCAAATTTGAATGTTTAATTTTAGAGATATATTTCGCATTATTCCCCCATTCAGAGTAATCAGATACTAACTCTGGAGCTTGAACGAATTTTTGAAGTCCTAATTGTTTTTCTTTTATAATCAACATATAAGCTAATGTATAACCCCATGAAATATTTCTATTTCTATCAGTCTTTATTGATTTGTCATCCAATCCTAATAATGAAGCAATAAATACTTTAGGTTTACCTTCTGTTGCATCGTATACATTTTGAAAAGATTCAGTATTGCAAAAGTATCTATTTATTCTTGATTCTCCAACTTGTTTAATTCAGAAACGACATTTTGTCATTATAATCGAATACGTAATCAGCACCCAAGGATTTCAAAAATTCATGATTTTTGGATAATTGCAGTAGTTATATCTTTTAAATTATAAATTAATTTAGCTACTTGAATTGCAAGGATTCCCGTTGCCGTAGAACCTTCCCATATCAAAATGTTATAACCAGATTGACAATATGGTTTGATTTTTAATAATGAGAAAATGAAATTCCAACGGTGGTTAAACTTAAAGTAACAGATGCTGCGTCTTCAAATGAATTGAGGATTGAAGCTTTCGTTTCCGGGTTCTCATTAGTTAATTTTGTATATTTTATAGCTGTTTCTGGTTCAACAGCAACATCTTCTGCAAAGGCACCGTTTAATTTTGATGTATAGCCTGCAACAAATAAACTTACAAAATCTCCAACTTCGAACCTTTAAGGTTTGATCCAACTTTCTCAATAATCCACTTACATTACTACCTACAGTATCTCCAGGGTGATCTAATTTATAAACTATCTGTTTCCAATCAATTGGATTAATAGCGAATGCTTTACTTTTGATTAAAATTTGATTCTAATTAATTTCAAGCTTTTCGACATTAACAACTTCAGTTAATTGTTCAACTATATTTGAAGAAATAACTACAGCTTTCATATTGAGTAAACGTGGTTAAAAAAGGGTTAAAACAGAGAATATAAATTGAGTATTCTATGCAGAGAAATTAAGCTAAATTTAAGATTTCGTACTGTAAATCTACTCTTATTGTCTTACCTGGTTACACTTGTGCGTTATTGTTTTTATCGTTTCTATCACCGGCATATTTAGACCTAACTGTAAATGCAGAAAATAGTCCGTAACAATTTGCGAGATTCAACAAAAAACAAAAGGATCAGTTGATTACGAATTTGGTTATGTTCCAAATTTTACGAAGAACTGCTGAAGCTACAGCCTGTGAATTTTTAAGCTTTTTATTTAATTGGAAATAATTACTGAATTAGCGTGTATTTTTATTTTATTTTTTTTTTTAATATTGCGCTTTTAGACTAAAACGGAAATGTGAAACAATCACATAGTTAGGAATCACATCTAGAGTATATAACTTACCATAATTCAAATTAGTTTGATAAAGTCATTATTGCTAAGAAAAAAATTTCAAATTGATTTGTCTATTTTTATTGTCTAATTTTATCTTTAATCAAATGGCAAACTCCCGATGCAATTATACTAATTCCCAACATTAAAACTAAAATCATATTTGAATTTCTATATAATCTTGCTTTATCACTTGGCCAACCATTATATAATGCATAAGTTGAAGTTACTGAACCCAAATTACCTAATCCACTAACTAAAGCACTACTTACAGCTGTTCCGACATCTCCATATTTTTTAAAAAAAATTTCAGCTGACCATGACATACAAATAGGAACAGTTGGACCTAAACCAAATCCAGCAATTAATAATCCACCATATCTTTTCCATGAACCATGAGCAAATGTAGTTACAAATAAACCACAAATAATAATTAAACAAGCAAAACTGAAAATTAAAGGTCTAAATTTTTTAAATTTATCAGCAAATGGTGTAATTAATAAAATTCCACCAAGATCAAATAACCAAATTGGTGCATACAATAAACTTACTTGAATTGAAGTTAAACTTGGATTATTTGCATATATAATAGTTGAACCAAAAACAGCTAAACCAAACCCAGTACCAACGACACCAAAATACATGATTATAATTGGCCATATTCTTAAATCTGTAATTATTTGTACAACATCTTTCCAAGTCCATTTAATTAATTTATATCTATGTTCTAAATCTTTACGATGTAATTCTCTATCTGATTCATTTAATGGATGTGGAGTTGTAAATATTTTATTATAAATTGTCATTATTTTGTTTTTTGAATTATCTTCACTAGATTTGAATGGTCTATCTGGTAACCACCATAATAATATAATTCCAACAAAAATTGTAATACTTCCATAAACTAAATACATCCATTGCCAACCAGTATAACCTCTAATTCCATCCATTTTTTGAAATCCAGCACTTACTAAACCTGCAACAGCTGCTGAAATTTGTGCAGCTGTATAATAATATCCTATTCTTCTTGTTGATCTATCATTAGGATACCATAAACTAACATAATAACTTAAACCAGGCCAAGTTCCAGCTCCAACCATACCACTAATAAATCTAATTGCAATTACACCACCAGCATTTTTTAAAGTTGAATAACAAGTATATACTAAACCAACAGTAATCACAATTCTACTTAACCAGGATTGTGGACTTACTTTAGTCATTATTAAATTCATTGGAACGTCAAATATAATATAACCAACATAATATAAAGCAGAAGCAGTTGAAGTATGATGAGGATTTAAATTTAAAACTTGAGTTAATGAATGATTTTGTTGCATATTCATAGTTAAAGTTAATCCATAACAATTTGAACCAAAAGATGTAAGAAAATACATACACCATAAAGCAGGCATAAGTCTAAAATCCAATTTACGATATATTTTATCTAACTGTTTTAATTCGTTTGGTGTTATAATCACACTATCATCATTTTTTAATTCATATTCTTCATTTTCAACTTCAGAAACTTTATCAATATTGGAAGATAAATTCTCTTCTTCATACACTTTGTTAACTGACATGGTTTTTTACTTTGTAAATACCAGATATTTGCCGTTTAATTTATAGTTGCAAAATAATTCAATAAGTAATATTTTTTTTTATTTTTTGCCTGATCCCAACAAATATTGACTGTTTGCATCCAAACATACATAGTTAAGGAGCAGCAGGATGACTCGTAGTCATCTTGATAAGGAAAACTATTTTGTCAAAAAGACTCATCAGTCAATATTTGTATATTTATTAATTCTATCAATTGTAATTTCTGCAAATTCTTTACTTTGAGTTACACAAAAACTATGACTTATAGGTTGAGCTTCATTTTTACAAATTTCAAACTCAACATTTATTCCATCTTTATATTTTGAATATAAATGAGATCTTGAACTTTCAGAAACCCAATGATCTTCATTTGCAAAAAAACACCATTTAACAAATTTAGTATTTTGAAAATACCAATCATTGATCTCTTCTTTTTTATCAATTACCGTCATTTCCTCTTGAGCCATAGTTAAAGCTTGATTTATAATATTTGAATGTTTAATTAGATTATATCCTCCATCTACACTATTTTCAAATCCTAAATTTGTACCTGGTTCCACATCAGCAATAAGATTTGATTTAGTTGTTATCAATTGATAATGAAGAATTTTTCTAATTAAATTATCAGGTAATAATAAATTGACCAAGAATTTAAAAATCAAAGCAAGATATATGATTGGAATATGATAAGACATCATTTTAGAAAGTTTGATACCAGAACTTGATGATTTAATATCATAAATGGTAGGAGTTATGAATCCGCTAAATATAATTTTAAATTTCTCATTAATTGAAGAATCTTCATATAATAACTTTATAGTTCTTTGAATTACATAACTGCCCACTGAATGAGAAAGAAAAAAAAATTCGGGTGTAATTCCAACTTGATTCTTTTCAATGATTAAATTTTTCAATATTTGAACTTTATGATTTATTTGATATTTTACATCATATGTATCATAACATAATTTTGGAGCAAATCCAGCATGTCCAATACATAATATTTCAAAATCTTTATAATGTAATTGAAGCAAATCTAAATAAGTTAAATAAAAATTGACCAAACCAGGGTTACCGGGAATAAAGATTAGAAATTTACTTGTATTGCTTATTGAAATTGGTAGCTTATGATATACTGGTGTTTTAGGAGTTGTATTAAGATAAGTGATTGACATTGAAACGACTGGTTGTCAAAAAACTTTATCTGTTGATAATTTTTCATTTTTTTTCTCTTCGGATCTAAAGATACGATCGGATAAATTATTTCTATTTTTGGTTACAAATTGTTAGAATCAATCAAATTATATATTAAACTTTTTTTATAATATTATTATTTGTATTTACTTTAAAATGATTTATTGTATCATCTTTTTCTTCTAGATTATCCGACTTATGTATATTTTTTTCATAATAATTTAAATTGCCAAATTTATCAAATAAAATAACAGTTTGAGTTCTAGTACCATAATATTTCCCAATTGTTGTTGATTCAAGTTTATAACCTTCATTTCTTAATAATGGAGGAATAAAAATACTATTTTTTAACTCATTTAACTTTGTATCAAATTCATTATCATCCAAATATTTTGGATTATAAGTATTATGACTTAATAATTTGAAACATTCAGTTACTATTTCTTGTTGTGATTGTTTTTCAACTATTGCTTTTTTAATTAATTGATCTAATAATTTCTCTCCAATTTCAACTTTATTCCAAGGTTCATTAAATAATGAATTCGACAAACCGAAAGTTTTTGAACTAATTGCAATTATATCATCATCTTCATTAGTTTTTACATCACAACTAGTACCTATTATACCATTTGTTGTTGTTTCACTTTCAAATATCTTACCATAATGACCTCTATTTGAAATTATACTCAATGGATTAATTTTCCCCGTTTGTTGATTTATTTTTAAATGACCGTATAATAATGTAAATCCGCCTATCTTACTTAAATCTATTCTCGAATTTAATTTATTTTTCCATTCAATATCTGATTCATTTGAACTTAAATAATCTAAAGGTAATACACCACGGGATACTTCTCCATTAACACCCAACTGATTATCTACCTCTCTATAATTTACCAATACTGCAAATTTACCATTTGATGTTGTTCCTATCCAAGTACCATGTTCTGGTCTAGCAAGATCTAAAGGTGATAAAATTTTAATATTGTCATCATCTGTAATACTTGGATTTGGATTGATATTATGTACATGAGTTTGTTTAGTTGGTCTTTTAAAAAATTCATCTCTATTAGATAGCAAAATAAATGGATAATCTGGATGATTAGTAGTAGCTATAGCAATACACATAATGAAAAATTCAGCAAATGGAACCAGGAGTTTGAAAAAAAAAAAAACTAAGATAAGTAGCAAATTAACCAAACGAAAAACAGTTGAATCTTCAATGATAATGAAATTGTACTCTTCTAAAATGAATTTGTTGAAAAGAGTGGTAAATGAAATACCGTAATTATAAATTTTGTGGGGAATAGTTTGGTTTATTTATAGTAATTCAATGTTTCAAAACTTTAAATTTTGCGAACCATGTGACTTGTCACATGACTAAAATATTTGTTGCATAAATGGCTGCAAAAAATATAAAATGGCTGCAAAAAGAAATATAAAGAGATAATTACATATATTATACAAGCTTTAAATACAAATTATTATATAAAAATACCCAAAATTAAAACAAAATTAAATAATAAAACAAAAATAATACAAAAATATAATACAACTAATGCAACTTTTTAATCATTAATCATTATTTTCAAATGAAAGTGTACTGTATGATCTTTTAGTACCTACAATTGAATTCTTTCTATGCTTTTTATCATTTTTAATCTTCTTTTGTTCATTAAAAGAACGTGGTTGTTGTTGTTGCTGTTCCATTTCATCATTATTTGAAGATAAAACACCTTTAAATTTTGAAATCCAAGTTGCTTCTTTTGCTTTTACAGTTGTTGAAGTTGTAATTGAAACAATATCTGAATTACTATCATCTTTTGGTGCTATAATATATTCAGAAAAATAATTTTCATAACCATCATCTAAATCTTGATAAACTGATATATTGTGATGATTTACTTTTTTTGATTTAATTCTTTGATGATTATGATTTGTAGTTGATAAGAATTTTCTAGATGGTGAATTTGGAATACCTGCTAATTTATTATATGTTGCATGATTATAAATTGAAGGTGATGTTGAGGATGGTGTAATTGGAGTATTTATAGGAGCTGTTGATGATGATAACGATGCAGATGTTAAATTCATTGAAATTTCTTTATCGAAATATGATTCCATTAATTTAACAGTTTCTTTAAAATATTTCATTTTACTAATTTCATTTGCATCTGGTCTTAACATTGGATCCCACATTAAACAAGATTGAATAACATCTTTTAATAATTCCAAATCAGAGTTTGAATTTATGGGTTGTAAAATATCATCTATTGTAAAACCCAATTCAATTGGTAGTGAAATACCCAATTTATTCGCCAAAATAATTGCATCATTCCAATAACCACCTAAAGGTACAACATAATTGTTATCAATTGAACTTGAACTTGATGATGGAGTTAATTCAGGTACAAAAGGAGACCCTAAAATTTTAACAATTTTCCAAATTTGGTCTAATTCATTTGAACCAGGAAATAAAGGTAAAAAATTCGCAATTTCAGTTGCAACTACTCCAAAAGCCCAAATATCAATTGGTTTCGAATAAAAATTTTGTCTTAATAATATTTCAGGACTTCTATACCATCTAGTTGAAACATAAGCAGTATATGGATTTCTATTTGTTATATGTCTTGCTAAACCATAATCTCCCAATTTTATAATAAAATTATCATTTTTTCTATATGGTGGAATCGAACTTTTAGAACCATAAAAATGTAATGTTGGTATAACCAAGATATTTTCAGGTTTAACATCACGATGAAAATAATCAAATTGATGAATATGTTTAATTGCACACAATAACTGCGATAATATACTTTTTAATGTAGTTGAACTAAATTTAATATTTCTTCTACTTTTAATTAATTGATATAAATTTTGATTTAATGCTTCCATTGTAATATGTAATTGATAATTTATATCATCAACAAAAACTTCATATATTTGAACTAAGCAAGGATGAGATGGGATATCTAATATAAATTTTAATTCTTTAACTCTTGAATAATCTTTTAATAATGGTAGTTTTTTTTTCATTGTTTTAATTGCAACTAAATTTGATAAATTAATTTTCGAATCTTGTAAAGGATATAACATGGTACCTTTATTATTTCTTTCATGTTTTTTTAACAATTCAAATTTATTAAATTTTAACTTTGCTAATTCAACAGTACCGAATGAACCTTTACCTAAACTACTTATAATTTGATATTTTTGAGAATATGAATGAATTGATACATTTTTAGGTGGCGTTTTTAAATCTAATGGAAATGGTGAATTATAATTAAGATTTAA
Source organism: Insectozyma verbasci (assembly GCA_947670415.1). Classification (NCBI taxonomy): domain Eukaryota; kingdom Fungi; phylum Ascomycota; class Pichiomycetes; order Serinales; family Debaryomycetaceae; genus Insectozyma; species Insectozyma verbasci. Next base: position 1,244,557 of record CANTUO010000001.1, on the reverse strand, counting down.
ATCATCATGAGAACTTGATTCTTCTTGAATATCCTGAAATTGTTGATTTTGATTTTGGTCGGTTTTATTACTATTTTTATTAATATAAAAATTAATCAAATTTGACATATAATACAATTGATCAATGAATTGATTTAAATTTAATTTAAACAACGTTGAAAGAAACAAATCAATAATATTAAATAAGTAAATATTATGGCGCTAAACAATGAAATCCTGGAATAGTGAATTGAATTGAATTTATATATTTTTGGTGGTGAATTTTGTTTATTTCTATAATTATATGGTACTGCATATAATCGATTCTTTTGCAGCACATTTCTCGTATATTTAAAATTTGAGTGATCTACACGACCGAAAGCTTAAATATTAACGATAATTGATTTGAATGACATACCACAAAGTACTACGATAAAGTACAGTACAGTAAATGGTTACAATCATGACGTGAAATGATATTTTTGTGTCGAACTTTAATTGAATTTTGTGTGAAACTTTATCTGGAGTTTTGTGTTAAAGTTTAACTTAAATTAGAGTAAATAACTAATAATAATACTCTTATTGAACAATTATATATTTAATGACTTATTAAATATCTACAAAATCTTGATTACCTTGTAAACCATTCTCTTCTTCTTCTTCATCATCATCTTCGTCATCTTCTTCTTCCTCATCATCATCTTCATCTTCTTCTTCTTCTCCTTCTGATGAATCAGAGATTTCAATTAAAAACTCACTCAGTGGAGTTCTGTTAGTATCATTACTTATTTCTTCATTATTTTTACCATTCATATCAACATAATATTGATAATTTCCCATTTCATCAGTTACAAATAAAGTTGACGGATCAACAGTGTAACTACTAATAATCACTTTTTCTGGTTTATTATTTTGCTCTTCTTCTCCTTCAACTAATGTTTCTGTTTCTTCTCTTATATATTTGTTAGTTCTTGATGAAATTAAATCTTGTGTTCTTAAAGTATATTGATGATTTAATTTACATTCTCTTCCCTTATTACAATAATTATCTTCTTCAAATTCGGGACAATTTAAAACGTGTAAAAAAGGACATTTTTTACCTCTTAAACAAAACCCACCAATTACAAATGGTCTACATGTCCAAATTTCATAATTTGAATCATCATAATGTTTTGGTTTATAATGTGAAAATCTACATTGTTGATTTGAACATTTATTTTCAAGATAATAACGACATAATGGTGTATTATTATCATTTGAAAAATGACTTAATAAACAATTTCGATTTGAGCAATTACCTTGTAGATAATACGAACAGATTTTAATTTTTGATTTATCATGAATATATTTACAATTTGAACCTTTCTGACACATTCCTATAATTAATCTTTGAAAGATTCACAAACAAAGATTAAAAGTTAGTAATACTATTAAAACAGCTTGAATTTGATACGAACCTGTTCTTGAGTAATAACGACAATATTCCTTCCTAGAATGAGTTAGTAATAAACGTTACATTATGTCTAATACAACAAAAATATATTGCATCCTTACAAGATGCAGAAATTTTGCACCCTTTTACTCTATATTCAAATTGCATCCTTGCTTGCATCCTATTTCAAGCATCCATACACATACTTTTTCTTTTTCCTACCACCAACTTTTTTAAAACCACCATTTTTACCCCTAATATACTTACTTCCATTCCATATACATTCATTTGGATTATTTAATTGAAACATTCTAACAGGAACTAATGATTTTCCATTCTTTGTAATTGCATATTTATCACCATTTATTTTAATTCTATCACAATTATCAGTCAAGGTTCTATATTTGGAGATTCTTAGTTTTAGTTTATTTAAATATTTTTCTTGATCAATTTGTTTCTTTTTAAGTGCAATCTTTTCTTGTAATTTCTCAGCCTCTTGTTGATAAATTGATGAATTATATAATGAATTTCCACCTTTTGACATTGCACTAATATATTGATTATTATTGTTCGTATTGGGCACCTGATTGACTATTAATTTCATATTTTGAAACTTGTTAGGATTCATATTATTATTATGAGTATAATGATGATTATGTTGTTGTTTCTTTATTCTTGCAATATTTTGATTTTGTCTATTTTTCAAAGCTTGTTTTTCAGCTATTGATTTTTTTAAAGCTGCAATTTCTTGATATTTCAATTTCAACTCATCAGAATCTGGAATGTCTGAAGACATTGTATAATAGACTGGTCAATATAGATAAAGAGAGTTGGTGATAATTTATATATTTTTTTTTTTTTGTTTGATATTTTTCAATTTACGAATTACCATAATAAATATGAATAAGTCAAAGACAACGTCACAATTAATTAAAGATAGACAACTAACTATAGAAGAGAAGAAACTAAAGAAGAAGAATTTAACAAATTTAAAAGATATTGAATCAGTTTTGAATAATCTTGAATTAAATGAACTGGAGTCAAGCGCAAGGGTATGTAATTGTATGGCTAGAAGACATCCTTTGTTTGAAATAGCTCCAAATTGTTTAAATTGTGGTAAAATAATATGTTCAAAAGAAGGTTTACAACCATGTTCATTTTGTGGCTCAAATATGATTTCAAATAATGATAAACAAGATATTATAAAACTACTTCAACACGAAAAATCAGAAATACTTAATAAACCACAAATTATATCTCATCAACCGACAGCGAAAAAGAAACAAAAACAAATTGTGGTGAAAATGAATCCGGGTGAAAAATTCTGGGAAGCTCAAGATAGGGCATTTAAACTCGCTGAATCAGAGAAGCAGAAACAACGACAACAACAACAAGAGAAAGAGGAAGAAGAACCAGTAGTTGTATTAAAGAAAGATGTAGAATCAGATTCTGATCTAGTTAGAGCTCAAGAGAATCTAAATACCCTTTTACATTATCAAGAAACAGGAGAAGAACGTACTAAAATAATAGATAATGCTTCTGATTTTGAATTTCCAAGTCAACTGATTTGGTTATCCCCCGAGGAAAGAGCATTAAATTTAAAAAAACAACAAAGATTAAATAGAGAACTTGGACTCGAAAAAGAAAGGCTGAAAAGGGGTGAAAGAATAGTTGAAATGTCAATTACAAAAGATGGTAAAGTTAAAATGATTGAAAAATATATTGCACTAAAAGAAGAAAAATCAAGAGATGAAATAAATCTAGAAAATGAAATTAAGAAATCAAAGCAGGCTCAACAGAATACTAATAATTTAGTTTGGGATTATGAAAAAGATGCAAAACGATGGGAAAAACCAATTTATTTCACTACTGAAGATAGAAAGGAACCTAAACAAGATTCATCTGTATTAGAGGTTAAAAATAGAGTTCAAATTGCCAAAAATGATGATTTTGATTTAATAGCTACTTTAATAAATTAAAACTATCTTCTCATTCTTTTGAATCTTTTTGCTCTTGGATCATTAATTTTCATTCTTTTATAATTTTCAGTGATTGGTTTTCTGGTTCGTTTTATTGGACTTCCGGGAATATTTAACTCAGGTTCTGATTCTTCTTCCTCTTCTGAATTTATATATGCTTCTACTTTCTCTTTTTCTTTAGTTGTAAGTTCGGTGATTTGATCTTTTATATTTACATTATCTAAAGTTGTAGTTTCTTCAATTGGTCGAGGTGCTATTTTATACCTTCTAGTAGATCGCTTTTGAGTCTTTGCTTTCTTAAAAGTCTTACCAGTACTATCAACCACTTCTTCGGTTTCTTGATCATCTCCATCTTTCACTTCCTTCACTTCATCCTCTTCAGTTTCTATTAATTTTGTATCTTCACTTTCTTTTAATGATGTATTATAAACTTCAACTAATTTCTTTCCTATTGATTTATGTTTAAATGGAGATGGACTAATTTGAAAATCAACATCAAGTTGTTTTTTATTTGTGGGAGTAGTAATTAGACTTTTTAAACATTTAGGAGTTTCAAATTCAATATTATTATGCCTCAGTGGTGTAAATAATCCATTATGTTTTGGCTTTGTAGGTGTGGATATTTTCTTTATTGGTGAATTTGGTGGATTCATTGGATGTTTAAAAGTTGTCAAATTTGATATATTTGATTTATTTGATTTACTTTTTAAAGGTGATGATTCTGGAGGTGTCATATTTAAATCAAATATGGATCGTACTCTGCCATTAGCTTGTGGAGTAGGTCCAATTTCATTTGGAATATCTTCTTCTACCTTCTTTTTTGGTGATTCAACATTATTCTTTTTCCTCATTGATTTATATAAATTATATAATTTATAAATTTGAATATTTTCTTTTATGTCATTCTTCGACGGTTGTCGTTTATTTCTTTCCTTAAACTCATGTTCCCAATCTTTTATCTTTTGTTTTAATTCTGAAACATCCATTATAATACAGCTGTTTCATATATATTTTTTTTTTACGCGTTTCGAAAAAACGCGATGTTAATGAAATTTAAGTCGATTAACTCGGGACGAGTCGCACCAAAGCTAACGCGAGGAAAATATTATATTGCGACTAATTTCGGGCGAGAATTACACGCTTGAAAAAATAAATCTGAAACAAATTTGACTTATATGCAGTCTCATCATGATTAATCTTGAAATATACTTTGCAAATAAATGGCTCAACAATCATGCTATCGATCTCAAACTTTTTTCGTTAATACTTCAATTGACTTAGAGTAAGAATATGTTAATTGTCATTAGTAGAACTCAAATTTGGCCACTTTATGCTTCATTAAAAAATTGGTAAAATACGCTATTTTTCAAGATAACTAACGACTAGAGTTTATTTAGTAACTTCCAGTATAGCTGATTCTGTTCATTTGACCGCAAAAACATTTTTTATGATGGTTTTGATTGTGGAGTTAAATTTTTCGTACGGTCCATTTGTTCAAATTTTTCCATACTTTAGAGAAAATTTCAAAATTTTCAATTTTAAATCAGACCAAAAAGAATTTGGTCTAGCTCCTTATTTTAAGGTATATCGTATATAATCCATTGTTTATTTAAAAGTTTTGGACCGAAATTCAAAATTATATTGATTTTCGTTGTTTAGGTGTATGGTGAAAAAATGTCAAAAAACAACTTGAAAAAAAAATATCTAAAATAATAAGTTTGAAACATGTGAGTTATATAATTCGATTCTTCTGATTTCATAAAAATGGCAACTATCTCATGAAAATGTGTTGTTTATGACTTATAAGCTAATAGGTTATATACCAGTCGCCCCAACTTTAAGGCGAGAAATTATTTTGTACCACCAAATATGTACATACTTTTAGAAATAAATCTGAAACAAATTCGATTATATGATTCTGACTTTGACCATTTCGTTTCAAAGTCTAATATCTAATGAGAAGTTGTTTTGCAAAAATGTAAATAGAATAGTACGTAATTCACGCTAGTTTCTATTCACTTAATTAGATCTCGTAAAGCCAAGGCATTCTAGCTCTATGCCCTGGCCCTGGGCTTTTTCAGGGTCCAATTTGTTATAACTAACAATAGACAATAATTATATATTTTCACTGGCTTTTAATCATATTCTTACATGTTATTTCGCATCCTTACAATAAATCAATATACATCCTTACAATAGCGTATCTGTTTACTTACTATTTACTATCTACAAATTGTTTAATATTTCTAAACCAACTCTTTTGTCCATGTTGCTCATTCAAAACATTCAAAGCCTTCTTTAATACCATTTCTTCATTATCTTTCAATTTCCCTTTTTTGTAATCATTCGTGAAGGAATGACCAACACCTAAATCATCCCAATGTTTTTCAGCTAGATATCTAACGGCATCTACATTATTCAATTTAGTTAAATAAACAATCAATCTCATCCAATAAATCATAGCTATATTAGAACCATTTATATTTTCAATTATCCCATTCCATTCTTTCCAGAAAAGATCCCAATTCAGTTTGCCATAATAATTAATTTTCAAATTTCCATAACTTAACATAATTAATTCACGTAACCAAATTGGAAAAACCCCATTATTTGCCAAATTATAATCTTTAATCAATTTACGAGTGTTTTGAATAACCTGAATGTCTTGTTCCGTTGATGTAAGTTTTATTGGTGTGAAGTCGGGTTTGTGATTTTGAATTAAATTTTCAACATCGGAGGAGGTTAAGCCATGGTTAGTTATTGATAACGCCCAGAGTAGGGATTGAAATTTATCTATTGAGTATAGATTAATCTCATCTGATCTAAATTTCAAAATCTTGGATAAAAATAGTGATAATTTAGACATATTCTCTTTTGGTGTTAAATATAAATCGATTAATAATTCCATGTATTTGATTGTGTCTGAAATTATTTGATTATTCCAATTGATGTCCTCGTTTAGGATTAAATTTAATGATTCATATTTGTTGAATATTACAGATTCTAATTCGTGATCACCTACTAAATGCTCATTTAGAAGGTTGATAATTTTATAGATTTGAAATTTTAAATCGTGTTCTTCAATACTATTCCCAGTAAATTTTGAGTCAAATTCAATTTTATATGCCTCTATATTTTCCTGACTACTGTTTAAAAATTTATCATAAATCATATTTAGACTCCTTTTAGTGGTGGTATGAAATTGTCTTATCCCATGGAATATATTATCCGAATCAATACTTGTATGAACTTGATTTATAGGAACATCCTGACTTTCTTCACCATATATTTCTTCCAATTTTAATTCTAATCTTCTTTCGGGACTTAATATATGTAATACAACATCATTTAAATCACATCTTACCCAAGTATTAGCCAATATTCCATAATCACTATACGTGGAAGGCATACCTTTTTTGGCTCTTTTCGCTAATCTTCTTCTTAGGACTGGTGACATTGAATTTGAAACCATTCCTTCTATTTTAGTCTTAATTCTATGGTTTGATTTCATATAATGTTTTAATTCATATGCTGTTTTATAAATATGTCTTTCTGATTTACCAGTGGAGATAATTACCCAATTTTCATTATTTTGATTATTTGGATGCTTTGGATGTGAAAAAGGAAGAGTAGATAAATCGATGATGAGTAGGTCAGTTAATCCGTAATCTTTAACTATTAAGTTTATAATGTCCTTCATTGAATTGGGACTGTTTGGTGGGATGGTTGGTAGTTCGATGCTGTTTATTGATTCAATTTTTGGTTGATTTTCTTCTCTTAAATACCATGGGATATTTATTTCTTGATAACAATGTTTAGCTGAATGAAAACCATTATATAAAACTAGGTTTAGCAGTCGAATATTAACATTTTTTAATAATCTAGTTTGTCTTATCATTGTAACGATGCAACTGATTGACTATTGTCTAGTAGTTGGTTATTTTTCAGTATTCTGTTAGTTGGTGATAATGAACAATGTACACTACCAATTTATTTATTTCGATGCTCATCTTATATTGACCGTCTTTATTATTAGTATTACTATTAGTAACTATTAACGTCCTGACACATCGTTACCATGACCAAATTAGTACACAACATTCAAAAGAAACAACACAGAGAAAGATCTCAAATCTCTTCGAGATCTAAATATGGTCTATTAGAGAAAAAACAAGATTATAAACTTCGATCAAAGGATTATCATAAAAAACAAGCAGCTTTAAAAGCATTAAAAGAAAAAGTCAAATCTCATAATCCGGATGAATATTATCATGGAATGACAAGAAGGAGGACAGATGATAAAGGTATTCTTATTTCGGATAGAGGTAATGAGGTACTTTCAGTTGATCAAGTTAAACTTTTAAAAACTCAAGATATTAACTATATACGAACAATGAGAATGAATGAATTAAAAAAGATTGAAAAATTGCAGAAGGATAAGCTATTTGAAAGTAGTGGTAAACATACCATATTTGTAGATGATACTACATCTCAGGATAATTTCAATGCTGTTGAGTATTTCAATACTGATGATTCATTAATTAATAATCGAGAGAATAGAATTAAATTAGATCAGTTGTATAATAATAAGGGAATAATTAATGATATAGACGTAGAAGAGAAGGAGAAATTAGATTTACAGAAACTTAAAGATTATAAATTATTACAAAAAAGGATTAAAAAAGAACAAGAATTAAAACAAGTTGAATCTATAATGAATGAAAATCTTGAAAAGATGAAGAATGGGAATAAGAAAAAGGTTTTGAATTCTAATGGTAAAGTACATTTTAAATGGAAAAATCAAAGAAAGAGATAATATATATTTATATTTATTGATTTGTATATTGTTTGTTGCATCCTTACATTGTATATTGCATCCTTACTCATTATTCAAACTCTTATTCAAATAATCTACAAACATGGGTATTATCCTAGTAGTTTCAACTGCTCTCATTCTATTCAAATTTATATAAGTTCTTCTAATTCTTTGTAATTGAGAAATACTTACACTTTCAAAGGGTAAATTAACAATACAATTATTTTCCTTATCTATAATAACATCACCCCCGGTAGTTAATTGTTGTTGTTGTATAACTTTTAAAATCACATCTTGTGTCTTTTTATCCAATTCTTGAATGAATGTATTCCCACTAGTAGCTTTAACTAAAGTGGCAGCATTAGGAATAATCAGTTTTTTCAAAACTATAGAATCCCAAATCTCATCAAACACTCTCACCTCTGTATTATCTTCAGATATAATTTCAAATAATGGAGAATCCCATCTATTTGAACTATTAGGTTCTTCATATCTCATTTCTAATTGTTTGATTAGATTTTCATCCCATTTGTTAACCTCTTTTGAGTTATTCCATTGTATACATTGTTCTATTGGTGCAATTATATGAATTACTGCTTGGGGAGTAGCTTGACCTTTTGATTCACAATGTAATTGATATCTAAAACCTTTAATATAACATAAAGTATCCAATATTACAATATTATTTCGAGATATATCTCTTTTAATAGCTGATATTTGTGAACCTCTTGCTAATTTTTCTAAATTTGAATCATAATAAGTAGAATGTTGGATTCCTAAAGTTTCATCAGAATGATAAGATATTGTATAATTATAACCAATAGTATTTTCAGTTTTAGCTTGTTGTATTCTATGTTGCAAATATTCTCTTAGTTTATTAGCCCATGTTGTTTTACCACTTGATGGATAACCAGTGAATATTATCAATGGCATTGAATATATTTGGTGATATTTTTTTTTTTGCACCCAAATTCCATCACCAAATGAATAAGAAGTTTATACCAAGATCAATATTTCCTGACTACAATATTAGTCTATCACATTTTAAAGGACATCAACAGAAAGCATTAGTCAAGTTAGGTCATTTAATGCCTCAAATTGATTTATTATTAGAAATTAGAGATTCAAGAGCACCAATATCAACTATAAACCAACTATTCAACAAGATATCACCAAATAAACAGAAATTAATATTATATAGTAAGAAAGATCTATCTATACTAAATAAATCACTATTAGACAAATGGCACAGTTTTCGAAATGAACAATATATGTTTGTCGACTGTCGTTCAAAAAACGATTCAAAAAGAATAATCAAAACTATAACTAACTTATATAATTCCATGGAATCACCACCACCATTAGGTCTACGATTAATGATTATTGGATTCCCAAACGTAGGTAAATCAACACTAGTAAATACATTAAGAAACGTAGGTTTAAATAATAATCAATTCCGCAAAGTTGCAAGAACTGGTGGTGCACCAGGCATAACTAAATCAACGAGTGAAATTATACGAATTAGTCACGATCCAGAAATAATGATTTATGATACTCCTGGAATTTTCATTCCGAGTGTTAAAGATATAGATACTATGTTATCATTATCTCTTGTTGGTTGTATATCTGAATCATTTATTGATCCGGTGATACAAGCAGATTATTTATTATACTTACTTAACTTACAAGATGAATCAGGATGCAAATATAATGAGTACTTGTCTTATCCAACTAATGATATTTATGAATTATTATATAATATAGCTAAATCAAGAGGTGGTTTAAAAAAAGATGGAACTTACGATGAGTTAGGTACTGCTTTACATTGGTTGAATTTATGGAAACAAGGGAAATCAAACCAATATAAAGGTGTTTTTGATATTTCTGTAATTAAAGAAATGAACACACAAGATTTAAAAAAAATAAATGATGATGAAATTGAAAGATTAAATGAGACTAAAGTATCACAAAGATTGGATAAGAGTTTTGGTGGTGATAAACGTAGAAATAGAACTGCTAAAGATCGTCAATATGATATGAGAAATAGATTATTTAAATTATAGTATATTATCTTATCCTACTTATCATTATCACATTAAATTCATCACATATTGAGTGCTTAATTGGCATCCTGACATTCTTACATCCTTACCTACTTCAAAATATCATCAATATCAAAATATTCATCATAATCACCATGAGCTTCATTTAAATCACCATAAAAATCATAAACACGTTTCTTTTCAACAACTTTATCTTTACTTTGCAATTTATATTTAATATTCAACTCCTCCATTAACTTTCTTTCATAATCCTTATCTTCTTCTTTTTTATCCAAGAAGTAACTTTCATTTGCATCCAAAATATTATCCATATTAAATAATGTGTATTTTTCATCAACCGTTAAATACTTTTCAATAAATTTATCTTGTTTTGAAAAGTTAATTAGATTGAGTTCTGAATCCATCCATTTCAAAATTGTTTTATTTAAATAATGATTAAATCGTTTAGTTGCAGGATTAGTAGATAATAAAATTGATTCTAATGACGTATTTGCGTCAATTGGATTAGTTGAATTTGATGATTTCGTCTGTCTTATCTTATCATTATTTAAAGTATTCTTAATAAATTCATCATCGTTTCGAATCTTCTTACTCTTGATGAAATTTTCCATTAAGGAGTCGATCCGTTCAAGTTTCTTCTCATCTTCATTTTCTTGTAATTTATGTAATGGATAAAATCTACCTCTTTTTTCATCTTCTTTCATTGCTAATCTAACCAACATTAATATATAACTAAATTTTCCACTCTTTAAAATCACTCTTTGTGGGTAAGCAGCACATAATTCAACCTCTGAGTTTGACTTAGGTACGTATCTTACTAATGCAACATAATCCATTTCTAATAATGATTTAATTAATGAATTGAATCCTATTTTGTTTTTCTGATTGAATGATGATGAGTTTGGAATTACATATAAGGATTCATCTGTTAAATAACTCAATTTTAAATTATTAAATTTTATAAATCCAATTATGTTTATTGATGGTTGAGTCTTTAAAGTTGATACATCTATTAATTCATCAACTAAGGCAACAACTTCAAGATTTGAAATTTTGAACCCATTTGAAGCTTCTAATTTATCAATGATTTCTCTTTCTACATCATTACTCACTTCTTCATCACCTTCTTTTTCTAATTCCTCTTCAATATCCAATTCATTACTAATGTAATATTCAGATGTTTTTTCGACTTTTGTAATTGTATCCAGTTCTTTATTGTAATACTCATGTCCATGAATTGAGTTCTGTTTTTTTATAGCTGGATAAACTTGAACATTTAAATTTAAATCACTAAAAGATAAATTCGTAGTTGTTTTAACTATCGGATTGATTAATTTTGAAGATGGTCCTAATTTAATAAACTCATCCCAATTTGATAGGTTTGTATTTGGTAAGGTTTTAATAAGCTCAATTAAATTATCAGTATGAAAATTAGGAAATAATATAAAATTAATATCAATTTTAACATCAGATAAGAATGACCGCAAAGTACTTGAATCATAATCTTTTTTGAGTTTCATAACACCATTAGTTAAAAATATAACACTTCTGAAATATTTCAAATGTGTCGTGATTTTAAATTGATTAATGATTTCATTCAAAGCAGATATTAAATCAAAATGTCCTCCCTTAGCTACACTTTGATCATGGAAGTCTTTGATTGTATTGTACCACTTTTTGAGTATTGTTAATTCAATTTGACCATCGGTATATAATAATTTAAATGATGATGAGTTGTATATTAATATTCCAAATCTATCTGATTTACGGTTCTTCATTGCATTTGAAACCAAATTTGAAATTATATAATTTAAACCTAATTGAAAATCTGATGCTGTTTCATTTGGCTGCGTTGTGTTCATATATGAAGAACAATCTAATCCATAAATTGTATATTCTTTATTAGCCATATTGATTAATACGCGTAATGAATTAAATTTGGTTACTGAAAAATATAAAAACCGCGCGTGAGTGCTACCATTTTTGGCTTTTAGGTGGCTTTTGTTAAGGGGTATTTTATAGATGCTCTTAAACTGTCAGGATGCCAACAATGTAAGAATGCAGTTGAGCTGTCAAGATGTGGAAACTGCTGTCAAAATGCAGAAACACTATACTAGAACAGTAAGAATTCAGTTAAACTGTCAGGATGCTCAAAATGTAAGAACTCAAATAAACAATATAGTAAGAATGTAATTGAACACTTGAGGTATTAGGTATGCACAAGGTCCTCGTTTATTTCCATTTTAAATAATTAAATAATTAGTATAAATTCTGATACAAATATATTATTTAACATTTTTAAAACTAATCCTAAATTGCAGCAATAAACAATGTTGGTAAAAATCAGGATCTACAATTTTGAATTATTAACATCATTAAAGATGTAAGATGCTAGTTTTAAATTCACTCAATTAGATCTGGTAAACCCAAGGCATTATTATATTGTCTATGCCCTGGGCTTTTTCATGGTCCATTGTTAGTTCAGATCTATGCCCGCGCGATTCTCAGATTCAAGTTTACATAACTAAAATAATGAAAATATAGCGGCCAATAAAGAATTAGTATATTCTTCATTTTCATAAATACTTTCAATGGTTCTAAATTTAGATCTATACTGAGTCAGAATAAATGCTAGAGTAGAACCAAATACTGGAATAAAAATACAATTCATTTTGTATCTAACTGTTCACTATGATTTGTAGTAGATGTATTCTGTTAATAATGAATTCCACTAATTTAACATGTATATTTATATCTACTCTATTGTTTAATTGTGTAATTGCCACAACATTTTTACCTTTTTAACATCCTTAAGCATTCTCACGCCAATTCCCACGTTCTAATTGTTCCATCTAAACCAGAAGTAATAAATTTATTATCCCCAATCCATTCGATTCCACTTATACCAGTACCTGAATGAGCCAATGGAAATTTAACAACTTTTGAAGGTTTATCAACAGAATATAAAAATAAACCATCATCTAAACCACCACTAATTAAATATTTTGAATCTTTGGCCCATTTAGCATCAAATATTTTACTTGTATGAAATGCCCATCTTGTAGTTATAACATCACCATTCTGATTATATAACGTATATTTCCCAGTTGAATCACCAACTGCAAAATATTCCATGTTTGGAGAAACTCGGATTAAAGTTGGAGGTGAACGCATTTTTGGAAATGATTTTGTAAAGGTTATTTCATTTTCGACTATTTTAAATTCTTCAATTGTATTTTGAGAATTATTTGTAATTAATAATGAATTATTTAATAATGCAATATTTGTGCTACTAAAAGGGAATTTATAATCTGTTAATAATTTTAAATCATTTGAATATAATTCAATTTTAGATTCAAATAATATGATTAATTTATCCTCATATGATATGATTTGTTTTGGTTGTGCATTAAGAGTGATAGATTGTATAAGTTCATTGTTTTTCCATGATTTTAAAACATCATCCCATCCAATAGTATATGTTATATATCCAATTGTTAAAATATCAGATATGTAATTTTTATGTTCACCTTTTAAAATTGGAATACTGTTCAATTTTTCATCTTTTATTTCCCATTCATATAATTTCCCATTTGAATCACCACTTATCAATTTATTATTATTTATTTCTATTTTAGTAATTGATGATTGGTGACCAGAAACAATTTTGACTAGTTCTCCGTCATAGTTAAAATAATTTAATGATCCATTTACAGAAAGTGATATAATAAAATCTTTAGCTAAAGCTAGACCAACTTGTTGATTTAATGGACTTATAGTTTCTGAAACTTTAATAGTTTTTACATTTTCACCATTTATTGACCATTTTTTAAGTGTATTATCAGCTGACGCAGTTATGAAGTATTCTGAATCAGTTGTCCATGAAACTGCAAATATACCACCATCATGAGAATTTTCATTTTTTTTAATAAATTCACCAGTTTTACCATTATATAAACAAATAATTCTATCTGACCCAACAGAAACTAAATATTCACCATTGGGACTAAATTTGACATCTCTAATTATATTACTATGATTTCCTCTTAAACTTTTATCAAATTTAAATGGAGGACCAGTATAAAAAATCATTGCATAATCATCACTTACTGTAGCTGCTCTAATTGGTCTTTGTAATTTAATATCAACAGAATTAATACTTGATGAATGACCTTGAATATCACCAATTGAATTACCAGTATCCCATGAGAAAGCATGACCAAATTTTTCTTTACCATCACCAACTGCAATAATTCTTTGAGAATCATTATCCCAAGCAATTGATTTAATTGGACCCGAAATAATTTGAAATTCAGATTTAATAATTGGCTGATCAAATATAGTATTGGTTGTTGGTGATACATCCCATATTTTAACATTTCCTGATTCATCACCAGAAGCAATATAGTAACCAGAAGGTGAGAATTTAACAGCCGTAGTTGTGAACAAATGTTTATTAAATACAATAACTGGTTGATTTGAATTAAAATCAATTGGTCTAATTATAATTGATTTACCATTACAATAAGCTAATCTTTGATTCAAAGCATCTAAAGATAAATGAGTGGATATACCTCTTGTAGTAGATGGTTGTGGTACAGCGATTGCAGTTGGATTAATAGACATTGGTAATATAGTAGCAGCAGTAGTAGTAGTAGTTGGTTGTATTGTTATTTGATTGGGTGAATCTTCAATTTGAATTGGTAGCAATTTTTATTTTGTTGATAATTTTTTCTTTCCAACCAACCGATTGACCAACGACAGGCGAAGAAAAACTAGAACGAATTGGCACCAATGATAAGATTAACTAGAAGTAATTCTACGAAGGTATATCTTCGTACAATATCAACTACTTCAATTAAAAGCTATGCTCAAAAAATAGGTAGTCCTCCTTCAGCACCAATTGTTAAATCATCATCTTCACCACCGCAACAACCAATTGTTCCTGATAAAGCTATAGTTGATTCAATTAAGAATGATCAAGGTTCAACTAAAAGTGTACCTCCACCAAAGAAGAAGAGATTCTCATTATTTGGTTTCCTTTTTAAAACTACTTTATTTACTGCTATTTTATACGGTTCAACTTTATACATTGCAACTAAAAATGATAAAGTAATGGATTTTGTTGTTGATAAAGATTTACCATATCATGAAGAATTAATAGATTTGATTGAAACTGGTTCAATTGATGATTTAACAGACATAATTGATTCTATCAGATATAAATTTATGGATGTTAAATTACCTTCAAAAGAAGATATTGAAAAAATTACTAAAAATTTAGAACATAAAGGTGAAGATTTATATAAAGAAACTACAAAGAAATTAAAATCAATTAAACATAAACAAGGTACTGATTTAACTCCAAGTGAACAATTACAAAGACCCGTTGGTGTTGAAAGTATTAAAAGAGAAGTTACTCATTTACCTTTAATTGAATTAAATTCAACATTATCTAAATCTGTTGATGATTCAGTTAAATCTACAATTGCTTCATTTAATCAATTTATTCAATCAATTGATGCAAATACATTAGTGGACTCAAATAAAGATTTAATTTCTTTAATTAATTTAAATATCAATAAATTAGCTACAAAATTAAATTCATTAAGTAAAAATTTTGATGATGAATTACAATCTAAATTAAAAGTTTCTCAAACTGAATTATTTTCATCATTTACTAAAAAAGAATTAGAATTAACTGAAAATTTACTACATCAATTTAATTCTGAAAAACAACAATTGGAAACAAAATTAAATAAAAGATTAAATCAAGAAATTAAAGCTGCAAAAGATGCTATATCTCAAGCTGCAACAAATGCAGTTTCAATGGTTAGAATTGAACAAACTAAAAATTTTGAAAAATTAATTAATGAAAAAATTAACCAAGAAAGAAATGGTAGATTAGCAAATATTGATAAATTAAATGAAAAAATCTTGGAGTTGGAAAAATTTGTTGAATCATTTCAATCTCAAATTATATCAAATCATAATAAATCAACAATTCAACAATCAATTTCAAATTTAAAAAATTCATTATTGAATCCTAATTTAAATGATAAACCAAAATTATTAAAACCATATTTAGAAGATTTGGAAAAACTTTCTGGTAATGATGAAATTTTAAAATTGGCAGTACAAGATTTGAAAGTTTTAGTAGTTAATGAATCAACTCATTCAATATTAACAAATTCTCAATTATTGTCTAGATGGGAACAATTAATTCCTGAATTAAGATCTGCTTCTTTATTACCTCCAAATGCTGGTTTATTAGGTCATTTATCTTCATTTTTATTTTCAAAATTATTATTACCAGTTAAAGGAATAAAAGAAAATGGTAAAGATATTGAAAGTGTTATTGGAAGAGTTGAATCATATTTATCAAGAGGTGAATTAGATTTAGCTGTTGAAGAAGTTACAAATTTAAAAGGTTGGTGTAGAAAGTTAGCAAATGATTGGATAATTGAAAGTAGAAAAAGATTAGAAATTGAATTCTTGTTGAATATAATTGAAACTGAATCAAAATTGATTTAGGTAAGGATGCAAAAGTACAGTAAGGATGCTTTTAGGTAGGCTTATTTATTGTATATTTGGTAACGATGCTTTTAAATATCCTTATATACTTGTATATTTTTATTTAAACTATTAAAAATTTGCTTATTGTAGAGATTTGGGTGATAGATTGTGCGTAAGTTTTTGAAATTTAACTACTTGCTCGTCTTGTAAATAATTTTGAAGAATTCTAGTTGTATATTAAACCAGTTATTGCTAAAACATTGTAAATGAATAGCATTGATAAGTAGAATGAGAACGAAAACAAAAAGAATTACATTATATATTATATTTAGAATATATTGTCTAATTTTTTTGATAAAGTTGGACCCTGAGAATTCCCGCGGCATAGGGCTAACTAAAAAATGGACCTGAAGAAACTTCGGGGCATAGGTCTAGAAAGCTGTGGTTACGAGATCTAATTAAGTAAAATGAAACTAGTACTTCTATATTTACAATTTTGCAACATAACTACTCATATAGATATGAGACTTTGAAAGGAAGTGGCCAAAGTCAAATTCATATAATCGAATTTGGTTTTTTATTTTTTGAAAGTATGTATATATTTGGTGTGATGCTACAAAATAATTTTTCGCTTTAATTCTAGGGCGACTGGTACTAAGCATATTAGCTTATATGTCATTAACAACGCAATCTCAACAAATAAGTACCATTTATATGAAATCAGAAGCATTGAATTATAGCGTTCACATGCTTCAAACTTATGATTTCATATACTTCTTAAGTATGTGGAAATTCGAATAAATTGACCTTACGAAAAATCAATCAAAATCGTCTTGAATGTATGGTAGAAGAACCGAAATTTTTAATCTCCCATTTTGATATATCTGAATTTTTTGGAGTTAGGATATTCAAAATCAAAAAAACAATTTTCAGAAGAGTTTTGAATTTTTGAAAAAAATTTAAAATGATTTTGGCGTCTTGAAAACATCATGGATATAATTTTCGGATTTGCATAAACCAATTCAGCTATGTTAGAGTTTCTAAGTGTCATTTATCTTTGTAAATGGCATTTTTTTCCATTTTTTAATTGATGAATAAAGGCTTCAAAATTAAGTATATTCGGTCAAGAATAGCAGATCAGTATTTCAGATGAGTTAGAGTTTCAATGAAAAAAGTTTGCAAATAACAGCTTGTTTATTGAAGGAGTTACTTACGATTCAAGTTCGTAAATTAGCTACTACAAGACTGCATATAAGCCAATTTTGTTTCAAATTGAAAAATATGTATCATTTCAATGCGACGAGACGGCGTAACAAAATTAATTCATTGCCCTATATTACAGGCGACTCGTGCCAAATAAATCGGCCTATAAATTGATGAACAACGCAATTTTCTTATGAATTATATCAAATCAAGAATCCCAACCTATATGCTCTATATATGTCAAGTCTTAATTATACTTCATTGAAACATGATGTATTCCAATATTTTGATTTTATACTTAATAAATTCAGATGCTAATTAAAGTAATATTGGAAGGAAAACTTGAAATTTACCTGCATTAAATTGATATTTCAAATTTTGTGTGACTAATAACAATATAATGTATAAGTATATAACATAAAACAACAACATCAAAGTATCCATTATCGACATTCATTAATTCTGTGTGATATTATACAGAAATATGTCACAACTTCAATAGTTGCTCGTTTTAAATTGTTAAAAGACGCGTAATTAAATATCATAGACTAATAAATTCAATCACATTAATTCCACGACGATTGACGGAATTGAATGATATATTTCTGTTAATTTTATCTCATGTTTGCACAAAAGAAAAGCGGCAAAAATTTGAGATTTTTCATTTGTGTAAAAAACTTCTGACCCTGAAAACTAAAACAGCCCATAACTCTTTTCACTTTACGATTTAGACAAAGTTGCCATACAATGTATTGTTCAATTCCTCAAGAACTATCCATTAATATAGGTCTCATATACAAATGCTAACACTTTTTCAAAAATAGACACAAATCACGTGATTTTATTAATGGGTCGTGCAACACCCAAAAAGGTTTTGCTAATTTTGAGGGTATTAGAGATGATTTAACGGCTTGAAACATACATCAATAGTCTTTTTTGTTTAAGAGCTTTCTTCTGTTGGCTTTCATATTTGTGATTATCGTGTGGAATTTGTTGTCGCTTGATTTATGGCTTACAGATGGTTCTATTCAATGCGACAAAGAAAATCTTTAGTACGATATTGCTTTGGGGCCCACACATATAAAAAATATACTAGAGGAGAAAATATATACTTTTTGATGCGATAAATTTCGGACGACAAATTAATTTCTCGTTTTAGATTTGGGATGACTAGTACTAAATATATTGATTCACAAGTCTATTAAATAAGGTCTAAAATGTTGATTATTTTGCAAAATAGCGTTCACTGCTATTTTTCAAATGATGAATAAAATAATCAACGTTGTGTTTTTTGAAAGACTTTAGTATCAGGTTGTTCTGACCTTAATAAAGCTTCAATGAAAAAACTTTGAAAAGTATCGCCTAAATAATATGAGCGTTATAAGCAAAGTAAGTATTACGATTAACTATGATGAGACCGCATATATCTCAGTTTCAGAAATTTTGTATGCATTGTAATTCTCGCCTAGTTTTACTGCCAACATAATAATTTTTCCTGCCCTATCTCCAAGGCGACTTGTACCAAATTTATTGGTTCTATATGCCATATTAATTTGTCTAACAAACAAAATTATCACCGCACCCTCATCTCAATTATGAAACAACCAGTTGAATATTTAAATAATGATACTACACCATGTTTAAAATGTGAAAATCATGCTATATTAATTGCAAGAACTGATTATTATTGTAAAGATTGTTTTATTAGATTTGTTAGAGGTAAACAAAGAAAACAAATGGTTAGTGAACAATATAGAGCTAAATTTGGAATACAAGCTGAAAAATATGGAATTCAAAAAGTATTACTTGCTTTCTCGGGTGGTATTACATCTATGGTATTATTGGATATATTAAGTGATTTATTATTAGAACAACAAAAGACACATAAGGGAGTAACTGGATTCAATTTAATTATTGTTAATATTGATGAATTTGAAATATTTTTATTAAATAAAAAAATACAAGACATTATCCCAAACTTGATTCAAAAGTATAATGGGATCAGTATTGAGTTTAAAGTTTTATCATTAGATTCTTTTATAAATGAAGAATCATTATATAAAATTTCATTAAATGATGAATTTAAGTCATTTTTCAAAGAGTATAATCAAGATATAACTATACTAGATATACTAAATCAAACAATTAACAAATCATCAGCTGAAGATTTATTAAATATAATTTACAAGAATTTGTTACTTGAAGTTGCATATGTTGAAAATTGTCAAACTATAGTATTGGGTCATAGTATGACTAGAATAGCAAATGAAATAGTTGCACTCACTGTTAAAGGACGAGGATCTGAAATTCATGAATCTATAAAAGATCATACAGAAATTTATAAAAACCATGAAATCAAAATAATGTACCCATTAAGAGATGTACTATATGCTGAAATTATAGAATATGGTAAACTTGCAGATTTATATCAATTTACAATTGAATCAACCATAAAGAAATCAAAAATTAGTAAAAATTTGACAATTCGAGATTTAATATCAAATTATTTTACACAATTGACGGAAACTGGATATGCAAGTACTGCTTCAACAGTAGTTAAAACTGGTGAAAAATTAGGTAAATCAAAAGAAAAGAAACTTGGAAACTGTAAAGTTTGTAATGAAGAGATATATAAAAATCCAAGTACATGGTTAAAAACTATTACTGTTAACGAACCAGCCTCAATAGAAACAGAAGAAGAATTGGAATATAACAAATTATATAAAGAAAGTACACAAGAAGAAGAATTGAAATTAGGCAATCCATTAGAATTATGTTATGGTTGTATTATAACATTAGGTGGGTTTAAACAGACAGATAGTGGATTATTATGGCCCTTAAAAAGTGAAGAAAAGCAATTGAATTATATATATGAAAATGATGAAGTTGAAAAGCAACATATATTAGATGAATATACACTTTAATGAATATATATATGTTATACTTATGATCTAGTTTTGTTTTGCATCCCTTACATAGTATCTAGCATCCTTACCACTTGTTGATGCGGACCAATTTAAATTTGTGGAAAATGCGCATCAAAAGAATTTCAATTTAGATCAAAATGTATTCACCAGATTTACTGTCAAAGAATTTATATAATTTATGGCATAATCATAATCCAAAAGAACTAGATAATGTTGATAAAAAACATTTGAAAAATTTGTTTGCTCCTCCTTTATCTTCTTATTCTTCAAATTATCCTGGTGTTGACATTTTACATTTAGATTATAACAACAATAGTACTCAAAATTCACAAATATTTACAACTTCACCGTTAGTTCAATCTAATTTTATTCAGCTAGAGCAAATTAAAAATTATGGCTATTCAACTATAAGACCAATAGGTATTGGTAAAACCATGGAAGAAATTGATTATTTGAATCAACAAAATATAGATGATCAAACTCAACTTAGTCAAATTACTCATATAGCTGCGGAAAATTCAACTGAAGGAATAATAAATAATGTAAATGGTACTACTATATCTATAGATAATCAACTTCCACAAGAAGATCTTGATGCACAAGTTTTAAACGCAGATGAAAATTCAAATTCAAATTCTGAAGATGATGAAAGTAATAGTAATACTGATCATAATTACCGAATTCAAGAAGATGATTTCATGGCAGCTGATGTCGAATATCAAGATGATCATAGTTTAAATTCAGAAACTGCTGCAAATATAATGAATAGTGGAAGTACGGCAATTTTAAATAATACGGGAAGATCAACTAATCCAACTACTGCTAGTGTTACAGGAAGAAGTAGTATTAATGTTGCTGTTGAACAGAATGAAAATGAATATCTACAAGAAGAAATGATTATTGAATAATATATATATTTTTATTTCTTGAAAAAATCAACTTTTGCCTCTTGTAAATGTGTTGCAGGTACCATCCATTTCCCACACGAACATCTTGATCCTTGCCAATTGTATCCACCTACTTTTGATCCACATTTTGGACACTGAAATTTTCCTTCCAATTGTGATTTTTCAAGTTCTGATTGCATCCATTTAACTGGTTCTTTTAAAAAATAATGTGAACATTTGTTAGAAGCATTTTGAATAGAAATTATTCTTCTTGAATTAGGTGCTGTCTTTGTAAATTTTGATTGTTTTGATTCTTGTGTAGGGATTTCATGAGTCTCCATATTGGATTGATTGGCTAAAATTTGTCGACATCGTTTACATCTTAATTCAAAATTGGAATTCATATCTTTTGATTCATCATTAGTTTGTCTTTCCATTATTAGATCTCTAACTTGTTTACCTGTGGGATCTAATTTCATTGAAATATTAATTAAAAATCTCTTATATTCTTCGTTTGACTCATCTAATTTGAAACCCATATTGGCAAACATTTCCAATTGTTTAATAAATGATGAATTTGGTTCTGCATCTGAACATTTTCTCTTCACGGCATATAAAGATTGATCTAATGTTAATTTATATCTCTTCATTAAATAAGCCATTATTACAATAACGGATCTGGATACCCCTTGAGCACAATGAACTAAAACATTACCTGGATTCTCATTAATAAAAGCAGAATCAATAAATGTAATACAATCTTCTAAATATGGTATAATATTAGTTGTTTCTTCATCTGTTATTTCAATTTGTTTCCATGTATAATTTGAAAAATATGTTTCATTAATCAGTCCTGGTAATATAGATAGTATATGAGTTATCTTATATTCTTTAGCTAGATCTAGTTCTTCAATTATTGGTTTGATAGATGATAAATATAATACTCCCAATATTCTATAAATCATTTTGATGAGATGATTTGAAAAAAGCCGCATTTCCAAAAATTTTTAGAACATATTAAAATATTTGGCTGCAAAATTTAGAATTTAAAAATGTTAATGTATATTCATGGAACTCTTTGGTTATTTGCAGGCTCTTGGACAATACCTACTACTTGGAATTTGGAGATTACAAATTTGAGTAGATCCTTTGTTAATCTGAATATAGACCATACTGTTTTGATGTTGTTCTTCCATATTGTGTGAAAATAAATGTTGCAAAAGTAACTTAGCTTGGCTTTATGAGTTTTTTAACCAATCTTCTCCAGATTAATTTTACTAGATCCTCCACAAGAAGAAATTTTCATTCAAAATAGTTTGAGCTGTACTGTGCATAAAAATTCTCCCTCAACTATATTAAAAGAACTCAGGTTTGATTTGATTGGTTGATTGTTTAAAGCTTTCATACCTATTGTGTTCTAAGACCCGGCCCGTAAAAAAAAACCTTTTTCATGAATCATTTGGTTTGAGATTAGAAGCATTACCCAATTTATTATATCTTCTGTTGAACTCTTCAGCTAAATGGTTTTTTAAATTCACCATTGAATTGCCAAACGTTTTTGAGCATGAAGTACATTTAAAAGGAGTATTTTTGATCATATCATCTAAAAATGCTTTACCTCTTGTGTGTCTAATAAATTTTGGCTTTTCATCCTCATCAAATTTTTCTTCTTCTTCCTCTTCAAAATCAGATTCTGAATCAACATTTTCTTCATTTTTATCTACCAATTTATAATATTTTTCATTATATAATGGATTTAATTCTTCAAATGGAACAAAAAATTTAGTTGTAAATGAATTATAATGTTTTTTGTTTTTCAAACAAGGCGAATGAAAATCTTTAGTCATAACATGAATATGTAAATTCTTTAATGAGGGTATAGAATGAACCCCAGCCACAATAAAATTATTTTTCAATTCATCCAATTTTAATTGATCTTTACAATTTAAACTTTCTGATAAATCCTTTATAATCAAATCTTTAGCTTTATCAACATAACCTTTCAATAATTCATATAAATCTACCCCTGAATAATCATCATAAATATTATCAAATACATCTAGTGGATGAACATGAGTAATTCTTGACAGTTTTGGTATAATAAGATAATGTCTTATTGATTTTGGATATTTATCTTTAATAATCAAAATATTATCATCGTTAAATAGTAGTAATTCTTTACATTTATCTAGATTATTTATATAGTTTTGAAATTCATTTGCAAAATTCATTTGATGTGACAAAAAATATAAAATTACGACAAGACGCAAAAAATGACATTACATATAGAATGCATTTTTCAAGGCGATGATTTCGCGGTAACTTTAGGTCGACTCGTACTAAACAGGTTTCTCTATATATCACGAACAACACACGTTTAAAAAATAAAAACCATTTATGTGAAATTTGGAGCCTTCAATTATATACTCTACAAATTTTAAGCTTAAGATTCAGAGATTTTTTTCTTCAGTTGAATTTTTGACCAATTTTCATCATACAAAAAAAGATATGCAAAAATCAAAAACGCTAAGTATAATTTATTTAGGGCCATAATTTCCAAACAAACAACGAATTTTATATATCAGACCTCAAGAGAAAGTGGTTAATCTGATCTGAGATGATCAGAACTAAAATTGAAAAATCGAAATTTTTTCATAAGTATAGCGAAAAAAATCTAGAAAATTGACCTTATGAAAAATATAATTCCACATTGAATATTCAACTTGAAACACATAAAGTTATTCAGTTTTGTAGTTCTGCCTTTCGATAAGTTTTGATATCTTTTGTTAAAGTATTCAAAATTGAAAACGTAATTGTTTAAGAATGAATCGAAGTTTTTGAAAAAATTTCAAACCGATTTTGGCGCCACTAAAATACAATTAAAAATGTTTTAGGAACTAATTGAACCGTTGGAAGTTGCTAAATGACTTCTAAGTGTTAATTATATTGCAAAATGGCTTTTTCATCTTTTTTTTGAAATTAATGTAAAGTAATCAGAATTATTTTCTTTTGTTAAGCACTACTAGCATTAGTATCCTCCAAAATACTCGAAGAATATAATGAATCAAGTTTGAGAACAAAACTTAAAATATTCAACGAATTTTGAACAGGTTATAATTTAAGTTAAACTACAACTACAAGACTGCATATAAACAAATTTGTTTCAAATTTACGACGCGTGCTTATTTACGTGGCCATTTGCCTCAGTGCGATCATTCGGTGATTAAAAATTCTTCTAGTACTAAAATTCCAACCTATGTTAAAGCGAGATGGGCCCTACAGCTCGACGAACAATTAATCTGTTAAAGATCTGTTTACATGCACGTATATTATTGGTTATCTAAATAATTGATTGGTCTCAGACCGAAGTGGATATCTACAAGTTTATACAATTTATACTTTTCTCTTCCTTACTGATTCAGACTTTGTACTATTTATTGTAGGCAATTTTTCATTTTTATTATCTTCAACAACTTTCTCTTCTTTATTATTCAATTCTTGATTATTTTGTAATTTAACATTTTTCAATTCATTTATGAACCATATTACAGCAGCATATAGTATTAATGCAATAATTAATAAATTAATAAAATGTATTGATTTTGATAAAAAAATCAAAAATATTAATGAAGTTATTAACAAAACGAATGAAATATGAGTTGCCGTTATTAAAGCAGGAGTAGTACCTGGAGTGAATATTGAATCCCACAATTCTGTTATAAACATGACTGGTTCAATAGTTGTTGATAATTTATTATTTGATGAATATTGAAAAATTTGCACGAAGAATTTTTAATTTATTATTTTTTTTTTTTTTTTTTTTGAAACAAAAGTTGGCAAGGCAAATAATTCAAATTCATTCAATATGATACCTACTGATGATAGTTTTATAAGTGATGATGAAGAAGAATATTGTCCATTATGTGTGGAAGAAATGGATATATCAGATAAAAATTTCAAACCTTGTCCTTGTGGTTATCAAATTTGTCAATTTTGTTATAATAATATTCGACAAAATCCGGAATTAAATGGTCGTTGTCCTGGTTGTAGACGTCTTTATGATGATGAAAGTGTTGAATATAAAACTATAAGTGCTGAAGAATATAAATTATTACAATTAAAGAAGGAAAAACGTGAAAGAGAGAAGAAACAACGTGAAAAGGAAAAGAAAGAACTGGATATGGCTAATAAAAAACATTTAGCTGGTTTAAGAGTAGTTCAAAAAAATTTAGTTTATGTGACTGGTTTAAATCCTCCTTGTAATCCTGAAGATTTACATTCAATTTTAAGATCTGATAAATATTTTGGTCAATATGGTAAAATTTCAAAAATTGTTGTAAATAAAAAGACTCCAAATCCTACAATAACTTCAACCCATCATCAAAATTCTGGTTTAGTAGTTTATGTAACATTTGCTAGAAAAGAGGATGCATTGAAATGTATAACTGAATTAGATGGTTCTTTATGTGATGGTAGAGTTTTACGAGCTGCGCATGGTACAACTAAATATTGTTCATCATATTTAAGAGGTCATCCATGTCCAAATCCTAATTGTATGTTTTTACATGAGCCAGGTGAAGAAGCTGATTCATTCACAAGAAAAGATTTATCAACTCAACAAGGTATTAAGATGGGTATGACTTCAAGACCACATACAAGTGTTTTTGGAGAAGAATCTTCACGTCCTGTAATGAATTCTATTCATGATGATGATGATGATCATGGTGATCATAAAGAGCATTTACCAGCAACTGCTCATTGGGCTGCCGCAGCTGGTACAACATCTGGAAATAACTCACCATCTGTTAATAATAACATACCATTAGCTAATAGTGCCGCTTTTCCAACATTGGGAGAAATTGCAAATTCTCAAAAACAAGTTCATGTAAAATGCAATAAACCAAGGATTACAAAATCTACAAAAACATTTGTTAATAATAATTCCATTGGTCCAGATGATTTAGAATATGATGAAAATAATTTAATTATACAATTTAGTGAAAAAATTGCTGATCAATTAAGAAATATGGATGATATAAAAGATACTAAATTTAAACAATTTAATGGGAAAATATTACCATTATTTTCATTTAAAGGTAAATTTCAAAATGAAACAAATTTAGAAGATGAAAAGCTAATTGCCCGTCAAGTTATAGAAAGATTTTTATTAAGACCTATTAAAAATTATCATTTGGCTTATCAAAATCATCCAATTACTCAACAACAATCTATGATGCAACGTCAACAACAATCACAACCTACTCCTAATTTACCAGAAGCTCAATTGAGAACTACAAATGATGAACAACAAAAACAAGCTCAACAACAACTTTTATTATTACAATTACAGCAACAACAGCAATTACAACAACAACAACAACAACAACAACAACAACAAATGTTACAACAAATTCCACAACAGGTCAATATCCTAAAAGCTAATGATCGTATAAACTCCTCAACTCCACCACCTCCTGGTTTGTTTGTTGGTAAAACTCCAATGGCAAATCAAGCTCAGATGACAAATGAAGTCCCACCAACGTATGCGCCTTCAGCTCAATCATCAAGTTCACAATTATTAACTCAATTAATGAGTGGTAAAAGATAGAAAATATAATATATATTTATTAATTTTCTTCAGGTTTTCCATATGCTTTTGTAAATGCTTCTCTTAAGTTTAAATAATATCTGATAACACTCCAAGCATACGCTGGTATTGATGGATCTGCAATTCTATTAAGATGATTCGTTATAGCTTCTATTTGTCTATCTTCGAGGTGTAGTATCTTTGAATTTTTCATGATTTTCTTTAATTAATCTTAGTAAAAATTAGAGTAATCATTTGCAAAATAAATTAGCATAAATCTACCGCAATCTCTAGGTATATTAACTCGATATTTCACTTCAAATTGCTTGGTGATATACCCATATCGTTTAGTCAAACCTTCAATTTTTAAATTATCTTGTAAAATTTCATAATACTCTTCTGACCACACTAATTCATTACAATGTTTCAAATTCAAATCTTTAGCTAGATTTATTTTTCTTTTTAGTAGGTGTTTCTTTTATTATTCTTTCATTTTTTGTATTAAATTTTTGTAAATGTATTAATTTTCCAGCTTCATTTGCATTTTCAAATAATTCTCTTCGTATTATAGCTAGTGCAGGTATATATAGTACTAATATTCCTAACCTATATTCATCTTCTAGCTTAAAAATCCATTTTTCCAATTCTTTTATATTATTCTATTGATTATCAATTTCAAGGTAAGCCTTTTCCACATTATATTCATCAATAATTTCATCTAAATTTAATAATAATTCAAAACAATTTTCAAAGTCTAAATGATTTGGCTCTTTGCATAACTGATCTTTTTTTAAACTTAAATAAGACAGTGTTATAGTATCTTTCCTTTCAAGATAATGTTGTAGTTTTCTAGTATATGACTTGTTATTTATTCGGTTAATTTGATCTGAAACAAAAATCTATAATTTTCAATTACAAGGTAGCACGAGTAAATAAGATATACTATACGAGTTTGTGCTACTATTAATACGATTTTACATTTGTAATTGGTTCTTCTATTGTCCCATATTGCTTCATAAACAAATCTCTTAATTGTATACCAGCTACTAAATCAGTTGGTGAAGCTAGTGGAGTACCAGCACTTTTTAATTTTTGATTTATAAAAGTATTCTTATCTTCAACTATCTTCAGAATTGCTTCTGTATATGCTGAATCAAAATTTTCTAAAGTTTCATTAGCTTTTCGATAATCTTTTTCTCCATATTTATAATGATATAGTAAATAATATGCTGTAGGTAAAGTCATTTTTGAATTATAATTTTCCTGAAATTTTTCACTTATATATTCACCACGTTGTCGTTTCTCACTAAATAATCGTACTGCTTCTTTTATAATATTAACTTTATCTTTACCCCACGGCAAATCAGTCCATTTCAGATAACCTTGATTTGAAATATTTTTCGGATTAGGTAGACTTTCACTTATACTTTTCATTCGATTAGGAGTTACAAATCTATCTTTTTCTTCTATTTCATTTGATGTTTCAATTTCATAAATTAATCTACCAACTTTAGCGGCATTTTCAAATAATTGAGTTCGTATCAGTTTTAACCCATTACAGTGTAAATGTAATCCTGTATCTGTTACAATTTGTTTATATAAAGCCTCAATTCTTGTTTCTATTTTAAATATAAAACTATTATTTTCCTTTGAAAAACCAGATGATAAACTTTCTAGATAACATTTAATCACCCTATAATTATAAGTCATTTCATCTAAATTCATTAGTATTTCAAAACTACACTCTAAATTGTCATCGTTCAATTGATCTGATATTTGACAATAATTTTCCTTTATATTTTGTTTCTCTTGTTGACATTTCCTTAGTCTTTCATCAAGATTCATCTATATTTATAACTGAATGTAATAATAAAAGTTTAAACGAAAAATAAATTTATAATTATATACAGGAATTCTATGTTAATGTTAACTCTATTTAATTACATTACTACATTTGGAACATATCGTGCCGTCAATAGTTGACGTAAATTTCCAACATCTTGGACATTTATAATCAGTTGAATGTTGGATTTTAATGGATTCTCGGTCTCCTTTGATAATATTAACTTTTGAAACTAAAAGTAAATCATCAAGGTAGTTTTGATTAGCTATTAAAAATTTATAAATATTTGTATCAGGTATTGACGTTACTTCAATCTCTAATTCTAATTTATTTTTAAAATAATTTTCATTTTTCAAATGTTCAACTTGTTTAAATATTTGATCTCTTAATTGGAAAAATTCATCAAATTTATTTGACAATTCCTGATTTTCAAAAAATTCTGGTAATGCATAAAATTCATTCCATTTCATTTTGAAAGGTGAATCTATTTTTAAATCAACTATATCTTGATACTCATTCCATACTTCTTGTGTTAATAATGGTTGGATTGGAGATAATATACCAATATAAGTTTTTAAAATCTCATTTAATACAGTTTGAATTGATCTTCTTCTTAAAGAATCTTCTGAATCTGTATACAAACAATCCTTTGAAACGTCAAAATATATAGCACTTAATATTGAATTGAGATGTAAATTAACTGAATTTATTATTCTTGCAAAATTATACGTTTCATAATTTTCAGTACATGAGTTTTGTAAGTCAACCAATGTATGTAATATATACTTGTCTAAATCGGATAATTCATGATATGGTACTGGGTTTTTGAAATTGAAATTGTTCAAATTTCCTAATAAATATCTAAATGTAATTCTATACTTTTTGTGCATTTCTGAGGTTCTTTTTAGTATATCGATATTGAAAGTTACATCTTGTTTAAAATTAGAAGATGCAGCCCATAATCTTAAACCATCAGATCCAAGGTATGGTGTAACTGGTTTTTTACATCCTTCAATTACTTCAATTGGTGAAAAAACATTTCCTTTTGATTTTGACATTTTTTGACCTTTACCATCAATAATGAAACCATGTGTTATAATTGATTTAAATGGAGCTATTGGTTTAAAATTTGAACCATTTTCACCTGAAAATATGATTTTATTAAGTAAAGAACTTTGAAACCATCCTCTATGTTGATCACTACCTTCAAGATAAACATCAGCTATATTACAATCTTGCAAATTTTCATTTAATGTACTCCATGAAGTACCTGAATCAAACCAAACATCCATTGTATCTTTACCTTTATAATAATCAGAACCATCAAATGGTAACCATCTACTAATATTTTCTTCTTCGGTAAACCACTCATCAGTTCCATATTGATCGATTTTATTCACTATATAATCAATCACTTTTAAATCTGTTATTGGAGAGTCATCACTTTTTTTATATACTATAGGTAATGGTACTCCCCAACATCTTTGTCTTGATACGCACCATTCATTTCTATTCTCTATAAAACTTGATAATCTATTAATTCCTAAATCTGGGTAAAATCTGACTTTAGATAATGCTTCTTTTACAAATGGTTTGACTTTTTCAACATTCACAAACCATTGTGGTGTCGATCTTTGAATAACTGGTGTTTTTGATCTCCAATCATAAGGATACGAGTGGATGAATTTTTTATTCAAATTGAAAATTTGGTTGGTTTCCATTAATAAATTGACTACCAACATATTTGTCTTTGATTCAGTTACTTTAAAACCACCTAGACTTTTAAATCCAGATGGCAATTCAGAATCAATATATCTTCCTTGATTGTCTACTATTGAATCTATTTCTAAATTATTTACTCTACCAATGAGATAATCTTCTTTACCATGTGATGGAGCATTATGTACTAAACCTGTACCAGCAGTTTCAATAACATGATCTCCATGCAAGATTCGTCTGGGATCATTATCTAATGACGTTGGATCTATGTAAGTATTGTTAGTTAATGATGACCCTGGTATTTCTATATCAATTTGAGTATAACTTTCATCTAGTTTCAATACTTCTGGAGCTAAAGATCTAGCAACAATCAAATACTCATCATCTTTATGAATTAATGTATAAATTAAATTTTTATTTACACAGACTGCTTTATTAGCTGGTATTGTCCATGGAGTAGATGTCCATATCAACACATTTAATTTCCCATTTTCAATATTGATCAGTTTATTACTCAAGTAATCATATATTCCATTTGAAATTATTGGAAATTTAACATATATTGCAATTGACTTGTGTTTATCATTATATTCTAATTCAGCTTCAGCTAATGCAGTCTGAGTATCACATCCCCACCAAACTGGTTTTAATTGTTGACTTAACAAACCATTTTCCATTAATTTTTTAAAAATTTTCAATTGTTTAATTTCATAATCATGATACATTGTAATGTATGGATCATTAAAATTCGTCATGATGTTAAACTTTTTAAATTGTTCCTTTTGTTTTTCAATCATTGTATTTGCCCATTCTTTACATTTTCGTCTTATTTCAACATCAGTCGCATCTTTTGATAATAGATTTTCAACCTTAATTTCAATAGGTAACCCATGGCAATCCCAACCAACTTTATATTGAATTAATTTATTATGATAAATGAGTTGAAATCTGTTAATAATATCTTTTATAATTTTATTCAATGAATGTCCAACATGTAAGTCTCCATTAGCATAAGGTGGCCCATCATGTAAAATAAATTTTGATCGATTTGCATTATTGATCAATTGCCAGTTATATAATTCTTCAGATGTCTTTTCTAGTAGAGTTTCAGCTTGTTCACCTTGTGGAATCTTTGGTCCAAATTTAGTTTGAGGTAGTAGTAAAGTCTTTGAATAATTTGATTTGAATCTTGCACCTAGAATTAGAACATTTCGTATCTTCTTCATTAATATTTTAATTCTCGTTTGAAAAATTTGAAATTTTTTTGCAGCTAAAAAAGTGTTGATAACCGACTTAGTAAAATTGTTTCTATAAGTAGATAAGCAAGTAGTATAATGATGAAAATAGTAAGATTTAAGATTCTCTTATGATAAATGGTAAATATTTCCCTATTTGCACCAAAAAAATCTTTAAGTATTTGTCCATCTCATACCTAGTCAAAAATGTTTATTAAGAATTTGTACAACGATAGGTATTATTGACTATATAGTTTATCATCTCCTTCAGAATTTTCAAAGCATCTTCAAAAACAATATTTTTAATTCAAATAAAGATCATACTTAGTGTTTCTTTTAAATCCAATGCTCTTACTTAGTGTTTCTTTTAAATTCAATGCTCTTACTTAGTGTTTCTTTTAAATCCAATGCTCTTGAGCTTATTGTTTTCGAAATGTAATTTGCTCAAAAACTCCAATTCATGAATATTTGTATTATTCATCGAAGTCAACTCTTAATTATTAGTGATTAGCAAATTTTGAACCCTTTTAGGAAATTGTAACCCATCTAAACTTTTTAAACTTGTACAAATTTGATGGGACATCATGTCTGTCTACAACAAGCTCTTCAATTCCAATTGGTAACTTCTCAAGATTACTACGATCATGTATACGAGTGGTTTTCATATTTGGATTCATCACAATTCCAGAATTTAATTAAGTGACTGACTTAATGTTTAATGATGAGAATTTTCTCAAAACTGGGGCTAATAATTGTTCAGTATCTAATTCCGTTTTTAAAGTAATCCACGCTGTGAACTCCAAGATATCATAATATAATTCCATTTAAATTCAAGATTCTCAACATTTGAAAGGTAAATTTCATAGGGGAAATAATTATATTTATCAAGTAATTTCCTTAAAATAGCAAAACTCCTTAACTGCAATTGGTGCCCTATAGTCACAATACTTAACCCATCTTAATGGAGCAGATTTTTCAAACTTTTTGTCTTCGTCACCATCAATCATCATATACTCAAAATAAATAAAAAAGTAATGCAACATTATTAATAGGTTGAAATTCTAATAAAACCTCGAAAGCAGCCGAGAGAAGAATTAATCGATAATCTTTTGTATTAATTCATCTGGAAGAACTTTTAATTTAATTAAAACATATAAAAACTCTCTATCATTCATGATTAATATGCTGAATCAGATGAACAAATTTTTTAATAAACACATTCAACAATTTTCCAAACATTTTCCAAACATTCTTGTTTATCAATTTTGTCCGTCAATTTTGCTGCAAAAATCTAAATTTAACAAAATCTAGATTGGTAGTGCTGGACCAAATACAAATAGCCACAAAATAACATAAACGGTTTAAACTATAAATAATATATATATATAAATATATAGAAAACTATACAACAATTAAATAAAATATCTAATATTAATTAAAATATTTAATCAACCACCAACAATTTATTTGTTAGCATTTATATTTTTAACCAATTCTATGTATTTTTCAGTTGAAAATGATTTTGGTCTTTCTATTGGCATACCTATTGCTCTATCTAAGATTAATTGTGGTAAGACACCAAAAGCTCTTGAAACACCGAATAAAACAGTATAGAAAGATTCTTCAGTTAAACCATAGTATTGCAATAAGACACCAGAATGGGAATCAACATTTGGCCATGGATTTTTAGTTTTACCATGTTTAGTTAAAACACCTGGAGCAACTTCATAAATATTTGAAACTAGTTTGAATAAATCATAATCTGGCATATGTTTTAAAGCAAATTCTCTTTGAGCAGTATATCTTGGATCAGTTTTTCTTAAAACAGCATGACCATAACCTGGAACAACTCTACCAGCATTTAAGGTTTCCCACAAATATTTTTCAATAGCTTCTTTTGAAATATCACCTTTTAATTCTTCTTTTAATTTAAATAACCATTCTAAAACTTCTTGATTGGCTCTACCGTGTAATGGACCAGCTAAACCATTTAAACCAGCAGCTAATGATAAAAATGGAGAAGATAAAGCAGAACCAACTAAATGAGTAGTATGAGCAGAAACATTACCACCTTCATGATCAGAATGGATAGTTAAATATAATCTCATTAATTCTAAAAATTCTTGATTTTTACCAAAACCTAATAAATTAGCTAAATTTGCACCATAATCTAAATTTTTATCAATTGAGGCAGGTAA
This sequence comes from Insectozyma verbasci, assembly GCA_947670415.1. Classification (NCBI taxonomy): domain Eukaryota; kingdom Fungi; phylum Ascomycota; class Pichiomycetes; order Serinales; family Debaryomycetaceae; genus Insectozyma; species Insectozyma verbasci. The sequence continues at coordinate 1,210,173 of CANTUO010000001.1, read as the reverse complement.
TTTACCATCATGAAAAACGTTTCTATAAATTTTAGCAGCAATAGTTGGTAATTTAGCTAATAATTCAATTGAATCTTCATAAGTATATTTCCAATATTCAGATTTATGAGCACCTTTAGCATAAGCTTTAGCAAATTGAGATTCAGATTCTAAAGCAGTAACAGCAATTGAAAATTGAGCCATTGGATGTAAATGACTTGGAGATCTATCAATTAATTCTTCAACATGTTTTGGTAATTGAGATCTAGCAGCCAATTCTTCAGATAAACCTTTAGTTTGAGCTTCAGTTGGAACTTCTCCAGATAATAATAACCAAAACAAAGCTTCTGGTAATGGTTCATTACCGCCTGGGGCTTTTGGTAATTCTTTTTGAATATCTGGAATAGTTCTACCTCTAAATCTAATACCTTCAATAGGATCTAAAACAGAACCTTCCCAAACCAAACCTTTAATACCTCTCATACCACCATAAGCTTGTTCTAATAAAACTTCACCAATAACTGTTTTACCGTGTTCTTTTTTCAATTGTTTGACTTGTTCAGCTTTTTCTGGTAAAGTATCTTCCAATCTTTGTTTTAAAGTCTAAATAAGAGTTAGTTAGTATATTTCATTTCTGGTCAATTGGCAACCATTTACGGATATTCTATACTATAATATAATATAATATTCTATAATATAATATAATATAATCTTTACATACTGGTTCAGCTGAAGCATAATTTCTAATTGATACTAAACTTGATTTTGATAATTTTGTGGAACGTTGAAAAGATCTTAAAGCTGACATATTGTTATTATAAAAAAAACTCAATTGACCGACAAAATTAAAGAAAAACTGATTGAATAAATAAATATAAATAAATAAATAAATAAAGTTGAAAAGTAAAATGAAAATTTATTTTCAACGAAAAACTAAAAAAAAAATAAAAAAAAAAAAAAAAAACGAAAATACAATTTGATATTTATATACTTAAAAGTAGTCAGTATAATGACAATTGATCGAATAGTATTAGTATTAGTACTAGTACTATTACTATTAGTATTATTGTTATTATTATTACTATTATTATTATTATTATTATTATTATTATTATTATTATGTGGGTGAATAGTATAATATAGTAGTAAATTTAGTTATTTATGCTTTAGAATTATGACATAATTAAATCATGGATAAATGTCGTTTTTAAATGTTTAAATATGTCTCATATGTCTCTATGTCTCATATGTCTCATATGTCTTTTAAACCAATCAAATCATTCCATTTTTAGTTATGTTCCAATAAATATCGAATAGTTAATAGTTAACCATATCAAAAAAAATGTCGTAAGGTCATTCATATTATAATATGTTATGCTTTTTATGTAATAGGTAAATTTTTATCATAGTCGGTTCCAAAAAAATTCTCATGTCTGTTACCTCGGACTTTAATTATCAACGTCTTTTTCCTTTCTTATTATATGTTGTTACACAGTTTTCGTAAATACAACATGAAATTTATATGTAACAATTTTGCAAAACTTTCTTTCACATTAATTATGAAGCATTTAATAGGATAATTTTACAAAACTTTGTATCAAATCAATTACAAAGCATTTAATAGGATAACTTTACAAAACTTTCTTTCCATTTAATTACAAAGCATTTAATAGGATAATTTTACTAATTGCTTGCTCTGGATAATCAATTCGACTGATTTTTTTTCCGTGGAATTATTGAGTTTGATTTGAATCAATTGAATTCTATTTAGTATTTTGTATAATTAAATATTCCAAGGAAAATAAACTATTATATTAAGCGCTCTTAATCTTTGTTTGAATTGACAAATCAAATCGTTTCAAATCAAACATTTCTTCATTCCGAATAATGCAATATTAAAAAAATAAAAAAATAAAAAAAAGAAAAAATAAAAAATAAAAAAAAATAAAAAAAAATAAAAAAAATAAAAAAATAAAAAAATAAAAAAATAAAAAAATAAAAAAAAAATAGTTAAATCTGGGGAAACAAATAATAGACAAATACTTAAAGTTAATTAGAATAAAGTCAATTTTTATTAACAACTTGAGATCTAATATTGTAAATTTTGATGTAATCAATTTATTGAATGTATCAAAAATATCAAAACCAATTTGTTATTGTTTAATTTTATTTTAGAGACTGTTTTTTGATTGGTCATAACATAATTAGTGAACCCTTTTTTGTATTGCCATTTTTTGCTGAAAAAAAAAAACAAGCTTTAAAAAATCACCTCTTTGTGAGCATAACTTTATTATTATTATATTAAGTTATTGATAGGTTCAATGAACCTTTCTTACGATTAAATGTCGTCTAACTCTAACTGTGTATTTATTTATTATTTTCTTTTCTTTTCTTTTCTTTTTTTTTTTTTTATTTTATTTGATCTGTGGGGGTGGGGCCAACGTCTAAATATTAGTAAACCCGTTTTTTTACATAAGTTCCACATAAATTATATATTGTTATTTCGATAAAAAGTCCGAGATTAAATAATATTCATCTAGTAAGACAAAGATTGTGGTCCGAGATTAAATAATATTCATCTAGTAGGACAAAGATTGTGGTGGTGTGTTGTCTAGTCTAGTCTAGTCTCGTCCTGTACAATTAATTATCATCATTAATAGGGTATGTCAGTTTTTTACATCATTTCCTTAATCGTGTGGTAATTGTACTTTTAGTCTTACACTTTTACTAATCCAAACTATCCAAACTATCCAAACTTCATGGTATTTTAGAAAGGTTACTTCTTTTCATGCTCAAAATTTTAAACCACATAAAATCTTTAATCAATTCTTACTTAAAAAACATTCGATAATTACTCCATGAAATATGCTGTTGCGAACCCATAAGTCTATTTAGCGTCATTATTTCAGAATTGTATAAATTTTATAAATCGGGTAAGTTTTTAGATCTCAGATCAGATCTTGGTATCTCAAAAAAGAAACAAAAAAAAAAATAAAAAAAATTCTTTTTTAAACCATCACTAAGGATATAGATTTCATTAATATATATTCCATATATCAATCAATCAACCAACATAATGTAGTTAATTTTTAAGTTTGGGACTTTATCTCCGGTTGCATGACGCCTTTTTCAGGTGTAATTGGTAAACGAATCCCATATAATAATGAGAAACATATATTTATTTATATTTTTCAAATACATCTGCAGAAGGATTCAAACTTATTCTACATGTTTTAATCTCCTTTTGATGATGTTTTACATTTTTTTTTTAAAACTTACTTACATATTTATACAATTTCTTTATTTTCTTCTATATTTTTCAAAAAGTCAATTATTTTCAAACCATTACTCTTTGGTGAATCTTCATCAATATCATCATTACCTTTATAATCAGAGCCAATTTTACACCTCGATTTGAATTCACAAAATTTACACTTTGATTTATCTGTAGTTGCTATCGGTTTCCTACTACCATTAAAAAATTTACTAGCTGATATAACCTCATCTTTCAATTCATTAATATCATAATCAAACATCTTAGTTTCAATAGTTTGACCAGTTCTCAAATAATGATACTCAACATAAGTATAAGGAGTTTTGAATTGCTTTAGTACTTCAAAAAATTGACTCGATCTAGCTGCTAAATATCTTAATGTGATTGGAGTTGACCAATTTTTCAATAATGGTAATAGAATTTTCTCGAAATTGATCATAGAGTCAGCCTGGGATAATTCATTTAAAAAACTTGAATGATCAATTATACCATTTGCATAATTTTCACTATAATTAAAATATTTACCAAAATTAAATTTACCAAAATCAAATTTACCATTTTCAGATGATTCTCTTTCATCAAATTGTTTAAATCCAATTGGTTCCCCATTTGACATCTTTTTAAAATCTTTCAAAAATAATGGATAAAAGTTAATCAATATTTCAAATGTTGTATATATCCCCAATGGTTTATCTACATCTAATCCTCTCCTCATTGCATTTTCAATTAACGAATTATATGAAAATTCTGAAGTAGAACTCAATAATTTTAAAAAATAATTATAATAAAATGTTTGTAATTTTGCAGAATCAATTACTGATTTTTGTTTTGGAATGTTTGGAAATTTTCTAGTTTTGATATCACTAATTGATAAAGAATAATCATTTCCATATTTTGAAATTAAATCACGAATTCCAATGAAAAATCTAGGTAAATCAAAAATTAAAACGTCATTAATATATTCTTCTTGATTTAAAAATTCTTCAATAACATTGAATAAATGTCTATCGTTCCAATTCTCGAGATTTCTTATACTCAAATAATCAATGATACCTGAAATTAAAACTGAATCATTACTTGACACCTCATTTTTATTTTCAATTATTTCATTTCGATTTAAATTCAAATAACCATGTACTAAAATCTCCCTTGCTTCACTTTGAGTAATTAATGAAAACAATCGATATATGATTTGATCACACCATAATTTACCAAGTTCATCTTCGTTGGATATCGTTTCCCTTTCCAATCCATCTATTTTCCGTATTTCATTTATATTATTTAAAACCATACCTGTTAAATTAACACTGATTTCAATTTTCTCATGTGTTTCTTCCTCTAATTTTACATGATATTCTGAACCTAATATCATCGATTCAGATTTTTCAAATATAGGAGATCCAGCATAAATTTTATAATATTCACGTAATTCACACCAACTAGAGACTAATAATTTTGTCACTGATAATCTTGGATGTTTCAAAATTGATAAATCTGAATTATGCGTCTTATAAAATTGAAAAGGTGTTGATTCAGAACCTAATGGATTAGACAATGGTAAAAATTGATTACTTGTTAAATTCCAATTTTGATATAATTGTTTTAATGAGTTATTTTCAAGTTGAACCAGTTGTTCAATACCTTTAGCATCATCTTTATTAAGAAAACTAGATTCAATGAGATTATTTATGAATTCTTCTTCTTCAATTTGATTTTTGAATTGAATATTTGATGGTGAAGAAATTGAACTTTTAGTTTCTAATTTAATAGGTTCACTAAACAGGTCTTGATTATCCCTAATTTCATTTAATGGTCTTTTCAAATCATCTAAATTTAATATATCTGTTGTATTAATTTTTGGTTTAGCTCTTTTGGAACCGGATATAATCGAGTCTGCATTATACCATCTTTTTACAAATTTACCAATCATAACATTTTGATTTGTAAGTATTTAAATTGTTGTAAACACGGTATGGCAAAATTCTATCTATCTATTTATTTACTTATTTTTTTTTTTTTTTTGACGTGTGATGAAAATTTCAATTTTGCAGCAACTTTGCAGCAACTATGCAAAATAAGATCAACATTAAAGACATGCATAAGGCCTCGAATTTCAAGTTATAGAACGAGCATAGTTGTAATCTTAATGAAATAAACGAACCTAATGCTTATTCGGAAAGTGCGCTTGTTTGAAAATGTAATTACTAACAATATAATCAACGTCTAATAAATAAAGTAAATAATTTATATAATCAAGGATAATGGCCTTCTCTTGGACCAAAATAACCATCTGGAGCTTGTAATGTAGCGTTCAATCTTGATATACCAGCACCATCCAAACCAACATACGGAACTGAATTACCCCACCAATCAATAGATTTATCATGATACATCACAGCAAAGAATATTATAATACTTGAAAAGGCTATACCACCATTGACACCAGTTGAGACTAAATAATTGTATTTTTGCCACCAAGCTTCATATTTTCTTCTAATATAAAACATAAAAGCAAAGGAAGCATACAAACCTGGTATATAATATGATAAATTATAAGGTGCCCATTGAATAAAACCAGCAATTATGATACTTGGTTCAATACATTTTACTATTCTCCTAGGTCCATACTTCTTAAAAGCAATCGCTGGAAATGCTAATAAAAACCCAATTAAAAAACACCAACGTAAAATTGGATATAAATTATTAAAAACTTTCTTAGGACCAATAACACCCCAAATAACTGAAGCTGTATAAAATGTTGTAGACCCAGGGCATGTAAACTTTTGAGAATTGTGTGGCATACAATAATCTTTAATACCTCCATCTAACATCCAATTTAAAATTCCCAATTGAATAAATGATGCAATGAAAATTGAATATAACTGTGCTCGAAATATTGCTCTTGGTGGAATCTTCAGGTAATGAGCCATCTTTTGATCAGAAATATACTTGAATTAATGTTAGTACTGGTTTTATTACTTATTTCATCTTATTAAAATTTGGTTGTACATACGTTTTGAGCTTGTCCATCAATATTATAACCTATTGCTTTTATAATTGAAAGTGCAATACCTTTACCTGGTAAAGCATAACCAATAATCAATTCAACTAAAACATTTAAACCAAAACCAAAACCAGTTCTACTTTGAATTGTTGTTAATGGGATCAAAAACACAAAGTTAATTCCTAAAGCAAAGAAAATTGCCCAAACAGGAGTTTCTGTTTTAGGATAAAGTTCGACACATAAAATTGCAAATACCAAGGAAATGATTAAAACAATCAAAAATGCCCATTCTGGAACTTCTGGATAAGCTCTCATCATTATTGAATGTGGATCGTTGTATCCTTCATAAGTTGATGTTCTCCAATCTTTAGCGACTTTGATAAATGATTTACATGCGTCCCACAATTGCTTATAGTGTATACCAATCTCATACACAAAATGAAATGGGTAAAGCGCAAAAAATGCTCCGTATGATACTAAATTGGAAGCTGAATAAAATGGTGGTCCATATTCTTGGTATTTTTCATTATCAAAAGAGCTATTTTCATTCACAATAGCACGTACGCTATAGTAATCACCTGTATTTGTAAATAACAGATTGGAATTTATAGGAACATATCCAGCCCATTTATAATTATTATACCAAACACCTACAATTGCAAAGAATGAAATAAACATACCAACCATCAAATTAGCGTAATTAAAGAATGGAGTTTCCAAAGGTGAGTTCATAAGTATAACATTAAAATCAAATGTTGAAATTGGATTTAAACCAAGACCAGTAGCCATACCTGTAATAGTAGCGAGATTCAAATTATCAGGTTTTATCCATGTCATCCAATTGAATGTGGAAAGTGCTTGAAAAAGATAATCAGGAATCCAATAATATAAGAATGAAGCAAAAAACACAATGAAAAAGAAATAATACCTCGAAATTGTCCAACCATTAATGTTCTCTTTTTTTTCTGGTGCTAATAAAGCTCTATTCAATGCCAAAGTAGGTAAGATTGTTGGCCAAATACTTTTGATTGGATAAACAGCAAATTTTCTCATAATACCTGCAAGACTAAAAAATTTGTTAGTAATATTTTTTTCAGATGGTAGCGATCTAAATTTTGCAGCCAAAAATTTTAAAGAACATACCCAATCCCCAAAAAATTTGTTGAAAGAATAAGTAAAACTTGATAACCCCAATCTGCCCAATCATTATTGTAAAAGTTTGGCAATTTTTGAATAGTAATATTTGATGTAACATAACTTCCACCAATCGAAACTCCTAGTAAAATTGTAACCAACATTTGTTCTTTATATGTATATGGTCCAGGATTCAAGTCAATTTTATATTTCCATATTTTAAAACTCCAATTTGGTAAAATCCATTCTAATAATTTACCTGATGGGTAAAGAAAAACTTGAGCAGCAGACATCGCTAAATAAATAGAAGGTTGTCGATCAGCAAAGAAAGTATTAATAACCGAACTCAAACCAACCCAAATAGTACCAACAATATAAACTCGTAAGGTTTCAACTGGTTTTGTTGGATCATCATACGGATATGTAACAGATCTAACTTCAGGATAAGGTGACCAATAAGCAACCAATACACCTTCTAATCTTATTTGTAAGTTCCAATCAACGATTTCGGTGTAATCAAAATGAGAATTTGATGTACTTTCACTAGCATCATCCGAATGAATATCATAATCAATGGATGCTTCTTTTTCATTAGCGAAATTATCAGTGAGTTTATCCTTGACAGATTCTACTTTACCACCCTGATAATTTAACAACTGTTTCCAAAGCTCCAAATCTTTATCTTGAATATTAGGATCATCTTTATGTTCAGGTATAGCTTCTTCCAATACATTAACAGCTTCTTCAATTGGAAATTGTTCAATTTTTTCAAAAATAAACAAGACTGTTGGTGGTAAATTTTCTAATGAAGTCAACGCATCAAAATGTAATCTTTTTAAGACAAAGTACTTTTGTTTATCAGTTAAAGTGGAAGCAACTTGACCTAATGATAATTGATTCGATAAAACAGCATCAAGATCAACCTCATGATCTTGTACAGCTAAATGACTACCAACACTTCTAATATTTGATAAATTCGCAGTCAAATCTTTATCTGAACTCATTTTGCAGTATTGTTAATTTGCTAATTTAGATAGATTATTTTGCAACTATTTATACTGAAAATTATTCAAGTTATGTAATTTCGATTAAGCTCCACATTATGATTTGACGCCTTAATTAATAAATAAATATGCAATTTAAAAATTTTAAGCTTCGTTTTTTATATTTCCTCCAAAACTTTAAAAATACAATGATTTATTCTTATCTTTTGTTTCTTCATAACATAAATGCAAAAAGTATAGATATCGTTCATTAGATAACGGCATCTATGTAGTTTCTCCACTTTGATGAGATACAGCTACACAGATACATTCTAGTTTTTCATAATTTGTAGCTGTTAAATATTTGTGCTCGAGTTTATTTGTTAGAGAATGATTTTTTGCAACCAAAGAGCCACATTAATTTGTGCCGTTCGTATGACTTCAAAACATCATTCCACTGATTAACTCGCAACGAATGTAAATCTTTAACATGAATTTAGGAGTCGATCCGTATCTAGATACTATATTGAAGTATTAAGCTATTTTCGTTATTCTAAATCAAGATTAGTACTTAATATACTTTTATATAAGCTTTTCGAAAAAATATGTCAACTTGGGATGTCACAAATTCTTAATTTAAGTTTGAACCAGGGCTCATGCACTAAAATGTGTCACTTTAATTGTGAATTGCAATTGTATTAATTATTTTACATTATGTACATGATAATAAAACGAAAAAAATTGTGATACTTCAATGTTTAACGTTACATCATATATACCAGTGACATAAGGATAGATGGTAACCACAAAGAATTCTCAAAACCGTAAGAGTAGACCCAATTAAACTTTTACTAAGTTATGAGTGTCAACAATTTATAGACAAAACTAAAATGAAAATCGTAAATTTAAAATATCTATATAGCTATGGGAAATGACCTTTTCTTGGACCAAAATAGCCATCTGGAGCTTGTAAAGTAGCATTCAATCTTGATATACCAGCACCATCTAAACCAACAAACGGAACATTATTACCCCACCAATCGATAGATTTATCATGATACATAACAGCAAAGAAAATGATAATACCTGAAAATGCCATTCCAGCACTAAGACCAGTTGAAACTAAATAATTATACTTTTGCCACCAAGCTTCATAGTTTCTCTTTAAATAGTACATGAATGCAAATGAAAGATATAAACCTGGTAAATACCATGATATATTATAAGGTGCCCAATTAAGGCAACCACCGATCACAATACTTGGTTCAAACCATTTGGAAAATTTTCTTGGTGCAAATCTCTTAAAAGCGACACATGGGAAAGCTAATAAAAACCCAATTAAGAAACACCAACGTAAAATTGGATATAAGTCATTAAAAACTCTTTTAGGACCAATAATACCCCAAATCACTGAAGCTGTATAGAATGTTGTAGAATTAGGGCATGTAAACTTTTGAGGATTGTGTGGCTCACAGTAATCCTTAATACCTCCATCTAACATCCAATTTAATATACCTAATTGGATAAATGAACCAATAAATATTGACAAGACTTGACATCTGAAAAGAGCTCTAGGTGGAACCTTTGCATAATGCGCAAGCTTTTGATCTGAAATATACTTGATTTAACGTTAGTATTGGTTTTATTACTTATTTCATCTTAAAATTTGATTGTACATACGTTTTGAGCTTGTCCATCAATATTATAACCCAAGGCTTTGATAATTGAAAGTGCAAGACCGTTACCTGGTAAAGCATAACCGATAATTAATTCAACTAAAACATTTAAACCAAAACCAA